>VTPC01005723.1:3120-603120 GCA_011009095.1 Ignelater luminosus
TGTTTTCCGATGCACGTGACTTCCATCCTCCACTTGCAGCAGCTTGTGAATGTGGAGGAACACCTTCTGCTTCTCCAGTCTCTAAAGCCCTAGCTGACATGTCTGACGACCATCCTCCACTCAGAGAAGGATTAGGTTGTTTAGGTTTGTTTTCCGATGCACGTGACTTCCATCCTCCACTTGCAGCAGCTTGCTGATGTTGATGGTCATTTTCAATTATTCTTTCTGCTTCTGGAGCTCGAGCAGCCATTTCTGGTGACCATCCTCCACTGGCAGCTGCATGTTGATGTTGTGGTTCATTTTCGGAATTTCTCGCTGACATTCCTTGGCTCCAACCTCCACTTGGGATTGCTTGTTGGGGGAGATGTTTGTCAAATTCTTCATTATTTGAAGCTCGGAAGGCGATGTCGGGATTAGGTATTCCAACCATGGAATGTTCGTTCATAGATAAACCTACTAGAATCTCTTTTTTGGCATCTGGAGTGGATGATGGATGTTCAACATGCCCATGTTGGTTTTCTATATTCTTCGCATTACCAGAAATTTTACTGCTTGCATGAATTGTAGGAATTGTAGCTACATGATTCTCTTGTTTATGGTGGCCGTCAATATTTTGCGACAGACTATTTTGATCTTTGTCTTGAGTGTTGGCAATTTCGGTCGCCAAAGCTGCTGGACGTTTTATAGAAGCGATTCGTTGTTGTGAAATTTTGGTCATATGTCGAATGGTGTGCTTCTCCTTTTCCTCTTGACTTGGTGTGGTAAACCCCGGTACAACAGTTGTAGTTTCTGGTGCCTGTTTGTGTGAAATATCTTCTGGTGATTTTATATTTTCAGTGCTGTCGCTTTTTTCCTCAGCAGAACGATATGGTCCTGGTGCACTGTAGTGAGCTGGAGGATGAGGAGGAGAATAAGCTGGAGCAGAATATGCTGGAGCGGAGTATGAAGGAGCAGAGTAAGCTGGAGCTGAATATGTTGGTGCTGAGTACGGTGGAGCGGAGTATGAAGGAGCTGAGTATGATGGAGCATGATAAGATGGCGCTGAGTATGATGGAGCGGAATACGAAGGAGCTGAATAGGATGGTGCAGAATATGATGGAGCGGAATACGTTGGAGCATGGTATGCCGGAGCTGAGTATGATGGGGCAGAATATGATGGAGCAGAATAGGCGGGAGCATGGTAGGCTGGAGCAGAGTATGATGGGGCTGAATATGACGGAGCGGCATACGAGTGACCAGAGTACGCAGGAGCTGAATATGATGGAGCTGAGTATGTTGGAGCTGAGTATGATGGAGCAGAATATGACGGAGCTGAGTATGATGGAGCTGAGTATGATGGAGCAGAATATGATGGAGCAGAATATGACGGAGCTGAATATGATGGAACCGAGTACGATGGAGCTGAGTAGCTTGGTGCAGAATATGCTGGAGCATTGTATTTAGATACAGGAGCAGAATAACTAGCTTTTGGAGCACTATAGGATCCTCCGTATGCAGGAGCATGATAAGCGGATCCTCCGTAAGAAGAACCACCATAGCTAGGAGCACTGTGATATGATCCTCCATAGGAAGAGGCTGGTGCACTATGAGAAGAGCCACCATAAGACGGTGCTGGTGCCTTGTATGATGATCCACCATAAGCAGGAGCACTATAAGAAGATCCACCATAAGAAGGTGCTGGTGCCTTGTATGATGATCCACCATAAGCAGGAGCGCTATAAGACGATCCTCCATAAGAAGGTGCTGGTGCCTTATATGATGATCCACCATAAGCAGGAGCACTATAGGAAGATCCGCCATACGAAGGTGTTGGAGCTTTGTAAGACGATCCACCATAAGCAGGAGCACTGTAAGATCCTCCATAAGAAGGTGCCGGTGCCTTGTATGATGATCCACCATACGATGATCCACCATAAGATGACTGACCGTATGTAGCAGGAGGACTGTATGAAGACGAGTATGAAGAAGCGTAACTAGATGGTTTATATTTGGAATACGAATAAGATGATCCAGAATAAGATCTACCATATCCTCCACCATATCCACCTCCGTAACCACCACCCCCATATGCTGGAACACTGGAGGCGTACCCTGCCAAAGAAGGCTGACATGTAATAACCAATCCATTGTGTCCATATCCCTTTTTACTCTTCTTTAAGCCTTTAAATTTTTTTGCTTTAACGTGAGTAATGTACGTTACAGGTCCATAGCCTCCGCCATACCCTCCACCGTAACCACCACCACCACCACCATATCCTCTACCACCACCATAACCGCCAGTACCATAACTACCTCCATAATCTGAACCGTAATCGTCGTCATCGTCGTATCCAGCTGATCTCAAATGAACAGGCTCTTCATGTTCTTCTTCTTCTACAAACTCACGAGCATTTTCAAAGTCTTCTTGTAAATTTTCCATAGACCTGTATGAGGTTCCATGCGACTCGGTACCACCAGATGAGTGACTAGAAACAGCGCTGTAAGATGTTGCAACTGGCGGAGTGTACGTCTTGTGGGGAGTAGGAACCGCGGCAGGATAACTTCCAGATGATGAATGAGATGACACAGAATAAGCGGGGCTTGCAGGTGCATAAGCAGTAGTACTGGTCTTTGATGTGTAGGTAGGAGCTGAATAGGTTGGTTTCGGTGCGGAATATGTAGGTGCTGCTGGAGCAACATAAGCATTTTTGGCAGTTGAATATGATGGAGCTGGAGCATAGCTTGGAGCTGAATAACTGGGTTTGGGACTTGCGTAGGCTGGAGCACTTTGATATTCAACATGTACGGGAGCTGCGTAGATAGCAGCTGGTTTATATTCCGGTTCACATACTTGGAATGGCCGTTGGTAAGGACTACTTGGTCTGATTTCAACACAGAATGTAGTCGTAGCAGATTTCTTCTTCCTCGTGGATTTATCATCGTCTGCGGGTATTCTGTTACTAGAATCTTCAGCAGCCACTCGTTTTTCAAATTCCAGTTGTGGAATCGCTGTATCTTCTAGTGATTTTTCTGTTATGGTTTCTTCATTTTCTTCATTTGTTGTAAATGCAGTTTCTGTTGTAGTTTTTATTTTCGACGAATAGAACTTCTTTGGCGCAACGATTTTTAGTTTATTGTTAGGGCCCTCTTCGGTGACCGCTAGGGCATAGGTAAGCCCTAAGAATAACACAACCAAGAATTGCATGTTGTTCTTGGCGTGTTAACTGTCGAATGATTTCTTCAAAACGTTGGTAGGTATTTATTTAAAAAAGGGGTGCTGAAACAGCAAATTGAAAGTTTATTAGAAATTAATATTAAAAAGCTTAAAGTTTGTTTTTAGATTTTCTTTATTTTTCGAAATTTAGTTTAGTGAGTTTTAAATCTTTATTAGCATTTTTGTTTTAATGATTTTCATAAATTTCTTAAAATTGGAAAAAATGATAATTGCACGTTTACATTACATTTTTAAAATGATTTACTTTATTTTTTATATTTTATGCTAATTAAAATTCGATTGGTTTGTAACTAAATAAGAAATTTTGATTTAGTTGGTGTTAAATATGAGTTTAAGAGTTGATTTTTTGTTGAGTTTTAACTCAAACTTGATGCAGTTGAATGCTGAACATCGCGTCGTTATAACTTATTAGTCGGAAACTCTGACTATTAAAGTGGATTATATGAAAGAATTAAATAAATACAAGTGTATAACTTTAAAAAAAATTGGAGAGGGTTTTATTACAATACTGCCATTCTAGACTGCTTTTGTAATCATCTGATTGTATGAACACATTAACTTCTTTGTGCTTTAAGAAAATATTTATTTTCACAAAAAAACGTGAAAAAAGTTGCGATTGTATTACTACTTAGAATTGATTTGTGTCTTATCTAATCTGCATGTCTAGACTCTTTAACACAATAATTTAATTAAAAGATACAAATAACATTTAAAAAACATAATAAGGAGACGTTTTTAATCACTCTTTAAATAGGTAAATTAGAATTCACGTTTAGTTAATAATAAAATAAATTAGTAAAAAATATTCTTTTGGAGTATTTAAAATTTTTCGAGAATCGTTCCAAGTTGTTATGTAGACATACTAAATGCTCTACTTTTAACATTTACTGAAAAATGTGCAAAGCTAGTTAAAATGATGAAATGAATTTAAGAATGAAATAATTGCATTTCAACACTTCAATAAATTTCAAAAAGTAGATCGAATATTTTTGTTTTAAATTAATAATTCCAGAAAACTAAAATTTATTTCATTTTCAAAAGTTCTCAGTATTTACAGGCAAATGTTATTCAACAGAAAAATATGTTAGCAATTCATAAGAATTTGTGTAGCAAAACGTTTCATTTATTTTTCCATAACTAAAAAACTGCTTCACACTAAATTATGTATTTTTGCAGTGCAAAATCAGATTGTTGAATTAGAGATTAGAAACAAAAATAAATTCTGTTCTAATTCTGATCTATGCCGTTCTATAATTTATTTCTTAGTAGGTATTATTTCCATTTCTAAGTTTTTATTTGATTTAGAGAAAGACAAATATTTCTGTTGCACGCTGTCGATATCAAAACAAAAGAATCGAAATTTTCCAACTTGATTGCACTAATTTGTTTTGTTTCTCTTATCAAGAGAAATGTAATTTTTCTATTTTGCTCGTTTTTCTTTCTGCATTAATTTAAGGAGTTTGTTTTGCTTTTTCATTCCTTATCTTTCTTAAAATTTCTAATTTTTTTAACATTTCATCTGCAGCTCTATTTTATTCAATAGCAAGGCCGTTCAAGTTAGGGTAAAGCGAATGCTGTTGTATCAGAATAGAAAAAAAATTACATTAAAGTTTTACTAAAAACATCTGTATTTATAAAGTCATACAGTAATTGATATTCCTGGGAAGATGAAAAGAGTTACAATTGAAAGAAGGTACAGGATGTTACAGTGATCTGTGGATGGAGAACATAGCAATGATATTATTTGTAGAAATATAAAAAAGTAACTAAAGAAAGTTGCTCGGAAGGATTATCTGTACGTTCTAAACTATTATACAGAATGTTGCATAAAATAGTGACATGAAAACCTTTTGTTTTTGTGAATGCAATAATATGTAGACTGTGTGTTCGTGCATCAAAAAATGCACTTAGGCTTGCTAAGGAATTAAAAACCTTGCTATCCTTTAACTTCAAGTGACAGTTTAACTACTTCTTACTGTGGAAAAAGATCGTTCACAGATTCGTTTCCTTTCTTGTCGCATCCAGTAGTGGGCCTATATTATTATTCAGATTCTGTCTATCTATTCCATCTATTCGTATCACTATAGGTGACCTAATAAAGTCTAAATGTATTGCATAATTGCCTTTTAGAACAACAACAAAAATCTAACACATGAATAGCAGTTCTGGCACTTTGCAGTTAGCTTTCTAGAAAGACAGTGTCATGATTTTGCTTTAGCTTGTAGAAATCTAAAAGTCGGAGTCTGTTGAAGAAGATATAGTTAGAGATTGTAGTAACTCAACAAGCAGATGGATCAATATCTATTCAGTGTGTTCTAACATTATGTATTTGTAGGATAGCGTTTGCTATTTATAAAAATATTAAAACCTTTTCTTTCATAAAAGAATCACACATAAAGCTACAATTTTCTTAAGTTGTCTATTTTGTTATTTTTTTCTTTCTTGTCCAATGTTGATTATAATCTATAGCATTATGGTGTTCTAAACTAAACAGTTGTGCCGTTATTCAATTTCTTATTGTAAAACATCGTCAAATACAAGTAATAAACATTTGGTTTTTAAAATTTTAACTGCGTTTTCTCTTTTATACAGCGTGATAAAGAAACGTGAAAGGTACTTTTTCATTTTGCTTCTAAATGGTACACGTTGTCTATTTTAATATTTTTTTTATTGTACGTATCTACACTCATCTTAACCATAAACTCTTCTACGGGACAATTAAGAAACGCAAAATCTAAATTTTTTGATTTTTTAAAAATCAAACAACTAAGACATCTTGCATGCTTTCATAGGGCCTATACCTGACAGTTTTCAATTCAATTATACATATGTTGTGAAATGCCTTTAAACTTTTCAATTCATCCAAAGGAACCTTTTGTATCGTAAACCAGTCACTTTCTTTGCTATACGGGGTAAATAATCAAACATCAGTTTTCTAATGTAATTTAAATTTTCATGTGCTTTTGAAAAATGCTTTACATCCTTCAAAGACACCTTCTAAGTCACAACTCACAAAAAGCGAGTTTTATAAAAAAAAAAAAGTAAGATTGTAATCACACTGTGCGCTGTGCGCTGTCACTTAATTTACAAATTAAAATTGGAATGACAGCTGATAATTGATGTACGAACATTGACGCTGTACAACAAACTAATTATGTGTTTAAGATAAGCAGTAGGTTTTAAACCACAGTAATAGTTAACAAATACGGAATATTCCATTTAAACAAAATCTAGAAAAATAATGATTTAAGTACGTTTCTCAATCTTCTTGTATAATTAAGCTATCCAGTTAAACCTTTAGTAGTGGTATTTAAAAGCAAGATCAAAATTTACTTATGGACACTGAAATGCTAAGAACTTTCTTTATTGCTGCCAGGTTGGCTCAAGAAGCTTGTGAAAGCTTTTTGGGATACGACTGAATAACAACAAAACGGTTAGGTTTAGGTTCCTATAGTGCAATCATGAATAATTCGTAAATCAAGACATCATCAAATGCTTTTATTTCCCTATATATTTTTCATTTAATTTGATACATTTTGCCAAACGTTTCTCTAATAAGGAGATTCAAACTTTGAAGTGAGATTCCGAAAGGTCTGCAAAATATTGTTTTACGGCTGCAATCATCTCATCATTCGAGTAAAAACGTTTTCCAGCTATAAACTTTTCTAACTTTGGGAAGAAATGGAAGTCAGAATGTGTCAAATCTGGTGAATAAGGAGGGTGTTCGAACAGTTCATAGTTTAAATCTCTCAGTTTTCCCATTGCTAGAGCACTTTTGTGGGCGCGTGCATTGTCTTGGTGAAAAATGGTCTTTTTTTTGTAACCCAGGTCGTTTCTCTCGAATTTGTGCATCTAGGTAATCTAAAAGAGTAGCATAATATTCCCCGGTTATTGCTTTACCCTTATCAAAGTAACCAATAAGCAAAACTTTTTTGCATCCCAAAAAACACTGGCAATGACCATTCCAGCAGATGCAATCAACTTCACTTTCTTTGATCAGGACCACCAGCTTCTACATATTACTTCTATTGCGGTATTGTTTCTGGAGCAACACGATGAACCCACGTCTCATCTATAGTAACAAATCAAATGAAATCGGTGGAATTTCCTTAAAACGATTCAAACATTGTTACGATATGCGCATCTGCATTTGCTTTTGGTGCACGTTTAACAAATACGGAATCCATCTTGCACAAAGCTCTTTCGTCTTTAAATCTTATTCTTTCCTTCGATATGTTAACAGTCTCATTTATCTCGCTCACCTTTAGACGACGATCGTCTCGTGGACTTTTTCCACATTTTCTTCCGCGGTTGTAGGTTTTAGTCGCCCTTCGCGTGAGCCATCTTCAAGTGAGCTCGACTACGTTTAAATTCTGCCGCCCATTGTTTAACTGTTTTAACTTCTTATAAACTTTTACCAACTTTGGAATGAAGAATGAAGAACTTTATGACAGTACGATATTTAATTTTATCCATTTTGAAAAACACTCGGAAGACGTCTACTTTAAACTGCAGTCGAAAGGAAACTACTAGAGAGATCAAGATTAAATTTGACACCCACTATTGTGACATGCGTACTAACATAACAAAAATGAAATTTTGTCGATAACAGCGCCGCCTCACTGCTAGGCAGAAAACTTTCCACCTTCCCCTCGTATTTAGTACATAGACGATTTCATAGAAAAAGAAGGCACCCTTAGGAACACCCTGTATAGTAGATAATGGTTTTGGAACGTATACAATGTATAAAAAGATCCACAAATTTATTTATGGTATTAAATACTTTTGCTTTTTTAGAAAACTGCTCAGACACGTCGATATTTATTTTTCATTAGAAACATTGTAAGCAAAAAAATCATTGTTTTAGATTTAATTCGTAACCACTGACGCATCGATAAATTTCAACAATCGAATGTGCTTTTAATTAACAATAACTGATATCAATGATATAGGTAAATAGGTAAGGCAGCACATTTGAATTTTCTTATCATTCTCTCCAGTTTTAGCCATTTATTTGCATTTAAATTTTTGTTCCAAAATAGCGTTCCGACGCCATCTTAGAATTTAAAATAAGATGTTTACTTACAGTATGTAATTTCTTTATAATAAGAATTTTGACTTTTTGTTGACATGGTCAAATAGAATCCATTTTATATCCCCAACTGCAAAAACAATAAGCTGCAGACGAGTTATCATTTTCACGTTTTTCTCTTATACATACATCTTCATTCCTGCGTGCAAGTACACTAGATACCAAAAGCAGAAGCGGATTTAGGTTTGATTGCGCCCTAGGCCTATTTTGATATGGCGCCCTTTTTGTTATTTAAATGTGTATATAAAATATACAGGGTGTCCCGTAAATGCTAATCAAGCTCTAGAACTTAGCACTCGTCTTCTTCGATGAGTGCTTATTGCAAATCTACAAAAAGAAAATTTTTCCTCGGCTTAGTTTTCTTGTACAAGTGGTCAGAAGTTAACATCTTGAACACTAAATAAACAGAAGCCAAAGAATCGAATCCAAATGAAGCCATTACCAATTCAGCAAATGAATAACAGAACTATTAGATTTCTCTTTTTGAAGATGCTGTTAAAAATTGAATTCTTACCAAAAAATAGATATGACAAACATGCATGTCTTGGGTGTACTGACAAATCTAATGAATTTAGTTGTCAGAAATTCTTTCAAGTTTTGACAACTTTATGATCCATTATCACTGGAATAAAATTGATAAATCTTTGATTTCTTGCGATACTTTGGTTCCAGTATTCAAATAATTTTGTATTGACCTACAGCAGCGATGCCAAATTTAAATTTCTTTTCTTTTGGTTCGTGTGACATATCTAAGTACGTTGGAACAGTCGTGTTTTCAATTTTGGCATCTTAAGAGGTTGAGGAAAGCTGCTATCTAAAGCTTTATTGGCATTTACGGGACACCCTGTATACTAATAAAAATATAAAAAACAATGCTGTGGCAAAAAAACAAAGAGTTGAGAAAAATCTATTTAATTTTTTTATATTCCTATAATTCCCGAAATTTTTAATTGGTCAATTAATATTCTTTTTATTTCAATAATTAGATACTTAATCATGTTGAGGTATAATTCTCCGATGGAAAAAATAATATTTTTGAAACATCTCTAAAAAATTTTCATAGTCACCGGGAAACTTCATGAATTTCGAATTTTTATCGCCTCAAACTTTGGCGCCCCTTAAATCTTGCCGCCCTAGGCCCAGGCCTCGCGGACCTAAGACTAAATCCATCACTGACCAAAAGGTTTCATAAAGTCATTAACAAGATGTAGAAAAGTCTAGATCCCAAAGATGCAAGATCGTCCCGCTGCGCGAAATTGAATATTGTGGAGAACTTAATCAATTTATGGCTTTTCTGGTACACTATGCTTGTGCTGATGATTTGATGTACAGAGTTGGAATGATCTTGCTTCATATATAGCTAAATTAACATTTTCCTTCATGCAAAGAATGCTGATAGAAAGTATCAAAGCTAGAAAGGCCAAGAAAATTGATTTTGTAAATTTCCAGAAGGCTTGTTAAACAAGTTTTCTTTTCTGGTTTTAAAAGAGGGATGTCGTGGAACAAGAATGCACTCTTTTTTTTCTCTGAAATTCTTTCACAGCTACTTTGGGCTTTCTTTTGCAGAAATGATACTAGATTGTTAGTTTCATTGATAATTTTAAAGTAATTGATAAATTTGTCAAACTCCTACTGTTTTTTAGAACCCAGTGGACTAGTAATAATCAAATCATAACGAAAAACGTTGGAGAAACGAGAAGTAGTGCGATTTACTGTATTTATCAGCTTTCTTTGGCAAAATCTACAAAATATAACAGTTCCACATTGGTACATTGGTACTATGGTAATTGGTTAGCTAGGAGAGCTGTTCTCAGCATTTTCTATATCCTAATAGAGAAAATCGATTATGTGCGTAGATCTGGAAATGAAAACATCAAACATTTCATACATAATAATGCTAGCGAACTCAATGGTTTTGATTGGTCAGCCTCGTAATAAGAAATTCTTAGAACGCTTAAATAATTGCTGTTGTCTACCTGAACTCATGATCAGTAAAATTAATACGAAGAGAAACATTGGAGAAGTTGAATGTGTATCTTTGTTTCAAAACCAAGAAACTTATCTTGGAGACAGCAAACAGCTGGGAAACTTTATTAAAGTTAAGTTCACTTGAATGAAGAAAGTAGGCACGTCTGATTTCACGAAAGGTAGGGCCAAACTGGCCTGATTGAGTCCTGGAATCTGTAGATATTTCTCTCCTATATGACGATTGGATTGACTTAGGTTGGTCAGTCCAATTCTGATCAAAGGCTGGTGTTTAGAAGGTTCGGTTTTCAGTTGGTGTAAATGGTATGCCTCCTTAGAGATAAAGAATGAAGAAAAAGATTCTCAAATTTCTAAAATATTTTTATCATTTCTTCTAATTTTTAATTAATGCTAGTCTAACAGGTTATAGAACAAGGTCTTGTGCCAGTTTAACTATGCAAGTACTGGGTAGGTAAGAAATCTGGTATTCCGGTCTAAATAGTTATAAAAGGCCTCTTTAAGTATTACAAAATTCAAATCAGATTAATGTTAACAACTACTGCAAACTATAGGCATGGCGAAAAATATCTACAAAAGAACTTGAAAACATTTAAATTTTTTCTTTTTTCTTTTTATTTACAAAAAGGTTCATTTAACAAAGTTCAAGAAAGATGAATATACGCGTATATAGATTGAAAATAGGGGGCGTTTGTTTGGAAACCACTGGCATAACTTACAAATAAAGTGCAGCTTTTGTGGGGCAGGTATACTCGTAGCACCTTTTGTTAAAAGAATGCATTCTTCAGAATTTTATACTAGACCTTCTTTTAATTTTTTAGACAAGCTTCGGGTAAGCGTATACCAAACGTATACGTTTTTTAGATTTCTATCAAGAAAATTTCTCTTTTTTTTCTAATATTCGCTATGATAAATAATATTCTCTCACTGCAAATGTTTTAGTGTTGTGTCTTAAGGTTAGATTTTTATATATCTTTGTACTTACTCGGTGATTGTAAAAAATTATAAATATCGAATTCAAATTGTTTAAGATGTTAATTAATTAAAACATGTTCTTCTGTAGACACTACACAATAAACAAATTTGTAATTATTATTTAAGATTATACAAACATTACTAAAAACAAACCAAAAATTTTAAAAAGGAACATTTAGCAATGCCCTCTTTATATCAACTATTAGTTTGAGATTAAAGCATTCGAAATTGTTATCATGATCAAAAGAGCATTCGTCCAGTTTTCAGCAGTTCCCAAAATGTTAGCTATTCTCTTCCTATTTTTATTCAAAATTTCTCCAAATCTTGAATTATGTTTATTGCTATAGATGCTGCCCCCCGTTTTACCACTGGCATTTATTTGCAGAATGATATTCAAGTGTTTTTTTGATTTTACTATTCTTGTAGATTACCTTCTCTTTTGCATATTTAAAAATCTTAATTTACTCAATAATAAAGAAGTCTTGATGACTCATATAGGAACTACAAAACTTACAACATTAGCCCGCTTTCGTTCTTCTGTCCTTTAGCTACTGGTGCTGTAGAAGTAGATGACAAATTTGCAATTGAAACTTATTAAATTACGTGAACCGGCTTAGTAGTTTGTTTAGATGAAGAAGGTAGCTTGGTAGTCTATTGGACAGGTCATCATTGCTATTGTCTTTAGTACATCGCTTTACTGCATAGGCTTTGTGGTTGGTGTGGTCACCCAAAACCTACAACACTTTTTGCTATTTATTTACTTGGCTATACATGCTGAATAAAATGGTAAACCATTTCAAAAACATTTCTTGATCTATCTTGACTGTATCCTACAAATCTTGATAAAGGGTATGGTGCATTGAATGTTATCACACCTTTCCTCTTGGAAACATAATAAAAGATAGAACAAATGTTAAAATATCTTGACTGTACAGTTGAAAACGCATTCCTATCAGAATTTCACATATTCTTTCTTTAAAATCCGCATTTTTCTTCGTTAATACTTGATTCCTTGCAGAAGACATCAATTTGAGTTTACGCAAACTTAACAAAGGGTTTTACTTTTAACAACCTTTTAGCCCAATTGAGACCTTTCATATACCTTTGTTTTTATTAAAACTATGCAAGAAGCCTACATCTATGATGGCGTCCTAAGTCATTAAAAAATGCGCCACAGGATTCAATTATAGGACAGCTGATGAAGTAATCACTATGAAAGTATTAATAAATTCCTAGTAACAGAAATACGCAACCTGTCTTCAGACATCACTTAGCTGTTGCTTTTGTTGGATAAAAACTGAGATTTGGAACACTTTCTTTTAATGCTTGTTGTCTTGTGTATTTAACATAACAGAAACTGTTTTCAACTAATTCTTATATACAGAGTGTCTTATTTAACAGTGTACATGCTGCTGTTTTGAGGGCTAAAATTTGGAATTTTGATGTAATTCGACCAACAAAGATTATATTAGAACCTTTTTAGAACAGCTTGTCAAACTGAAAACTACATTGACTTTTATTTCAATGTAACCACTATTTTTATTGTATCAATAGATATTTCGCAAAATTTCCAATAGAAAAATATTGGCTACTATACGTCTAGAATCGATAATGACGAAGTTAGAACAATACCTATCAGTTTTAGACCTAGGGTACCTCACACTTTTATGTCGTAAATCTTATGGAATGTCAAGTGGAGCAATCAGACAAAAAATGTTCTAATTTTAGTTTTGCAGTCTAGAGGTCCAAAATATCAGATTTCAGCCCAACAGCTTTCACGGTTCCTCAATAATTACATGTAGACGCTTAAACGAAACAGCTTCCGTTTTCTTGTTTTAATCAAGCTATTAGCAATTCTAGACCTATGATACCCCTATATAGGCCACTCAATATCGACATAAAAAAGGTAAACATCGCAAAAATTAGGGTAGTTCAAATTTTTTAGTTTGCTGTTAGAACCCCTGCGGGTAGTATAAACCCAGATTTGTAACCCCGAAAAACCTGTGCTACCTGCATAGTGGCCAAAAATAGCCAAATTTTCGCACTTGTCTTGGTTGTTTGATCATATCTCCTAAACTATGCGTTCTACCGAAACTGTAATTCACATCTTTTTTAAAGTAGATTAGATTGGCCACAATCTGAAATTAGAATGGGCTCTGGACATCCATTAGTTACCGAGATACGGCTTTTCAAAGATTGGCAATTTTTTACAAAAAGTGCCATTTTTTGTTACGGTCATGTTTGGAGCTAAATATTGACAAAAGGACTTGTCCTACAATAAAAGCTATCGACAAACATTTTTAGGAAATTTAATTAGCTTTAATTTAAGCGCAAGACGGTGCCCGTTGGCCAAATAGTTTTCTCAAAAATGGACAAATACCAAAACACCATTGCTAAATGCATTTTTATTTCCCAGACTTTATCGCTCAACAAGCCCTGGTTTGTTGTTAAAAATGTCTGGAGGCGGTAGAGAAATACGAAATTATTAAGAATTAATTTCAATAAAAAGATATTGTCCTCTTTCTTCTGAAGAGGTGGTTTAGTACCCACCCCCGTTCCCAGTGACTGACCACCTACTTTCCATCGCTAGTGCAATTGTTGGAGGTACTGAAATCAACTACCACTTGACTTAAGAACTGGGAGCTGAAAGCATGAAGCAAATTGCTGGAACCACGTTTGGGACGGTAAAATTTAAACGGAAGGAAAAAGTGAACAACTTGGTAACCATCACTAGCTCAGTGAGAGTGATCAATAAGAGAGTTAATACAGACGCTCTTAAGATTTTCCAGAAGGTCTGCATCACCAAACAATCAGATGAACAATTGAAGAAACACTTTGAGTATTAGCTGGCACCATACCCATTGTCACTTCTTACTGAAGAGGGGGTGCGAAAAGGAACAAAGTCATCTTTCTACTCGTCATTCATTTCACTCTCTGACAACATCGTCGCAGGAAACACAACATTCGTAGTTATCTGATCCACAAGGTTGTCTCGCATCGCAATAATTCAGTCAGAGCAACTGTGACAGGATGCGGCAGCTACGTGTTCAACCAGTTTGGGAGATATGTTGCAGTGGTTTCCGCCGCGTACCCAGAGGATGCAGCCTTCAGGAGCACAAAAACAGCTGAACGTTTGCGTCGCTATGCTGCTCTCTTTACCAGTGTAATACAGTTTGAGCAGTAGACACTAATTAAAGTCCCCCAAGAAAAAGTACTTGCCAATGACCAAGACAAATGCCGGCTGAGTTCAATAAACAGGAAATTGAGATCAAACAGTCTGTAGAAGACGCTGACGCAGATATCGTTGGGATTGCTTTCTCTAAGAGTTCATCCCATGAAAATGTCATAGTGATTGGGGAGGATGTGGATTCATTGGTTCTGCTTAATGGCTTGGATTTCACCTCTAAGAACGTGTACTTCCAGAAAAGCGACAGAGGTGGGTCTGGGTGCATCTATTTTTCCACCACCTTATTCGCCACCCACAAGGATTTGCGCTATTTCTTCACGTCTTCAATGGCTGTGACACCACTTCTGCCCTATTCTGTCAGGAGAAGACAAAGTGGTGCGGAGTTTTCCAGAAAAATTCCCACTTGATAGAGCTGGCGAAAATATTTTTGCAACCAGATTCCAGCCAGGAGGCGATAGCCACAGCTGTTGAGAAGCTTCTCGTGGCTATCTATGGAAGAGATGAGGAGATGACAGCGTCCGTTACACCTGCTTCGTCAAGTCAGCTGCCACAGCTAAAGTGAACCTTGCTTGCCTCCCTCACACCAAAGACGCTGCAAAGTACCACGCGTTTCGCGCTTACTATCAAGTACAGAAATGGTTGGGTGTGGAAAAAACCCAAACGACTGGAGTTGGTCCATCAGCGATCTAGGACTACTCACCATCACTACGAAAATGGCCTCAGCCTCTCAATCGCTCCTGAAAATGGTGTCGTGCAAGTGCAAAAAAGGGTGCTCTGGGGCCTGCACTTGCCGAAAAGCGACCCAAATATGTTCGGCACTCTACAAATTTTGCAAAGGCCAGTCTTGCGCCAATCATATCTTAAAAAAGATATGAATAACATTTCGTTGAACGCATAGTTTAGGAGATATGATCAAAAAACCTAAACGAGTGCGAAAATCTGGCTGTTTTTTGGCCACTACGCAGATAGCGCAGGTTTTTCGGAGTTGCAAATCTGGATTCATACCCCCCGTAGAGGTCATAACAACATATTAAAAAATCAGAACTACTCTAATTTTTGCGATGACTTATGTTGATATTAACCGGCCTAATAGTTTTGTGTTACTAGTCTTACCAGCTGTCGATTGAAGCGATAAAAATGTAGTAGTTTCATTTAATAAATAAAAGTCGACGTCGTTGTTCTAAAAAATGCTCACTTTTATTTTTCCTGTGTTTTGGTTTAATTATATCAAAATACCAAATTGTAACATATTTGTTACTTTATTTTCTTTTAATAAATAAAAGTTCTTTTGGCTGGATGTTGAAACTAATTCTTCTTGTATTTAAAATTTCTGTACATCAAGAAAGAACTATTCTTACTTTTTAATCAACGATAGGTGCTTCCGGTAATAAGTTTCTTACTCATAGCATTTTTTATTACAGTGTGTATAAAACTGTTTGAAAGTCACAAAGTTATCTGATTAGAGATTGCTGCTCTTAAATCAAGTTTTCCATCTTGTCAGAGCAAGATCTGGTGGAAGTGGTATCTACTAATTGTAACGTGTTTACTGTTGGGGATAGTTTTCTGATCTATCTAAAATGGCATCCTTAAACTATCTTCCCAAGTTGCTATTGACAAATCTAGCTTTGATTACGTGGTTTGTTTCTTCCATTTCTTGTGAAGCAACCAAAAAGGATTTTATTGGACAGTTAGAATTTAAATAACAATACAACAACTTCCTCTATGAGGGTTTCATCAACAACATTGCGATGTGTTATTGAAGGAACAATATTGAGCCCGTGGTACTGATTATCGCTTCGAAAAGCAAAGCTTAGAATTTGGATGAATACTTATGTTAAATATGTTACGTCACTAATTGTAAGAAAACGAATAATTCTGGTAGTTTTGGTATTCACACTTGGTTTGATAAGGAAAACAGAATTTTGAGGTATCTAAAGATGTCGAACTTAATCTTTTGTAATTTGTTGTTTAATAATATCTTCAAAACTAGAAGGAATATTCAAAGTTTTTTTTATAGACCTTAATTTAGGTATTTTCATTGTAACACCATGTGTCTAGAAAATTGTGCATTTTAAGCTTAATTCTAACTCAGGAATCCTGTATAAGCGCCTTGTGGTTGTTTCAAGAATAATAAACGATCAAGATTACTAGTACACAGAGTTCAGATTTTAAAACGCGGAATGTATGTGGGAAGAAACTTGAGAGAATTATGATACTTATCTTACGTTGTTTTTGAGCTTTAAAAAAAATAAAAAGACTCTGATAAGCAAGTAGGCATATGTGTTTAGCCTCTTCAAATCTTTGCTACCTATAAATGTATCAAACATGAAAAGTTTTTAAAATAGTTGATGCATTACAATAACGTTCATATAAAAAACTTTACATCGTCAATATCAAACGTTGTTTTGAAAATGTCAGATTTTGAAGATACGTGCTGTGTGATTATTTTAAATTTTGGCCAAGAAACTGAATTTACAGTAAATATTGTTTTTCGATTTATTTTTGCGGTAGAATTATATTGACATACTTTTAATAACAAGAATAATAAGTAAATTATGTTACAACTGCATTAATTAATAAATATGGAATGCAAGCTTGCAAAATAACTAACGCTCTGCAATTAAAAGTATTACAATTAAAAAATGTGTTTACTCATGTAAAATATCAAACTTGGAACAAAACTCTTTATTGATTTATATTGCTTGCAAGTAAATTAAAATCATTATAACCCTAATACACTACTTATTTTTAATACAAAGACAACAAATTAATAATAGCAATAATATTAATAATAAGGCAATAATCTCAGTCTGAATCACTGCTTTCGCGTTTTTTCGTTACTTCTTTCTCATCTTCACTTTTCTGTTCTAATTTAAAAGGAAATGGAGTTGTTTCCACATCTTTACTTTCTGTACAATTTTCTTTTTTTATTTCATTGTTGTTGGCGCTCGAATCTTCCGTAGAATTATCTTGTGGATTCCCTTTTTGCATACAATCAGGAAATCTTCCAAATGTATGCACAAGTATTTCTTCAAAATTTCCTTTGTTACAGTTTGCTTGTGGATCTACCAAAAGCGAAGACTTCCCAATTGAATATGTATCATAACTCTGAACTATTTTAGATGGATTTTCATTAATAAATTCTCCAAGACCAGCTTCAGTTTCTACCGGTACTATTTTAACTTCTTCTTTATCGTCTATTATGTATGTATCATCAACAACAAACTCATTACGTGGTTCTTCTGGTTTTGGTGGAGCATACTCTTCTCCAACTTTAAACAACATAGTGCTTTGGTACTCTCCTTGATCTTGCACACTGTCATCATCCGTTAACACATCTTCTAAAGGTTCTATATTATCGAAATATTTCAAACAACCAGTGTGAATAGGAAATAGCTTGTCGACGTTTGATTTAGTGGGAGATTCGCCGTAATGGTCGTGATGTTGATGATCACAATTTGGTTTATCTTGCGTATCTGTCCACTGAGAATTCACAAAAACTTTATCATTTTTAAAATTAGAAAAGCACAAAAGAAAAAACAACATTAATAGCTTCATTTTTTTAAATTGCTAACAAAATACGTTATAGATCAGGTTTATATATTTAAATACTATTTTATGCTAACGATTATTCAGCTTATATCAAGGATTATTTTTGTTACATTTTAAAATGTATAAAAATATTGATTGAATTTTTGTTAGGGATGAGCTATGAGTTTTTATAGCCATGAAACTTAGTTTAAACATTTTTTTTAGTAATAAACATTATTGTTTGTTTTTAGATACCTAGTACAAGATTTTGATTTTCCTGTTTATTTTTCCTAATCCTTCTCACAACTTTACACTTCAAATTATTATCTAATGCTGTTTGAATTTCTTTATAGAACATCTTGTATAACATTAACGGCCTTTTTTAGATTTAGTACAATGAGAAGAGTCCACCGATATGCCAGCTCCATTAATCATCAATAAATGAAAGAGCAGATCAGCAGAAGTTCAGAAGTAACCATTGGATGCAGAATAGTTGCCGACTGATTTTGAAACTTTTTCCTTCATTTTCACTTGTAGATTACTTCTCTGCCTTTACTGATACCACAACCGCTTTCCTGCTTTTTCAATTTTGGACAATCAAGTTGTCCCTTTTTAGAACGAGGCCATACATATATTTTTGCAGCCACTTGCCTAAGGTATCCAATGGTAGAATTTTTTTTTGCAAAAGATTAAGATTTTAGTCTTCCACGATAATTCAAGGTATTCAATATTCGGTTTTGCTAAAAATGTTAACAAAATACAAAAGGAAATTTCCTGTACTCTATTCATCTGCTGGTTAACGATAAGAAACGTTCCATCTGGAATCAACCATTTGTTCCGGGAATTTCTTTTGTCGTGATAATAATGATCAAACTAAACTCACACGAATGCTTTTGAATAGGCTTTGTCGCAACAGTCTTGGATTTTCTGCATGGTCAGTTAATATGTGCGTATTTTCGCGATGTTCCAATTGAGCTCAAATTACCCTTCTGTTTTTTTCTCCACAAATTTTTATCTCTTTTCGTTATTGAGAAAACAGTTACATTCTCTAAAATTGACTATTTTCTCACTACCTTTAGCGCTGAAGCCCTGAAAAATCGTCCCTAAGTGCAGCAACCCGTTTTAGTCCTACTTGATACCTAACACCACTACTGGCAAACGCCTCTGAAATGTAATTTAGCCATTTTGATGAAACATAACGAACAATGACCCTTAAAGGCAACCAAGAGGCAATTAACCTAGTCAAAAATGTGGAATTCCCATGTACGTTCGCGAAATATAACAGCAGTCTCGAATTTTTAATATTGTCAGTTTTACCGAGTTTTACTAACTTGACTAGCTCCTTCTGCGTTCTAATATCTGCAGTATAGGTATTTTGGTGATAAAGAATGTCGTGGCTTCGGACCGACATTGTCTGACTTTCAAATAAGCCTAAAAATAGTAGCAGCACTGCCGGATGTGGTTAATTTCCACAAACTGCACGTCTCATCAAATAGGATAATTACATAAACTTTTGTATTGTAGCACTAATAGCATAGTTCTAAAGAAGGCTTACTAGTATCTGTCTATTACCTTATTCACAGATATCCAGCGAGCTATATAAGTTTTAAAAAGTAATTTCATGAATATTTTACTGTTGCCCTAAAATTGCATCCTAAAAATAGCTCAAATAGTGTAGTTACAAGCTATTGAACTGCGATTCAAACAGAAAAACGTCCAATGGTAGAAAATGCAAAAATCTAGATAGATAAAAGTCACTAAAAACAGAAAGCTGTCCTCCACTGTGTAAGATTCTAAACCTTTTATAAGTGTCAGACTCTTTATTGAAGTTACCGCAGTACACCAGGATAACCTAGTTACTGCTTGGCAAACCCTATGGTCACAGAACAAAAAGTTGGTCTTTGCTATAAGATTTTTTTTGGTATTGTTTGCTCTTACAACTAAACGTTTCTGGTAATCTAACCAATCTTGCTAGTATATTAGGTAGAATTGAAAAGGGACAGCGCACTATGTGATGTTTGATGAGCGAATTAGTTTAGACTCGAGAAAGTGAGATTTTGCTATTAGACTTCTTGCACGCCACACAGTGGTCGCACGATCGAATTTTCCAGACAAAAGCCATGTTTGAAAATTGGAAAGAAATAACTTTTTGAGAAGCAGAAAAGTGTCATTGTTCACAGTCTTTCAATTTAATTATTCTGTGGAGGTTTTCTGGATGTTCTAAGATAAATGAAATTTGCTAATTGAATTTTGAAGCTTTTTACATTGATACAAAAATTGTTTGCCAAAGTAAATTCCATCTTTGGCGTTTCTCATTCTTCAAGGTTCAATTTCTTTATGTGTACTTTTCATACTCTACGGCTACGTGTAGAAATTAATTACACACCGTTTTGAGTGGCTTCTTTCTTTGATGATCTGGAAATGAAAGATCAAACTCAACCCTTTAGGAACTCAAATAGTCCTCTTCAGGCAACTTTACTTGATTACCAAAAAAACTTCTATCTAATGTTAGGTCTTACCTTAATCTTTAAAGAAGCAATCTTCAATCTTTTTTGAGCATCACAAAGGATTTTGAGATTATCTGTTTGAAAGTCTTCAACTATGAACAACAAATATTGTGCAATAATGAAGTTTAATTTCTTTCTGGGTGCGTTAACATATTTCCGAATTCGCTCATTTAGGTTCACTACAGATTGATTTCCTCCTTACTCATGAAGCTATTTCGTATGTAAGAGTTACGTGTCGAAAAATGCTCAAGCTGAAAAGTTTCTAACTTTTCGGGGCGGGTTTCTCCATTTGTCGATGCTTCTTCCGTTTTAGATTTCCGTGGGGTGCTTTAATATCAAAAGCAACAGAAGAAAATTAAGCCTTAAGACTTTCAATCTTCTTAGTAACATCCGACCCTCTACATTATATATTCTTCTGCTCTCAAACCAGCTTGTGTTTGTATTTTTGACTTTTTCTCTTTATTTATGCATAACGTATGCGGCCTCAAACCATCCTTTCTTCATTCTAGATCCATTTGATTCTTATACCTTCCCTCTATTAATCATTCTTTTAGCATATGCCTATACTCTGCTTTCAAACCAGCTTCAACTTTGCATTTTTAATTTTTTCCTTTTCCATTGTATGTGGCTCTGACTGATCTGTCTTCTATCTAGATCCATAGATGTAAATTTTAATCTGTGTTTTCTTGTTGTTTTGATTGTCTACATCCTCGATGGTATAATCAAACTCTCCGATGTACTAAGTCTTCCGGTTTGTAGCACTGCTCGTTTGAGAGTTGTTTTTCTAGATATAACTTGATTGAAAGTAGATTGCTATGCATAACGCTGCCTCTGTTGATACGATATATAATGTAACAGTTGTCTTCATGCAGACCAAGCAAATTTGGGTCACGACGGCGAACTAAATTTGAAAGAGCAAAATTACTATAAATCAATTCACTTGCTAGTTTAAGCCTCCTTTGTATAATTTTGTTGAATCGTTGTTCTCAAAACTGTAAGTTAGCATTGCAGCTAGAATTGATTTATGCAGGATCTTTTTCCCTTAAGAAAGCCGTACTTTAAGTAAGAGTTTTAAGGTTGTTTTTTATCAGTGACGATACTAAGAAATTTTATGTTGTTTTTATAGTATATTTGCTCTTTATCTATGGTAAAAGTAGATCATTCTTGAGCTGATTTGGCCCAAAAGCCAGTGTTTCCAATTTGTTAACTGGCAATCTAATTTTTCTTTTGTAGTCTATTGACTAAGTATTAAGTATTCTAAAAGGTGAGTTGGCAAGATGTTTTTATAATAGTCAGTTCAGCAAGATCTTTGTTCAGATAACTGCTAGTTAACTTCAAAATATTTCTTGAGAAGTTTTGCACTCAACCTCTTAGATGATCCTGGCAATCTCACTCTCACTTACTACTAAGTAAGTAACGTAATCTGCAATTATCTTGTTCAAGATTTCCCCAATCGTGGGTTGATAGGATGAAAGCTCCATAAATCGGTCTTGTTAGTTTCGGAACAAATCGCATGGTTTGCAGCTTTCAGATTTGAGAAAAGCATTCTTGACAGACACGGAAATGCTTGGTCTCACGAGGTAAGGTTTTTTCACTACGACAGCAGGTATTTCATTTAAACTAGGGACTTTTTGATGAGCATGCCTTCCGTTGCCTTGATTATTTTCGCTGAGGTTATTGTCCTGCCATTTTAATCTCTTCTTTAATGCCAATTTTGATTGCGAGTTGTACAGTGATGTAGTCTTCACCATTTGAGAAATCGAGGATTTCACATAGCACCTCGTCTCAATCACGCTGGTCTTTTTTATGATTTCGTGTACAACATTCTTTTCACTTCTTTGATCTTTTGTTTTGTATCAATTCTTTGTATTCTTTATGCGTTTCAGGCGGATTTCACCATGCGTTTCCAAAGCTTGTTTATAATTCAGGTATCCACAAAGGTAACAGCAGAGCTGGAAACACTAAAACATTATCACCCCCATCAACGAGCAATTTTCTTTCATTTGTTTCAATAGTAGTGTCATTGTTATCTTCTTGTATCGTAGCAACTTTCAGTTTTTTACTTCTTTCAAAAATAAAACAAAATAATCGTGACGGAAGAAAATTATAATTTTAATTTTCGAAGTTTGTTTATGCCAACTACAGGCAGTAAGGGTATAATGTGGATAAATGAGATTTTAGAAAACAAAACAATACTTTTTCGATAATGTCGAATAATGACGTTTATTAAAAAAGTAAGCGCTGTCTATGTTGACAAATGTTCATAGTCAAGGCAGCACAGGCTTTCAAAACGTTAGCAAAAAGACATAACTTAAAGTTATCCACCATCAAAACAAAATATTTAGTAGTAGCTCGAGAACCTAAAGGATGCAAGAGTGTGATTAATGAAAAAGCTATATAACAGGTCCCAAGGTTCAACTACTTGGACATGGAAATCTTCAGCTATGGAGACATAAAAGAAGGGGTACGCAAACAAGCTAATACGAGATGTAGCATAAAAGAACAACAACATGAGACTCGAAGGCAAAATGCGTATCTATAAATCCTATGTCAGATCAATATGTATGAAATTAAGGCAAGAGCAGACACTTAGAACAACAGAAATGAAGACATCGAGATCTATAGCTCGCAAGATACTAAGGGACAGGCGCAGAACTATAATAATGTGTCAGATACAGGATGTTGTCCGATGGGGTCGACAAAGAAGACGAGAAATTGTGTGGAATCGGGGATGGGTATAGTTGGCTCGTTTTCTGTCGCGGAAAACTACCAGAAGGTTGTAAAATACAATTTAAGATTGTGTTTTGCTTTTGCAATTGAATCTAAGTTTAAAATTAAACTCCAATTGTACAACTGACCTTAAATATTTATCTTTAAGTTCAGGTTTGATACCCTGTGAAAATTCATTAACGAAGATGTTTAACAATAACCAGTTTAAGTGAGAAATAAAACTAACATGATCGGAATTTTAATAACTCATAAAACTAAGACTTGCTAATAGTTTCGATGCGTAGTTTCTGTTTTCTGTGAAAAAATTTACTTTCTCTTATTATTTATCGTATGTATGATTTTACTGTCTTTAAGAATGTACTATTAAACAAAGACAAAATTAAATAAGCAAAGCGCATATACGGAATACTAATTTAAAGATGTAGGTACGTAGTAGTTTCACATCTGAAAATTTTGTATTAATTTCAGAATGCTGGAGAAGCAGATTATTTCTGAAAAGTCTCTAACCGCAGTACAGGAACTGATAAACTTTTTAAAGCAAAGTAAGTAAAATACTAAATAAATAAATAATTAATATTACACCAACAGATTTTAATTTTGTTTTTATTTAAGACGTACGACGTAGAGATGTTTTCCACGCAGCTGGGCACGATGTAAGAGTACAACAGATTGCGAACGAATTGGAAAGAGGCGGAACAGGATTAAGAAACTTATTGGATCAAGGATGGGTTATAGAAAGTGCAGCAGCATTACAATATTTTTTGATAAGACTAAGAAAACCCCTTATACCGCCTCACATACAAGCATTAGCCCTTGGTAATGCTTGAAGATAAAATTGTCGTAATTTCCTCTTTAACCTGAGAACAATTTCAATTTAGATGAAAATCCAGGCGTTTCTCCTGAAGTTGTAGCTCAAGATATATTAGGCTTGCTAAGGCAAGATGTAGCTGGACGACATGCAACACTTGTAATATCCGTATTGGATCTCTTACATTGCATATTAAAACATTCCCCTTCAGATGAATTAACTGGATGTAATATTCCAATAACAATGCTTCCGATATTTTTTAACATGCAGGTATTTGGTTGTAGGTAAATAGGAGTAAGTAGTTAAGCAATTAATGATAAAAATGTAGGCCACTGATTACTGTATAAAATTGCAATATTGCAAGAATTTTAATACTTTGTGTTTTAATTGCCCTTCGAGTTTATTATTGTTGCGCGTAGTTGTTTGCTGAGCTTTACTTTTGCAACGATAAAATGCATTTTCAGAATTTATTTGATTTTGACCTTAATTTATAAAAACTTCCTAAATGCAATTTTTTATTACACACATTAATAATATTAAAAATTTCAACTTTTCTACCATCTGTAGAATATTTTCTTTTGAAAATCTTTATTTTATATTTATTTTTCACTCTTTCTAATAATTAACTAAAAGAGAACTATTTCAGTCAGAACACATTCTTCACTGGAGAAGAGTTGCAATGGTATTTGTAGAATTAATTCGCCTGGCACCCTCATATTTAAATTTTCCAGTAGATGATGAACTCGACGATGGTATGGGCATGCTAGAAAATGTTCGTACATTTCTATATTTTTTTCAAGTTTGTTTTCTTTTAGATATATAAAAAACACAAAAGTTTGTCTTTCTAATTCAAAATTTTTAAAATGTTCCGTTAAAATGCGCGTTTTAAGAGTTTTTTAGTTCAAAATACTTTCACCGTCTTTCAGTTTGATAACAATGAACAAGAAAGGATTAATCAAGCAATGCTTCAACAAAGATTATTAGAAGTTAATGTGGTATTAAGGCGTTATTTAATTAGACCAGGTAGAATAACTAGTATAAACCGTTTATTTACTTTTTAAAATTTTAATTGATTTTAAGGTTACCGTGGAGATTCACTTGGGTTGGAAATTTTTAGACCTCTGCAACGACAAAGGCAGCGTCCAAGACGTTCGGTTACTTATTAACTATCATAAATAATTTAATAATTAATTATTAAGTTATGATAAATAAATTTATACATTATTTTAATTTTAATAAGAAAAAATAGAAATTTTAAAACCCATTTTTTGTATTTTTTTCTATCCCAAAATCTATAATTTAAAAATAGCAATTGACCATACATTATCATAATTTGGATCTAATTTTAAGTTCAGGAGCATTATCAACTTTTATTTCACGCCACCATGATGGTCTAGACATTGCACCTGGATTATTGAAGAATTCTGCTTGAATATGTTCATACAGCTAAAACATAAATAAATTTACTTTTCACACATAAATGTTTAAAGCAACAAGCCATACCTTTCCATCTGCTTTACCTAAAATAGAATTTATGACAAAATCGGGTGGTGCTAAAGCATCAACAACGGCAACAACGTCTGATTTTAACAACGAACATACATCTAATATACCATTTTTGACTAATTCGGATAAGGAATGGTTGTTAGCAAAACCACCTTGATACAAGTAGACTAAATGCTTATCCAAACAAGACAACCCATATAAAATTCCTAAAGTTTCTAAAATTGGTCTTAAAGAAATTTCCACATCATTTCTGTTAATTCTCTTCCAATAATATTTTAAAGCTACAAACTCTCCGTATACTCTTGATAATATAGCAGCTTTGTATACTTGGGAATCATTTCGAGCTGTAAATTTACACTTGGAATGCTCTAATAACGCTGTTTGTTTATCGTGTGTTATTTTAACTAAATATGTTATCAACCATTGGTAACATCTTGTTATAACTAAAAAGATTACACTTGAAATAGTACATTTAGCCAAACAAAAAGAGACAATAGGCAAAGAAATTTTTTATTGGTTAGATCAGAAATCGGATTGTAATGCAAAACAGTTGTATTCAATTCACATGTTAAAATTCCTAATACAGAATTTTGTTTGAATAGTTACAATAATAACGAAACTATTCACAGGGACTCATATTTTTGTCCACCACTGTAAAAAGACCATTTCAAAAATATCTGTAGGCTATTCAAGAAGTAACTCCACATGCCCCAAACCAATCAAAGCCAATGGTTTCTGTAAAATTGTGTTTGTTTTCAAGCCACGGTTTTGCTGTTTTATTCTTAGAGAAATGGGAAAATAAAAGGTGTTGGGAGATGGGAAAATGCAAAACTGGAGAAAATTGATTTTGACAAGGCTTGATAACTTGTAATGATGATGTTGAAGATTTCTATGTGTTCCTAGCTTTGCTGATACATTGATTACATGACTACAACTATGTCGACTTTTAACAGAGTTGGGTGCAGCAGGACATCTAAATTACAGTTACAGAGTGCAAAAACAAACTTAGAAGAAATATGGTAAAACCACCCGAAACACGCATAGAATATAAAGAGTTAATAGAAAAAGTGATAACAATGAAGTAGAAATAATATTATACACGAAGTCTAGTACGTCGAGTACAGAATAAAATATATGTTCTGAAAGCTTTTCCCAAGAAATAAAGGTGTAAACAATACAACTATACAACATGCGTTTGGAAATTTTACCAAAGAGACGGAGAGTGCCCTTGAATATCAAATCAATAACTGCAGCTGTAATATTCAAAGTAATAGAAGTAAAAGCTCTGAGTTTTGATAGAACACCAGGTGACATGACGTTGTGATATAAACCTACCATACGAGACCATGCATTTTTAGGTGACCAAGTGTTTTGCGCGAATTATTTCAAATCAAACAACAGACAAAACCCCTCCATAGAAATTTTACCCAATCAAGCTATCATTGGCAAGGTCGTGAATCGTAAGTTTACTAATTCTAAATAATTCACTGTCGATGTTATAACACCACTATTTGTAACCGTCCAAAAGGACAAGCTGTGGTACCCTAGGGCATCTAGGAGCTCAAGTATCAAAAATACCTGAAATATCTTTTGAAATGTATTAAATGATTTTTAAACAAGATAATGGTTAATATAGACCTAACAGACGACACGGTAATCAGAGACATAAAAAAGGTTGCTTTCAAAGTCATGACCTTCTTGAACTTACATTACCCTCATAAATACCAGCGCGCATTTCAAAGCATTTAAGTCAAAATACGAAAGGAATTATGATACTTAGTAATTAGGCTACCGCAAACAAACTTATATTCTTAATCAACAAGTAGGAAAGACTTTTTTGAAAAAAACAACGACCTATTTACTTGTACCATAGGTGAGGAATGAATTTATGAATACACTACGAGAAAAAAAACATTTAGTCTCTTGATGCCGTCATTATTAGAAAGTTATTTGACATTTCTTATATAGAGTGTGTTTTCCAATGGAAGATAAGATCTCGTAAAACATGCATCAGCTCTAAGGTTTTGAACGCGGTGCTTCAGCAAAATTATATAAAAGAAAAACTTCCAACTGCCAGCTGAAAAAATTACTCCACCATGTTAATCGACTTAACCAAAGCTTAGAATAATTTGATTGATTGACCTATGTCAAAGAAGCAAAGCAAAGAAGAGGCGTTATGCATAAGCAATTTACTTACAAGAACTGTTCAAACAAGCAGCAGCTCTACAAAGACTTAACAACAAAACTAGAAATCAAAAGGCAGGACTTAGAGACAATAACGAAACCGGATGATCCAGCACACTATTAAGGGCGTGGATAACCAAACCAACCAGGGGATAAGAATCTATACGGATAGATCCACAATCCAAACAATCCAAATATCAAAAGTTGCCTCACGGAAATTTAAAACTTGAAAAAATATTGAGAAGTTGGTAAATCTACCCTAGAAGATAAAATTTAGCAGTAACTCAACATAAAGTAGACAACAATCTATAATGAAGGTCTAATGATGCGCAAACGCACCAAGGGCAAGATCAAACTTCATTGTTGTACGATGTCGATGCAATACTTCACTTGCTTTTAGCAGTTGAAGATCGTCGACACTATAGGAATCTCAAAGCAAACCTCAAGCAAATGAAAATTTTCTCACAACGGCTGCTGTCCTAGAACATCTAGGAGCTCGAGTTTTAGAAATTTCTTTTGGAATTAGTTAAAAGTTATCTAAGCAGAATAATGGTTAGTATTGAGCTATTAGACGTCACGATGGCCAAAGGCATCAAAAAGGTCTGCTGCCAAAGAAAAAAAAAACTGTTGAAACAAACACAACGAAACGACCATCTAGCAAAAAAAACTAAAAATCGAACAACAACAGGTGGACACAACAAAGAAATCGAAAGATCTGGTGGTACATTCGAGCTACATCGGAGAATCGAACGCGTGAATAACCAAAACAATCAAAATCATATGGTAAGAATCTACATTGATGAATCCTGATGGAGAACAGATGAGCCGGGTCAGGACTACATACAGTGGAAGAGAGAAAATCAAAAACGCAAAATCCAAGCAAGGTTTTAACTTGCACTAAAAAAATACTTAATACAAGGCAGAGTGTTACTCAGAAGATCAAGACTATTGATTAGTATTTTCCTATTCCATTTGCTGCTAAGTCGTTTCACAGATATCTAAAACATGTATCTCTTAACGAAAGCTTAATAAGACATACCAGAGAAATACCAAATTCTCAAAATTAAATATTGTTTGGAAAAAATAGTTACAAATAAAAAAACTTACAATTAATATTCTTAACATCTTGTACTGTTGATCCATTAAACTTAAATTTCAATATCACTAAATGGTCCTTTAGGAATGAACAGGTACTTAACGGACTACAAACTTGTCCTTCCTCCAATACACTATGCCACTGTCTTAATAACCAGTTACTAGTTTGTTGTACTAAAACATTATTATCACCTTCGTAGGTGATACGCGCATCGATAGTATCACGTAATTCTCCAAAACGAGCAGCTTTAAGATAACCATGACCACCACAGCATTCACGACATTCCTGTATGCCATCTCTACATGCCCATGTAGTTAGTGGTTTACCTGCAGATATTATTGCATGCACTTCTGATATCATATCATTCTAAAAATAAAAAAATTGATTACTGTTTCAAATTATTTTTACTTGATGCTTTAACCTTACCAAATTATCTACAGTTGTTTCTGTGTGAGATATTTCAATTACATTCAAATAATGACGAATAGCTGCAGTTGAGAAAATTTTTAAGATACTAGCAGCTGCGACATAAGGAAATAATCTCCATTGCTAAAAGCATCAAGTACATAGATTGAGTTTTGCTTAAGCACAAAGTGAAATGCTTACATGCAACTGATATTCGATTATGGGTAATTCTTCATTATTACTAGGTCCAAACTGTGTTCTTACAGCTGCATATCGAATAGCAATAGTAACAGCACATGCTAGATTGTTAGCACTCTCTTGCATTGTACCAACACGACCTGCTAGAAGATTTTCAAGTGTTGCACCTAAAATTTTAGTAGGATCCGAGATCCGACTTTCGTATTCTCCTTCAGGTGTAACATCTGATATTTTATTTAATAAATTTTCTCTTGGTATTTTGTAGTTTTGGAACATGATGAATCTAAAAATGGGAAATTGATCTAAAGTTCAGTAATTTCTGAATTAACTTTTATACCCATTGTCAACACCATTCAAACCAATCTTTTCACCAATATCTCCCACTATTATTCCTGGATAAGGTAATAATGTTTTCGGATTTCGTATTGGTACCACAAATGCATGTAAACCATAACATTGATCGCCAATGTACAGTTGTGCAAATACTAATGCTACAGTGCATGTTTTTCCTGAAAACCATACCAATATATTAATTGATAAAAAGTATGAAAAATACCAAGAGTTACTACTTTACTACCTAGATTTCCTACCCAACATTTTGCAGCTTTAAAGTCTGGTGTGTTTATAATAAATTCTTGAGTTTCCTTGTCGTAAGTAGCTGTGGTTCTCATATTCTTTGTATCGCTTCCATGTGCAACTTCAGTAAGAGCAAGTGCTCCTAATATCTAAAATTACATCAAATATGAAAGATTATTCATTTCAGCGTTTTTACAACTATTCACTTGTCTATTCCAAACTGCTTCAATAATATGTTTATGCCTTTCTGTTCCTAAAGTAGCCACGGGATTCTGAAACAGGGGTATTCCAACAGCTTGTTTTACACAAACACTAGGGTAAGCTTCTGAGAGAGCCTCATGAATAGCCATCAGATACCTTCCCTGTAATTGTAGAAACATCATAAGGTTGAATTTTGATTACATGAAATCATAAACTATTGTTTACAATTTACCCTATTTTTCATAGACTCTTTTTGAAGATTATTAGGCATTAAATTATATTTACGAAACTTTTGTAACTGCAGTGCAGCTATTCTTTTTTGATCTTTCGTTGATAATCCCTTCTCTGGCCTTTGAAATATTGGATCCTTTTCTAAAGTGTTCCATACTTTTAACTGAAAATAATGAACATATTATCGTCTTCTTTCAAATAATCAAGGTATCTACTTGGCAGCAAATCTGACTGTTTTAAAATTAATATTACAAAAACTTACTTTCGTTTTCAATAAATTGACATCTTCAAAAACAAGCTTCAGTTTTTTCCAATCAAATTTCGCTTTCTTCCTATATGCATCTAATGGACCTGCTGGTAGGTCTTCTATAAATGAAGTATCAACAGACATTTTCTGAAACAAACTAAAAATAAAATACTTAAAAATAAGCAAAATAGTTATTTATGTAACTAGAGCAATAAGGGTCATTTTTTAACTGACTTAAAGAAAAAAAATACTAATATGTGTTTGTGTGTCCTGTTCAAGGTTATAGGCTATATGAGCAGCTAGTGATAGCTCGTGATTTTTTTAAAAACTACTGAAATGATTCCTATGCGGTTTCTACTCACGTACAGAGTATAATTCCTGGAAGGTTATCAGCAAATAGTGGTCGGTAGCGGTTCGTTATTTTTCTTCTTGGTGGGACAAAAGTCAAAGTTGAAAAATATCGTTAAGTTAATTACTTCAGTTTTGTGTAAAGGTTGTGTGTTTCGTAATAAATGAAGATATAGAAATAAGGAAGAACACGTCAATTTATATACATATAAAAAGGGACATTAGAATACACGCACTGCGTACGTCGCCGTAAAGGGAAAATATTTACAGTTATAGCACAAAATGTCGTTATCTACTACTTCATCCAAGTACACAATCCCATTTCAGTTATTTTAGTTGAAGAAGACCATGCTTTATATTTTGCAAAAATTTATCATGTAGGTATGTGTGCTCCACTTTATGTCAGTTGATGTGAATAGATGTTAGTTGTAAAATAATTAGCATTGTAATAAAAAATCATACACAAATGGTGTATACTCTGTAACAGTGCTCAGAAATGATAATACTCTATGGAAAGGAAATATAAGTAAGACAGACATGTATTTATAAATCTTTATAGATACTTGGATAAATTTATTTTGTGAAATTCACACTCAGCGACCACAAAAAATAAAATAATCAGGTAGATATTTTTGGAAATGCTGTAATTAGTTTTAGTTTTATTGAGGAAAACATTAATGACGAGTGATACTTAGAACTTCTTAAAATCACTGTAATTTTCGAATTACTGGTAGTTAAGAAAAGTAGCGAGATAGTTATAGTAATTTATTGATTAAACGGGTTAAAACAACAAGATGGGGCTCCCGCATTTTCATCGTCTTTAGTTAATTTTAACTAGAAAATTATTATCATAGATATAATTGTGATAACAGCTGTATTCATAGCAATAGTTCTGTGCATAAACTTAATTAGCAATGGTGAAAATGGATCTAAATGATAATTTCACAAATCATTGGATAGGGAAATGAAAGTCAACTAAATGGTCAGATCGCTTGCCAGATTCAATCCTTCTGAGTTTTTTATGAAGTTATCTACGTGAAAAGCTTAGATATAGAACAATTCAGAAATGCAGAAGTATAACATCAGAAACGTTAGCAAATGTCAGAACAGAATTTGTAAAATACTTTTGCTTTGCAAACAGTGATGTTCACTTTAAACACACATTGTTAAATAATAATACTGCCTACTTTTATTATTTGAGACTCATGTTGTCTTTTACTTATGTTAATAAATTTTGTAAGAAAATCTCAAAACGTTTTTACTGTATAAAATACAAAACACTTGATCAATTCCTAAATCTGACATTGCGTTGTATTTGTAACGTGTTCAACTTTAAAGTAATGTATAACAAAGCGAGTAATTCCATCTACGATTTCTATGTAGCAATTTCCTCCCCTCAAAGCTCTTGAAGCTGCACTTGTTTTTTTACCTAAAATACGCATTAAAACAATTGAAATGATTTATTTACTTGTTTAATGTGTTTTATATTTATCACAAAGAAATTGGGATTTAGTAGGCCAATTTGAATTTTATCTCCACTAAAAGATTGCAATTGCTATTCCCTTTCTGACGACATATAGCACATGGAGATATGCCATGTAAGATCTTGAAGTGAAGTGTGTGAGAGCAAACACAGCGACTTCTACAATTAAGTTAACCGTGTGCTCTAATGTCATATACAGGCTATTTTAAAAACGAGTGCAAATATTTGGCAGGCGTATTGCTCGAAAAAAAACTAAGACTTTTTCTCCTAAAGTTTCATTTAAAACTTTGTGCTTTCTCAATATTTTAAGAAAAAAGTGACATAGCGGGATAATATTTTTTACATGTTTGTTATTCTAAAGTATCTACTACTTTACGTAATCTTGCATTTGATATCCTTAACAGAGGCGGAAGAATGGGAATGGGCTAGCGCCTTCCGCTAAAGAAAATTGCTACACCACTAAAAAATAAGTAATTAATTTGAAACAACAGTTACTCTTGAGTTTTTTCCGTAAAACGTATTTTTTTAGTAAAATCAGGTTTTTCAAAACCTTTTAAGTTTAACGGCCTATATGGTAAGATTATACGTCAGGATGTAGTCATTTGCATTGCATTTTTCTCTATAGAAGTTAAAAATTTTTGTCATATAACTTTTTTTTCTCTAAAACGCGCCGTTTTCGATGTACAGGATGTAAAAGTGTCTTGATTTTAGTCAAACTTTGGCACTCTTTATATCGAAAACAGTATACTCTAGGAGAAGACCTTATATAATAAAAAATGCTTGATTCTTGTAGATTAATGTGATGAAAATAATCGCATCCTGTTTTTGAGATAACAAGCGACCTTACCATAAGCCTATAGAAGTTCTGAAAGTGCAGATGTTTTTATAATAATAATATGCGAGTTCGTTAAATAATTATAAATAGTAACATAATAAAATATTATTTATTAAAGTTTATAAACAAGTTAGCAAGCTGTTACAATCGTTGCGGAACCGTAAAGAACTGATCAACTGATGTGAGCTGATGTTCGGCTGAGATTCAACTAATTAAAGTCCGATCACGGTCCGGTTGCGGTCAAGAAATTTGGCCTACTATCTCATTGTGCGATCATCCATCAGTCTAGTACCGGTCAAGTAACATTCTGTACATACAATGTTTAAGAATTTCTCAATAAAAGGATTTGGACTTAATAGCTTATATGTTGGACGAAAAAGAAGAGAAAAAGGAATCACCCAGGAAAAAAAGGCATAGCGGCATTTGGGTGCATTCAATGCTTACCGATCGCAAAACAGAAGAATCGTTTTTCACTTTGTACAAAGATCTCGTGGATAATGAATCGAAATTTGTTCCGTACTTTCGGATGTCCAAGGATAAGTTCCCATGCATATTAGTTGTCCATCCATTGCGACATCAACTGCACGCAAAATATGAAAACTGCGCCTGATATGACCGTCACCTGTCCACACTAGTGATCTAAAGCCGCATGGTACGGTCTCGGTTCTCTCAAGATATTCCTTCGAACAAATACCGCAGTCATTTGACTGGAGCGTGCCTGGACCGTGACTCCTAATGTGAATAGCTCAATACAAAATGAATGTTACAATATTTGACTTGACCGCGACCGTACCGTGACCGGACCAAAAGTATGAATCGGCCTTAAAAGAGAGCTGTGCATAACAAAGGGTTCTTTTGTAATTCTCAGGCGTTTCCAAGTTTTCAAAAAGTAGATAATATTAAATGTTCTAAGGAAGTCGCGGTAGGTACTTTAAACGGAATTAGACAAAAGCAAAATTCTTTACCTTCTACGAAAACTTACAATGTATAAATGTTTAAAATATTTTTTAAAAAAGAGATTAACAGCAAGACTCGTTTTCTTTGAAGGTTTGGCGTGACGTCACATTTCTAAAAGTAAATCTTTGAGTTTCTGGTTTTTAGAAAGTGTTGAAAGGTATAGAACGCTTTAAGCCTTTGGGCTTGAAAGGTTTTGGAAAATCTGACTTTACTAGAAAGCAATGCCTTCTACAGAACAACCCCAAGAGTACCTTTTTGTTTTAAATCAGTTACTGATTTCAAAAACAAAAACATTTTTTAATCTTTCAGTGAGGTAACATTCTTTTTAGCGTAGGAGATCCAATTCTTCGTCTCTGGTAAACTTCAAATGCATATACAAGATTTTATTACGATATCTTATTTGGTTTTTGAAATATTGGCGAAACAAGACTTTGACACCTTGCATCTGGAAAACGGTGTACTTGTACTTTAAGAAAAAATTATATGACAAAATGACTTAATATTTATCGAAAAATGCACCTGCCAAATACCTGCACTCATTTTTAAAACACTCTATATAAATTGACGTGTCTTTCTTATAAAGATACGATTGTCTTTCCCAGATATATAAAAATTTAACCATTTATATCTCCAGACAATCGTTTCGTCCTTATTTGGGATCATCAGTGAAAGATAACGACAATTAATACTTGAGCACTCCATGCCGAGTTTTATAAAACTACTTCTAACAATGATAATAATCTTCTTATTTTGATATCCTCATTTGGTTACAATATAGTGTGCGGCAGCGCAATGCAATTTAGGAAGTCAGTTGTTCATCTAGTATTATTAAATATCATACTCAGAATATTAAAAAAAAACCTTTGTGATACAGACAAAAGCTTCAAAATTCATGTTTACATCTTTTATTTATAGGTAATCCGCGACACTATACTGATCGTACAAAAAGTATGACTAGAATTTACAAACTTGCAAAGTTGCAAATCGCACTTAAATAGGGACTTACAGATATGAGTTTTCACAATGTAATTAAATGTCTGGAAATGCCGAGAAAAACGTCCGAAATTTTGAGAAAATCTGAAAATCTACTCCAAACTCTCGCAGATACTAAATAACCAACAGATTACACTGCGTGATAATTTAAGATAATTTACTTATAACATTAATAAAAATTACTAATTTTCAATCAGTATGCATTTATATATAACTAAGGTTTTAAAAAAAATATTGTAACACGTACAATTTTTGTGTTTTGTATTACGGAAAACATCTACATGAATATCGAAAAAAATTTTTATTGTTATAGAAACGGAAGAAATGATTTGTATCTGTAGCTAATGAAACAAAAACCATTATCACTGGCATTAGTTTTCAAAATAATATTTCTCAAATAACTTTTACGTTTGTGGTTTGATGAACCTTCGTGCATAAAAAGTAAACAGTATTCTCCTATTGTAGCTGCATCTCATCGATATTAGTAATGTTCTTCAATCTTCTTCATATCTTGATGCACACGTTCATCACTATATTCTAAGATTTGAGGAGAAAGAATTAAAATGTGAGTATAGAAAGTACAGTTTTAGAGACATTCTACAACCTAATTTTCTATAACTTTTTAATAAATTTGGTTTTCTTTGACAAATCATTAATCAAATAATGTTTATCTGTAGCAACAATATTTTGTAAAACCATCTTGTAATCCCATTCTATAAATATTCTATTTGTTTTTATTTTCAAATAAAATCAAGTGACATAAGAAATTGTTTTGCTGTTATCAAGTGGCTAACATGCGGGTAAGGAAACCGTAAAAAGAATCTTTAGAATGAAAAATAAAAGAATTTCTCATAAATCAAAAGGTATTAAATGGTTTGATATTTGTATTGAAATATTATTTCTAACCTAACTCCCCCTTATTTATACCCATTTTTTTAAAATCTGGTACCTACCGTAGAGATATCAATGACCTGAATCTGAGGCATAGAACTTATTTAACTATTTTCAAATATACTACCGAGATCTAACTCCAAGAGTATCTAATAATTATAATAATAAAACATTTATTTGCTTGACGCATTTCGATATTGTACTTATTATTATCAAAGGCATAAATAAACAGTTTGTCATGGTAACCAGCTAACTAGAAATTATGATCTTCAGTCTTCCTCAAACACTTGTAACTACGGCGATTTTATAGAGCCGGTCTGCTCATTCATTAGAGCTACTTTGTGTTTATAAATTGCAAATTCTTCCAAAATATCTAGTTTGTTTTTTCGAAACAGTAAAAATGTAATGTGGTTGTTTATGGTCATAAGGTGACTGTAATTTGTAAATTTCCGATTTCAAAACTGCGCACTTGTCTGGTCACCATATTGTCAGACACAAATACTTATTGTTAGATTAAAAAAAATACAAAAAAGTTTCTTAGGTTACCTTTAAATGTAATTTTTTTCTCTGATACAAGTTCAAATTACATTTTATTAGTTTACTATTAAACTTAAAAAGATTGGACACAAGCAGAATTTATTTTGATCTTTATTTTTTTTTTAAGTTAGTCTCTTGTCTTGCGTTACATTTTTTGTTGCTCCAAGAGAGATCGTGATTTCAACAACTATTTCAATTAGACATTCACAGTAATAACTAATTACACTTATTGTTCACCTTTACCACGTATATTGAGATCAGCTGCTATGGCACTCTACCGAACTGCAATGCAATCGCTTGACGTAGTTTTGACGTTACATTCTAGAATTCGGTACTCTGCGCGGCAAAGCGATCGCAAAAACACATCATAAAATTGCCTTAAAATGCCATTGTTTTCAGGTGCTGAAAATACTCCACCCTTTTCATTGCATGCAGGACAATAAGGAGAAGTGAGACAACATAAAAATGTTTAAAAAGAGACTAGGGCAGGTAAACTGTTTAACAAAGGAATAATATTTTAACAAACATTCTACTTTGTTAGAATCTCTTCATATTTTCAACGTTTGAAAAGAATTTCTGTTATGAAATTTTTTTATTATTTCAAAGGTAAATACATACTATATACGTACTACATAATTAATCTAATTCATGAACGTATATTGACTAGTTAATATTTAATGAAGGAGCTTCTAGCAAAAACAGCCATAGTTCATTTTCCTTAATTTCGGGAAATCAAAGAAAACTTTTTAGCTTCCTTGTCTTTGAAGATAGTGTAAATTTCATATGGCTATGGTTTGAGATGAAGTATTTGGAAGTTATTTATTGACAATTATGCAAAAAAAATATGCGCATTGGTGTGCAATTAACTATTAATTATTGAATTTTGTAGGACATTGGTTGTTTTGTATGAAAATTGGTACCGATTGGTACGTTAAAAAAGCGGTAGATTAAAAAACAACTCTACTATTCAACATAAACGAATTTTATTTTAGATATTTATACAACCTAGGTCAATGTGATTACAGTGAATGAATATAGTACAGATCTGCAGCATTGCTGCTATTATCTTCATAGTTCGTCTCTGCATATTCCTGTCCTGGACCGTTTTCTGCTTGCAGATTCAAATATTATTGTTGATTTGCTGGTGTTTGAACGAAGTTTGCCAATTTTCTTAGAAAAGCTAATTTATTTGATTTTACTGCTAGTTCTTGTTTATAAAATGGTTGCAAGGTTAACTGTAATGGTAATTTCTTCTTACTGCGAATGTAGATGGTCTCCCACAAACCAAAGAATAGTTACGTTTAACTCTAACATATTCACAATCGGAGGAAATGTGGAGGCAGCGGATTCCCTTTATTTTCATTGGTGGTTTAGTATTAATAGTGAAAGATGGTTTTAAAAACGCAGCAATATTAAACAATACTGATTGTTCAACTTTTACCAAGTTAAAAGGAGGGGGGTTATCTCTAGCAGATAAAATAAGTGTGTCCCAGTCTGATCGTACTTCAGCATTGTTCTTTCTCTTCTTCGCTTCAATTAAACTGAAATCTTGATCATTAGGAAGACGAGAGTGACCTCTGTGTGGAAAGCAATAAAAGATCTCTTTAAACAACTTCCAACCATAAACAAGAAAGTAGAGAAATCTGATTATGACATAATTCTTGTTTTGCCCAGGGCAACCATCACTGAATAAAACTAAAGTCTCTTGTTGTACTCCTTAAATGTTAAATAGTTGAGCAATAATGATGTGACGTCATTTTGACCCTTTCTGCCAGTTGTCTCGTCATATGCAAACATAGTGCCCTCACCTGTACCTGAATCGGGTACTCCGAAGACGAAATACCACAACTGACTAGCGAAAAAACACATCACGCGTTCTTAGATGAGGTAAAGGCAGGTTCTGCATACAGTCAAATGATAAACAAACTGAACAAGTATAACTCCTTGACAAACCGAATGCTATGTTAAATTTATTGGTAAAGATTTACCAGTAACTAACTTTAATTTGGTACTTCTCCAGAAACATCCTAAACATTTTTTTTTATAAAAAGGATTTCGGACAGATATAATTGATCCGAATGAATGGGCTAAAAATTGAGAGTGACGTCCCAACTCGGCTGACAGAAGGGGCAAGAAATTTTCTAAACACGTATCTGGAGGTGGCAGTACAAGTTAAAAAGGCCTTTAAGCTGGAAGAAAAAACATGTTTAATTGAATTGGAAAATGAAAAAGACAAAATAATGATTATGGAATCTAAACATAAATTAAAGAATATTAAAGACAATAGAATTTACATTAACGATGACTTAACGAAACAAGAAAGAGAAAAACAGAGACATATAAGAAAAAGGACCAAAGAAGAAAGGGAAAATGGAAAGCAAGTACAAGTTGGCTACAATAAAATAACGATAAACGGCATGGTATGGAAATGGAATAAAGCCGGGGATAGGCTATAACAAGTAAATCCAAGAAACTAAAACAGCAAGTTATAACAAGTTACACGGTAAACGACCAGGCAAAGGAAAAAGACATGAATGGAAAAACGAAAATAAAATATGGAGGTGATTATAAAATAAGAAATAACATAAAAAAGAAAGGATGGAACATTGCAACATGGAACACAAGAGGATTAAATGGAAAAGAGAGAGAAGTAATACAATAATTTGAAGAGAGAGATATAAAGATATTAGCTCTTACAGAAACCAAAAAAAAGGGGGAAACAAAGATATAGAAGTAGAAAACGAGCATATAATGATTCTCAGTGGAGTAAAACCCGAAAATAGAGCACAAGCTGGAGTGGGATGTATAGTAGAAAAGAATATGAGGAAATAATTAAAGAAATGGGATTGTATCTCGGAAAGAATTCTAGGACTAGAGTTCGAGATAGGAGATAGAAAAGTGTATATCATGGTTGTGTATGGCCCTGACGAGAATGAAGAAGTAAGAACCAAAGATAAATTCTGGGAAACGCTTTCAAATACAATAGAAAATAAGAAAGGGAAAATAATCGTTAATGGGAGAGTTGGGAAGAAAAACCAAGAGGCAGGAGAAACAACAATGGAAAAAGAATAATAGACTTCTGTATTCAAAATAACCTGATAGTTACAAACTACTTTTACAAGCACAAGAAAATCTATAAATTACCAGAGTAGTGACTAGCCGAAATGAGAAATCAATTATTGATTTTATAATAATAAACAGAGAAAATAGAAGAGACGTCCGAGATGTAAGAGTTAGAAGAAGTGCAGAAGTAAATAGTGACCACTTTTTGCTCATGGCTGAAACAAACATAGGAAAACATACTTCAAGACAACGTGGTAACAAAGAAAGAAAAAATATGTCGTACAAGGGTCCTGAAAAAAAGCAATAAAATCATATAAACTAGCAGAAGACCAAATAGCACAACAATTCGCTCTAAAAAATGGTAATGTTTGAAGAATGTAACTTCGAAGAGATGGACATATATACTAGATATGGAATTATTTTAAAGATACAGTCAGATAAAGTGCAAAACTGGTTTGTGGGGAGAGAAAGATAAATAAGAACAGAAAAGAGACGCCTCGGTAGAACGGAGAAATCAAAAAAGAAGTCAAGAGCAGAGAAATAAGGTAAAAGAAATGGCAAAAGAAGCAAAAAAGAAATCTTGGGAGAATTTCGGAGATAAGGTGGAAGAAGATTACCATAGTAACCAGAAATTATTTTACAAGATACTAAAACATGCAAAAACGGGAAAGCAACAATCAAAACTGAAACAATTGAAAAACAAAAATGAAGTTATAGAAACGGACGGTGATAAAATCATGGAGATATGGAAACAATACTTCCAGGAGCTTCTACGAAATGAAGAAGAAAGTGAGTGTGAAAATGAATGGATAGCACTACAAAACATAGAAGAAGGATCAAGAATAGAGCTAAAAGAGGTAACAGAAGCAATAAAGATGTTAAAGAAAGGAAAATCAGCCGGTCATGACCAAATTACGGCAGAAATGCTAAAAAACTTAGGGGTGAAGGGACTAAAGCTGATTACTGAGATTTTTAACCAAGCATGGGACATAAGCGAAGTACCAAAGGACTGGGGCATAGGCATCTTGATACCAGTACATAAAAATGGGGATTAGACAGATTGTAAAAATTGCAGAGGCATCACCCTACTCAGTATAGTGGCTAAAGTGTATGAGGGAGTTTTAGAAGGGAGGTTGAGGAAGGAGATTGAGGCAGAGCTAGAAGAATCCCAAAGTGGATCCAGCAAAGGCAGGGGAATCCAAGATCACATATTTACCATCAAACAAATAATAGAAAGAACAGAGAAATCAAGTAGAAAAATTTACATGGCCTTCATAGATCTAGAAAGGGCATTTGATTTGATAAAGAGAAACATAGTCAAGGAAAGTCTAGTGAGAAGGAATGTAAGTAATAAACTAAAAATGGTAGTAATAAGTATGTATAAAAATACCAGAAATTACCTAAGAACAGACAACCGGCAATCCGAAGAATTTTCAGTAAAGGAAGGCCTACGACAAGGCGGAGTCCTAAGTCCAGTCTTGTTCAACGTTGTCGTGGACGATATTATATTATCTGTTTTGATGTGTATCACGTCTCTCCATAAGTGGACCACCATGCTGTAAAAGAAAGCCTTGGATTCTTTTCAATCTTGCCCTAGTAATTCCAAAAATGGCCACAAATGCTTTAAAACATACAGGAACTTCTAAATCAGAAATGCACACTTTGTAGGTGAACACTGCATTATTAGCAAACGGTTTTGCTATTAAATCGTCATTAGAATTTTCACCTTCACTTTCTCCTTGTTCATTACGTCTTCTTGGACGACGTCTTGTTGAAGCATGGAAGCTTATAAGGCCGCTTAGGAAGCCGTCTTGCTCATTCTTTGTTGTTAAAGAATTGAACATATCTTCAGAAACACTTTCGAAACATCTGAGTCGTGTACATCTAGAATGCAGAATTTTAATGTAAAAAATGTGACACATAACTATTATCAACGTAAAACGTACTTGCAGTCTGGTCCTGTAACTCTAGCAGGTATTTCTTTCCCAATGTGGTTAACATGAGCCTCTCTATAAGATGCCTTCTTTTCCTTTTTGCGTGTCCACTTTGTAGAGTTATTTTCATCTGTATATTTCTCGGCATCGCTCATATTTAAAGTATTACACCACAGTATTTTATAACACAATAATAATATTAAACTACCACTTAACTATAAACAGCAAGTAACTGAGGTTACGTCTGTAAAACGTCATAACACGAGCCGGCATATTTCTAGCAGAAACGACCATTGTCCGAGACTAAGGCTTTTTTGCTGAATTGCCGTGGAACTATGATTGTACTCGACATTACCAAACGATTCAGGCACCTCGAAAATAGGTGTCGCCATATGCAGCTCATATTTGCAATGTTTGGACTATGGTTGTTTTTGTTTTTATTGTTATTACAGTAATGTAGAAAAACAGTCTTCTTTATTTAAAATTGCTTATCTTTACCCCAAGTTTTCTTGTATTATTCTTATGTATAGGTACTTCTTTAGAGGTGTATTATCGTATTTTCAATTTATATTGTATTTTATATTAGAAAAAAAATCATATTGTAAGACACTTGTATAATCAAAAATTGTTTTAGAAATAATAGAGTTTCAGTCTTTTCTTTCCTTTATTATACAATATTTACAAATAAAAAAGGCCGTCTTTATATATTACTAGTATAACTATATTTAAAAATTTTAAATATTTATTTTTCTCTGATAGATGAGAATGAATATTGAATTGCGGATCATAATGATTGATTTTGTGGAAAGAAACCCTTGTATGGCAACTAATAAATTTGAAGGGTTAAATGGTCGTGAAAATTAAAAGTAGTAAGGATAAAAATCAACAGCAAGAGATTTCAAATTGTAAATGTCATACAAATGTCTAACTATGTCTGTATCATTTGTTCAATGTTACTAAAAACAGGCACTAGATACTACAATGTTTTTAGGATTGGTAGTAATCAATCTTCTGAAAAAACACAAAAAGGATGCAATGATACGGCAGAGTTCAAAACGCAATCGTTTTTCCTATTTCATAGCATTGCAGCGCATGACGTCATTCTAGAAAAAACTAATCATAATGTTACAGACCTTACCATACATCATATGATTTTTTTCTTTGTGTGGTACTGTCAAGAATAACTTAAAGGAACTGTTCCATATACATTTAAAACTTAAATATATACTTTTCCAGTGTTATGAATTTTCCGCCACTTTGCATTTTTAGTTTATCGTGCCAGATTTAACTTTATGTTAGGTTAAGTGGAAGAGCAGTTGAACTGATCTTCGCCCGAACTGTCACAACTTAGTTTAATTGTTGTGCATTAATATTAGTATTTCTTTTATTTCGATTAGTTAAGCTAATGATTTATACATTATGATTCCTAATTAGGCAGTACTTACATATTTAGAAAAGATATCTCTTTAAAACTGATTTTCGTTTATCTATAATCAGATTTCTTGTTATTTATAAGACACTATTTACACATTACTGCGTAGATTACTATATAATTCAAACATTACTTTACTTTTGAATTACTGTAAGTAAAGAAGAAATTACAGCAAGCTAGATTTTATACCAAACATGAATATGACCCCCCCACATCGGTTAGTGTTATTACGTCAATTCAATATGTACATACCTATAATTACAATATGAATCAGTTCACGCAAGAAGATTCTTAACGAAGCAACTTTCGGAAAATTATAAATTCGAAGATATGCTTGATATTTTTGTACTAAAACCTATTTCAAAGAGATAAGAGATTATTTCTAAAGATTTTCAGTGCTTGTTTATACTATATACTACAAAAACTGCCTAAAAAAATAATAATAAACAACTATACATGGAAGTATGTTCTTAGGCACATCGAAGATATTTAAGGAGGGTCGTCGACTAGATGCTATTCAAATTTCAAGTTGTCGGCAGGACGCCATTGTGTAAAAATATTTTAAACGGGAAGTTTCAAATTTCAAACATATTTTTCCCTTTTTTGAAAAACCTCGAGATTACCTATGCTTGCGTAGAAATAAACTTTCATTGAAATAAAATTTGTTTGATCAAAAGCAGTTGACTACTTTTTGAAATATTAGCTTTTAAAGAGAGGACTTTTTATTCTGATAGTAGTAGACTTCTTTATGATAGTTTATCTTAGATTATTCATTATTTAGGAAGGTTTTAATATTAAACAACCATATTGTTGCTGAACAAATAAATAAACAAATTGTTCCTCTGCAATATCTTGTATTATATTGCAGTATTATTGTAAATTTGAACAAATTGAAGCAAAAAGGAAAATATGTATGACGTAACTTTGGTATTTAAATACCAGACGATAAATATTCTACTTCTTCGTCAATTGTTTAAATGTATGTATTTTTTTCTTTCGTCACGAATATATTTTCTAAATTGGCATAGTTAACAGTTTTAAAATAAATAATGCAATTTATTATAACAGGAATATCTATACACAAAACTAGAAAGTCAAGAGTACTTTGTTATTTGTGGTGTATCATCTTGCGTCAATATTATAAGTAAAGCAATATTTTAAAGAAACCAGTTTAAAATGGTATAAGTTTTTATGTATATATCTAATATCTATATTGTGCAAGCTTATGTAATGTGTATCAACAAACAATTTATTTGTAAAACGTTCTAAACAATCAAAAAAGTCGAGGCCATTCCAAACCTTATGAGCGCCCTCGTCCAAACATACACCTGTAAGAACTTACAATTATTGTAATCAACAGTAACAGGTTTTATTCTAAACAATAGGCTTTAGATCATCAGTTCAGTCAATAAAAAAGCAGGATGTTCCATACTAGGGTTACTGCTTTTCATAAATAACTCCCGAGTTCCTTCAACTGCTGCAGTTTGTGTGTTTATATGCTGATGGCAGCACAATAGTAAAGATGCTCTCTTGTAAATTAAGTAAGCTAAGCTGCCTTATCAATATGTTTACCTTCTAAATTGTTTGAGAACCTACCATGAACGGTTTTCTTATTCCAGTGGTCGCACGCTATTAAGTATTTGATGCAATTTCATGTTCTCTATAGTTAAAATCCATAGCTATCATTTTTGGGTTAAAAGTAAATTAATTTCAGTAAGATATTTTCTTAATTTTTCTTTCTTTTACGAACAAGTTCTAAATATCTACTATGTAAACCTCTGCTAACATCTTTAACATATCAAGTCTTTGGAACAAAGTTCTTCAGTGTAAGGTTCGGAATTAATAGACATCGGTTTAGACCATCTGAAAACACCAAATTATTATGTTCACAATGAAACGTTTTAGGTAACTTCTCTGAATGAATAGATTCTCGCTGTCTAACATGTATTGAGCAGCTTTGATAGGCTTTTGTTATTTGTATTAAAACTTCGAAATTTACTTCAAATCCACGTAAAGCTCGTTTGGTCCTAGTTGAGCTTGATATGATCAAGCATGCCTTCAACTATTACTTGTGTAGTAGTAATTCTTTTTGGTTTTGATTAGAGACCATAACTGTTTTCTGTTTTCGGCGAATAATCCCAAATGCTCAGGTATAATAAATGGGTTTATTTCTAGCCTGCTGTTAATGCATTAATTAAGTGCAACAGCAAGTTGATAGCCAGAGAAAGCCAGAGAAAGCCACAACATACTCAGGCTTTCTTTTTGACAAATACCATTTGCTATCTTAAAGTTACCAATGGTCTATAATGACAGTATTTCAATGCCTCACGGTATGTGCTAGACAGTTGCACTTCTTAAGAGTTTTCGTATGTATTTAAAGAGGCTTTCAATATTAATCGTCAGGTACCAAGCCAAATATTCGACATAGGTATGCCATATGCAAGTTTCGTTTTATAACCCGTTCTTGGTTGCTAGCCAAGGCATGAATTATAAGTTGGTCTTTACAGCTAAATGGTTTTTCAACCCAATTATATTATGCTAGTTAACTATTTATATGATTTACTTTTAATTACAGAAGTAGAAAGTTTGTATACTCCAGAAAGGTGTATGATCAATCGGGCGTTTTTCGGGATCGATCGGGTTTCCCTTCTTGTTGAGCAAGTAAGTAAACCAAAAATTACCTAATAGAAAAGTAAACTCAATTGCTTGGAATTTGCATTTTGCTCGGGTTAAGTGAGTCCATATTTTGAGAAAAAGTTTGGTGAAACAATTTTTGGTTTTTCTAAAACAACACGTCCTATTTCTTGTACTTAATTGTTTTATTAAATCACCTAGTTCTTGGCACCTTTGGCTTTTACCGTTTGCTTGAGCTTATTTGTGTGCACGATTAATTTCTCTTTAAGAATGAAGGATATTTCTGCCTAGACTGAGAGTTCTACGGATATTCAGTATTTCTTTCCTTACCTTAGAGACTCACTGTCACTAAAAAACAAAAAAACTTTTCTCCCGTTCAGTTCAATGACAGTATCTGCTATTGAGAATACTATCATACGAACGGTTTTTGAAGGGCCCAATTTTTTCAGATGTCTCCCTAGACTTCGACTAACATTCCTGATTATTATACCAACAGTATTAGAAAATATTGACAGTGAAGAAGATTTGGAGCGGTTTAAAAACTGTTACAAGGAAAGAGAAATGGCAAGTGACGGAGGAGAAGATCAAGTTGCTAACTTGGAACATGAAATGTGTTCTCTTTGTTCACGCAATTTAAACGAAACTTTTTTTATACTGTGCTCTTCATGTTTTATGAAGATTCACATAACTTGTTGCCAAAGCATTGCCTGAACCTCTGAAGAAAATGTTGTTTATCACTGTGACATTTGCAATAGACAATACAAAATAGTAACGGAGCGTCAAAAAGCAAACGAAGGCCAGAAGAAAGCAGCGGAAAACATGATTCAAACTAGTGGAGAAAAACTGAAACCGGTTGCAGTTGGAGACTTCGTCCTGTTAGATGTCCTGAAAGTAGACCGTGGCCCTTTAGACTGTCTAAATTTAATTGAAAAAATACTTAAAGTGGAAAACAGTGTTTACCAAATAGGAACAAACAGTGGCATTATTAAAACATGGTTTGGTAGATGTGATTTCCAGATTTCTTCTTCTTCTTCTTCTTCAGACCTACTCGTAAAGCTGTCATTTTTAATAAGACTTTACTTCTTTGGGTTTATTGCAATAAGCCCGGATGAAACCAGGCTGTTTGGGCAAGCAATTGTCCATTTTCTAACCAACCTAAAGTTGTATGGGCTCATTACAATAAGCCTAAGAACTAGCAGGCTAATGAGAAAGTTGTCGATAATTTTCCAATTAGCCGAGCGCATTGCAAAATGACGACGCTCTTTGCAATAAGCCGGATACATCGACACAATTTATAATAAAATTTAGAAACATCTCCGTGTATGAAATTAATTTTGATTCTAATTAATATTAATGTGTCAGTGGTAACTTTCTCGTCTAATAAACTATCCATCAACTAAAATGTTCAAGTTTGAATCTTAAATCTTAAATTTTACTTTATTTCTGTTAATAAACAATGCCATCAGTATACACATAAAAAATCTTTTCTTTTGTTATGAAACTAACTTTTAAAAATTATGTCCTAAATATTGATTTTCTTGTGTAAACTACATATACTATATATAACTAACTATAAGTGTTTGAAATAGCACATTTTTATTACTGTTATAACATGAATTATGTTTGATAAATAGGTAGAAGAGTTTCATTATTACAAAACTAAAACAAACTGCAGTTAAAAGTTTTTATGTTTTTCTCGAAAGTTTCTTCACAAAAATCGCTTTTATGGTATGAATTGAAAGTCCCCAACACTGTATTTTGATTTTTTTTATACGATTAATTTTGTCAAGTTCTAAGATCTTTTTGTACAGTTAGGAAAAATATAAAATTCCTACAAATATGCTATTTCTCTTCTCCATAGATGTTCGCTTGTCTAGAGACGTTTTATAGGTACAGAAAAAAAAATAGTTTTGTTTATCTTCGGATTGATTTCAGTTTTTATAAAGAAATTACAATTCAAGGCATCACCGCCAGTATAGTCAAGTTAAGTCAGAATATCAAAGCTTTTACAGATATGAAAAAACAATAGCTAGTACCAGCATCATTTAAAAGTTTTTGTCTTACTAATACCAACTAAGAAAGTCACAGACGAAGGACGATCAGTATTATCTGATACGTTTAATACTGCAAACGCGGTCAAAGTCACATCTCTATTGAACCTTTATAATAATAATAATATAAAATTAATATAAATTATATTACCTGTATAAGTAATACCTTTAATTATGATTGCAGACTTAAAAGCCGTTTATCATCCAATAACATGAACATATTTACGTTGAAACAACTTATAAGCGATTTAACATCTTTATCATCAAAAGCAAGATTGAGAATGATACCCATCTACCAATAATCTCAATTGCCATTGTTTCATCAAATACGTTTTTGCTGGCAATACTATAAATATTTAGAGGTTGAGGAGCACATAAATTTTAGCTTTTGTCGTTAACAAAGAGATGAAAAATGCCCTCCCTTGCCTTTCTTTGTCAACGTCCTTGTTATCTTAGTTATCCAACAGAAACACAGTTGTCTGCAATTCCTGTAAGAATGGGAAGATTAAGGATGAAATCTGTTACAGAAATGTTTAAGTTTTTGCAATGAATAGCCATATCTAGTTATGAGACCACAGCAAACGCTAGATTACTTCAAGAATTGGACGTGATTTTGAGTTTAACTGCATACAAGCAATAGCTGTGAAAAAACTGAAAAATAATGCACTTTCTACCTTGTTAGTGTAAATTTTCCAATATTTATGCATAAATTAATCAAGTGGAGAAACTGGAGAAAATTGCAAACTTGGTGTGAATAATGTATTGCATGTACCCCACATAACCTAAACATCTCAGCCTGGAGACTTAATTAATTTAGTCACAATGAGGCATCAAAATTGATGGTATGTTTTAAAAAATCTTATTTGTATGAAGTGTTGAAGTCTATGATTCCAAAATTATGTTATTTGTTCACCTACCTTCAAGATGTCTGTCACCAAAAAGCCATACCTTAGAGATTTGCCCCTTTTTTCACGTACAGCTTGGCTATAGCCACTTGTTGAAATTTTCCAATATTTAGGCTTGAATATCTTTATTCTGTGGAAAACATGCAAATAAATTTTTTGGTGTCGTATCTCTTTTTTTCCTATTGCAGATATCAAATTAACCACTTCTAAGGTTAACAAGATTATTACAGATCGTGTTGCAAGCCGGCATAAAAATTAAAAACATATATAAACCTGTACCGCAATAGTTCTGGTTTTGGAGTTGCAGCAGAGTGGAACTTTTTTGCCACATTTCATGATAAAGGTACATACGCCAGTATTGATGGTACTGTGAAAACATTTGTAGAAAAGCAAGCTTTATAAACAGCAGGCCGAACCAAACATGTCTGAAAAAATGCAATACAAAATAATTTAGAAAAACGTTTTGAGCGTATAATGATTGTTTTGTTTAATTGAACATTGCTATAACGTCTTCTTTCAATGAGTTTCTAGACGTTATTCTAAGAAACGACTGATTTTTTAACAGTTATTTTTGTTTGTTTTTTTTCTTTGTCGTTACATGTTTTGTTCAAGAACTAAAATTTTAGTTTATTAAACAAATTTTTATTTTCGTCTATTTATCATTTTTATTCTTATTAAAATCTTTTTTTTTTAATTGCCTATACATATTTACTGTTCTACTGTAGGGGTGTAGATTATTCAGCCAAAATAACAGTTTTTTAACAAGTTCCCAAAAATGGCGATCAGTTGTTGCGTTTAAAAGCATTTAGATTTACACCAAAGATTCTTGAGTCAAAATGGTAGTCTTCTAGCAGTTCCCCCAAGATAATTTAAGCCTAATATTGGAAAACTTTAATAAGCGGCCATATTTAAGCTGCTGCTGAAAAGAGAACAGCTTCTTAATCAAGTATTATTTTTGTGTACAGACACTATGATGACGGTGAACAAATGACAAAACTTTGAATTTTTGACTAAACCATTTACAATTCCTATATTGCTCGCGCTTTGCCATTTTTATTGCGTTTGCATACACAAAACAGAGAAACATAAAAAACATTTCATAAAACACCAAAAGAATTGTTATAGAACCCATTAGAAAACGGATAGAGTCGATCAACACACGAAAATGCTCAAAATGACACCAAGATGTATTTTTTCCAAACGAGACTTTTATTTATTACTTATTACTTATTATTATTATCTTTGGCATGTTCTCTGGAAAATACACAAATTTTTAAATTATTTTCGAAATCAGCACTAAGAATTTCACAAAATCACAAACATGCTCGAATTTGGCATTTTTTTGGCGCTTTTTGCTACGTTATGGTTTTGACTTGACACTGATTTTTGAGTCGCATCGCCCATTTTATGATAGAGTTATATAGGGAGATTCTAAGACAATTCTGCTTCTAGTTTTTTTGTACCAAAAATCTATACACCAAGGAGCACTTACATATTTTGACAAATTATTTCTTTAAAATTAATTCTTCTTGACTTATCACCAAGTTTAATTAATAGAAATCAAGTAATCCAAGTATTACCTTACCTCTAAATTACTGCGTCTAAAGAAAAAACTTTTTTGGAAAGAACTGTACATGACAGACTAAGTGTAAATATGCCCCCCAGTTCTTGAGAGTATTACTATGTCACAAGTTCGAACCTTTGAACGTGCTAATTTTGCAGTGCAAATTAGTTGAGAAAAGAAAAGAATTTTTGTCAAAGCAGCCTTTGCAAAAAAAGAAGTAAAAAAAACAATAAGTTTGGAAACTTCTAACGTTGACATACCAAAAACCATAAAAGCACATAAACGAGAAAAATACTTAAACATTTTGGGGCGGCGAACTGCTGCCAACTCAAATCATTCACGTATGGTGTTTGGATTTTAAGAATAACTTTATATATATTTTATGTTACAGAACATGTAATGTCTATTTGTTATTTTTATATTCTACCCCTTTTGTTATTATTTATTTATGACTGCTAGATCTACCTAACATATGGACATCACGTTTTGTTCTGGAAATTACCAGTGATGATCCCAGATTTTTCTTCGAAATGATTAGGGTAGAATAAAGTATTTTAGAACTTTTGCTAAAACGATTAAGAGTAGTGAGCGCCGCATGACCAAGATTCTTCTACTGAAATGCTAGATGTAACTTCAGTTGAGATATCATTTACTTTCAAAGTTTAAACTAAATTATTTAAAAATGAGAGTGGGAAACCAGCCCCAGAAGGCTCAGATATTGGAAGAATTTGGTTTTGGCCATTTAAGAATCTAGAATCTGAGACGAGTCCCATTTGATGATATTGTTGTAATGATATTTTAAGCTACATTTGAGAAACGATAGAGTTAGACCTAACATTCCCTACCGTTGTACTTCAACCACCTTGGAATAACGATTTCTTCAACGTGTTGTCACTGTTTTCTAAAATCTCCCCGTTCTGATAAACATTAATGAACAAAATTGATCAAAAAGGTATTCAAAATTCAACAAAATAAAGTTTGATGTTGTTCGATACTTTTTCATCCCAGTTGGAGTGTAAGGTTAATAATTCTTGTATTACTACTTTTGCTTGAATTAGAATTGGCGTTAACCATCTTAAAGGATCGTAGATTTTTTCTGACAGTATGGTTCGTTTTTAAATCTTGGTAAACATTTGAGAAGTCACTTTAAAAGTGCAACTGCCTTCAGAGAAATCCCGGTATAGATCCAAAATCTTCTCGTTGTTTTTTTTGAATATTTTTACTGTGCTTTCGTTTTGTATCTTTTTCGGAAGGCACTTCAAGAACACGTGCTGTTACTTCATAATTTTCTCAAGTTAAAACCTCCAGAGCCGAGTAAGTTGTTGAGTTGTTGCTTAATGTTAAGTGCTTGCTTACTTATTTCCTGTCAACTACTGCAACGTTTTTATTACCAGGTAGGACACTGCAGATATACCATGGGTAGCAGTTAGAAGTTTGTCTTCAATAGTATGATATTTATCTATTAAATTTTCATACTATTTGTTAGTAGTCTTAATCTTCTTGAATCGATATATGTCTATACATTCTTTTAATGTTGGCTGTGAAGGTAATGTGAAGAGTTTGTTTTTTCTAATAGGCCAATATGTATCTGCTATTTCATTTGTTAACGCATTGCACGATACGTCAAACCCATATCATCCATTTCAAAATTAATTCCATGCCAAGGTCTATAATAATCTAATTTGAGTGATCTGTAAATAACGATAGTAATAAACTATAATAATAATATAAAATTAATGCTGTTTATATTAATTGTATAAATGATACTTACTACCTATAATTACGGTTGTAGAATTTAAAAATTGTTTATCATTAATAACATGTTTAACTAGTTATTTTACAGGTTATTTGACTTACTTATCTACGTAAAAACAACTTGCAAGTAATTTAACATCTTCATCAGAAAGAGAACTGAAAATGGTACCCATTCACCGATAATCTCAATTACCACTGTTTCTCCAAATATTAGAAGGATACGTAATCCTTAGTAGTATTTTTCCTTGTCAGTTCTTTGCCAATGCTTTTGATATACAATAAGATATCCAACGGAGATGCATCACAGTTGTCTATAATTTATGTAAGAATGAGACAATTAAGACAAAAAACTGACACAAAAATGTTTAAGAGTTTGATCAGAACTTTCTGTAATGAGGATGACTAATACCCATGTTTGGTTATGAGACCACAACAGAAGCTAGATTACTACCTCAAGAAGTGGTCGGTCAGAAGGTATCTACACTTGAAGGATTTTTATAATACGAGAGATAAAGAAGTCACGTGGACATTAAGAGCGCCAGAAAATCTGATTTCAGAATATCGTTGTGTATGTATGCTCTTGGAAGTAGCTCGTGGTCGACAGCGTGAGGAATGTGGGGATAATTCCAGACTACTGTCACTAGCTTAATGATTTCATAACTCCGGTATTAGTCCGCTTAGACAACCCAATTTTTGTTTAATTGGTTCTTAAAGTTACTAACAATATTTACGTTATCAGATGAATTGGCTGTTGTAAACGATCGAGCCGCTATGGTAAAACAAATAAGGGAAAACAATCTATAACGTTTTGATGCGTTTAAAGTTTCAAAAAAGGGCAATAAGCAACACTTAAAACATTTTATAATACTTCTTAATATCCTAGCAGTTTCAGGTATTCACTTTATGAAAATTAAGGTAAAGGCGAAAATTTGGTAATAGGTACTATTTTTTATGCTGAACAACATATCGAAAATTCTTGCCTGATGGTCTTATCCCTGCAAGAAGTGCTAAAGACATCAATCTTAATAATGTGGGAATAAGAATGTAAAGTACTTGGTCGATTTTACTTTGATTGACATCAAGTTATATAGACTACTACAACAAATACTGTAAACGACTTTCAATGTGACCTAATATGTCCATATTTTGAAAAGACGACGAAAGTGACAGTCTTTCGCTATTTCTTGAAATATTGTTTTCTATATCCATGTAACATCCGCAGTTTAAAAGATGTGTTTGCTCCGTGAAGATTTCGATTGATTTTTCGCAAGTTTGGATTTGAGCAAAGCATCTCAATGTCAATGAATGAAAAATAGAATGTAACTAGGTTTTGCTAATCAAAATGATTCTATGCGTAAATGTAGGTTTTGAAACTCTCCTACTTTCGAGTGTATGATTTTTGCTACTGCTATTGATTGAAATATGTCGACCCTGGAACTAGCACAGGGTATACAAATAGATGCAAAAGTTTGTAGTAAATAAAAGAGCTGGAACTACTGCATTTAGGATTAATTAAAGAAGAGAGATCATCTTGTAACGGTAGTCTATATAAAATCTACTCTACGAAAGATTTCAGCAGTAAAAGGTATGCCTCTACTCATATGAGGTCATTAAGCTGGTAACAGCAGTGGGGAGTTCTCCACCCTTTTCCCTGTTTTCGATTACACCAGGATGCTATAACATGTATGTTCGTACCCCCAAAGTCATACAGAACGATATTTTAAAATCAGATTGTCTGGCGCTCTTTATCTCCTGTACTATTAGAAAAATTGGCTCTGCTCAGACTTTTAAAAGAACAAAGATCTTTAAGGTTTGTCACTAAAAACCACGAAATCTGCAATTAAATAAACAAAAATAGTTCATACTTATATATTGTACATTTAGCATTAGCTCATTAAAACCTACAATACCTCACATCTAGAATTTTACTGATTCACTAATCCTGTTAATTATACAGTCGTCTGTATTTAAGTTTTGCCCTTTATTAATAACTGGGTGATAGACAATTCTAAGGCGGTTCTACTCCTAGGTTGTTTTTAACCTATACAGTGCGATTTTTGATCAAAGCAGCACTTACATATTTTAAAAAATGATTTCTTTAAAATTATTACTAGAAACTGAAAAGGCCTTTTTTGGAAGAACAGCTGCAGCGCAATGGACTTTATACTAACGTAAAGGGAAATATGCCCCCCCGTTTCTTGAGAGTATTATCACGTTACAAGTCTGAACCTTTGAAAGGGTATAATATAATTACATTGTAGATTAATTGAGAAAAAAAAGAATTTTTGCCACAGCAACTTTTGCAAAATGAAAAAGGAAAAATATTACTTTGATGACGTTTCGCTAATCTTAGGAAAAAAATCAATACTTATTATTAGAGATTAGAAAATATGCATACTAAATAGAACTCCGAATATGCATGGAAATAGGCACCAAAAACTGTAAAAATATATAAATATGCTCTTGTGTAAGTATATATCTAAAATATACACCAAATGCTAAATAAATAATAAGTTTGGATAAATAAATGTCAGTGTTTTAATTACAACAAATCATTATTATACTACTTGAAAACTTTTAACGTAGACATAAGAAAAGTCATAGGAGCACACAAAAAGAAAATAATACAAGTTAACATTAGCAATAATTTGCTCACTCCAATCATACAGATTAAATGTGCATGTCGTTTCTATTAATTTTCAGTATTATTTCCTCCATGTACTCTTATACAGCTTTTGTGCAATGTCTACGTCGAACGTTTCCAAGCGGTATAACTAATCAACTATAAATAAGTGTTTTTAATAAATATTGTAAGTCGTATTGTTAAGGACGCACAAATGTGTAAAAATTAAAAGAATGAGTAATTAATTATTATTAATATGCCTTCTTTGCATTGACTAGTTGACTAATTAAAGAATGAATTTAGTAATACAAAATTTTGTCCTATAATTAATTAAGACAAAGAAATTATAAACAGTCTATATATTAAAACAAAAAGCAAAATACTGCTAGACTGTAAGTAAAATATGTGGAAAAACAACTAATGAAATATTATTTTGTAAATATAGTATTGGTATGTGTTCCATATGCTATTTATTCTAATAGTGCTTAAAAATGTTATTTTTGGGCGCTAGTGCTGCTAGTCCTTTAAAAATCGCTTTTGGCACCAAAAGCTTACTTTGACACGGATATTGAAAAAATTATTATAGCAAGTTACGAAATAAGTAAGCTAAATTAGGTGAATATAAGAGAATTTCACTTTTGTACAATAAAAACGGACCGTTTATGCACTGTGGTCTTTTAATAACGCTATTAAGAGATAGGCAATAGGTACGTCATACATTTATAGACATCTACTATAATAAAAGATTAAAAATTTGATTTAATTCAAAAGAGTTTGTCAATTATAATTGCATATTATTGATTCATGTCTTTGTAAAATTTGCTTCCATGTAACATGTGTTGCCTACATATTGTAATTTTTCTTAAAGGAACGCAGTATATAAAATGATTAAAGTATTTTGAAAGATTTTACTCAATTAGTTGGATAACAGTACATTAGCATATTTATGTAATAGCTCTTTTTTTAAATTATAAATAGAAGTTTAAAGAATTTTATGGGCTAGATAATCACGACAAGCAGTAGTTAAGTAGAGATATTAGATTGTTATTGGAAAACTGTTGATCAATATAATATTTTAAATGAAAAAATATATTATTGCAAATCTGTATTTATCATATCAATTTTAAATAAACAAAAGGTATAAAGACATTAGTGAAATTCAAAACTGTTGTCTTTCTTATATTATAAGCAAAGAGGAACTTAAAGAAAAAGAACGTAGGTAACTGGAATAAATAGTAAAACAGTTAAATGGTTGTTAATATGGACACACTGCAAACTTTAAGTTACTGAAAAACTTTGATACTGTCTGGAACTAGGTATAAAACTAATGAAATCTATGATATCCAAGACCAAAGATTCAAAGACCAGAAAGTCATTTTGCTATTTCGTCATACATCTTGTATGGTACTGGATGGATTACAATGAATGAAAATGGTTATAGTGGTAGGAAATCAACAGTGAAATCATCTTTAATAATTTTAGGTGATCTAGTTAGAGATTTTTCAATGATTAGTACTTTTCCATGTGTTCACTCTGAAGAAATTGAAGCATGTGTGCAATATCTAGGAGTGAGCATATTAAAGCCATTTTTTGTTTTCTTGTTTGTTCTGCCTATTTGGCCTGAATCAAACATTTGCAATGAAGCAGAGTGTCGTTGGTTTAGAAATAATTTAATAAGTTATTACCATTGTGTTTATCAACTTTTAGCAGATAGGAATATTTTAGGCAGTAAAACTTCTCATCGGTACATTTTGGAAATAGGAGCAATACTTTGAAGCGGACCCATCAAGCCGTTTTTCTTTTTTGTGTTTTTTTGTCTATTTAACATGAATCGACAATTAACGAGAAAAACAAAGTACTATTCCCTATTACAATTTTCTACGATTAGATACTTGTATACGCATTATGGGGTCATTTTGACTAGCCTGCATAATTAGCTGAGTACCACTAAAAACATGATGAGCCTAGTGACGCCCGTTCCGTCCTTTAATTTCCCTAATGTATTTAAATCAAATTAATATCTGTAACCGTAACAGAATGTTGAGGTATGTTGATGAATTCTACATAACTTGGATGCTACAAGTGGTAGAAAGCTCGTATCGTAAATTAAGGCTTTTAAGCTCGATCCCCGACAGACTCGAAAGTTTTTAAAAACATTTAATTGATAAAACTAAATTGAAGATAATGTAACATTCACTGGATCATCTTAAAGCATCTAGTTGTGGCTAATTCTGGGATTAGCAGTTCACAATCTGAAGCCTGTGCCAGCAATATCTTGGAGCAAAATTTGGAAGATATTTCGTTTCTTTTTATTTGTTTAGATTGTTCAGTTAAAGTGTCCTAAATTAAAATCTTTTTTTATACTTTCTAGCTAGTTACTTCAGCCAAATTAAATAAACGTAAAAACGTTTAGCTTATGGTTTTTCAGGTATTACAACGATATTAATCTGTCTTTTCTCGAGAACTGTAAGAAATGTGAAAAAATCTTGCAGAACGTAATTATATATCAAGGCCGTCATTCTTTTAATTTTTTTTTTTTTTGTTCTGTCCGTATATCCTAAATTAATCGTTATAAGAAAGCTGGATACTAAAAACAAGTCGACCTCCAATGTTAACTTAGAACGCTTAAAAAACTGATTTCTTTGTAGGTGCTTGAATTTCTTTTTATACCATTGTCAATATTATTATCTACAATGTTTATTTTCTCTTTTGTACGGGTACTAACAGGGTAGTCATTCTTGCACTGATACTTCACTTTCATATCTCACCATTTAATCAGTGAAACTTTTCTTTGCACTGCAACGTCTTCGAGAACGGCCCCCCCAACCTGGTTGTCAGCGAAGGTTCATCCGAAATTACAACACTGCCGACGACTTCTTGTAACACGGAAACGAAAAGAAGCTCTACTTTCTTAGAACAAGTTAAACAAAGTGTCTTGTTCGAACACTTCTATGCCCCTCTGGCCTGTCGTCCTGCAGTTGACCAGACCACTATTGATCCACGCTAAAACAGTAGAAAGCGAGACAGCCCCAAGCACCTATTTCAAAATAATCACCTGCAATCTGCTTAGGTCGTATCTTGAAATGAACGTGGGGTACAAATGCATCTTCTCAGTAACAGACCTTTTTACAAGATAAGAATAAAGAAAGCCACAACTGTAGCCACCAAGTAGTTCTTTTTTTATTCGGATACCCAAAAACAACGCAATTAGGAGCTGAATAAAACAATCAATTTGAAACTAGCCAACTGCCCCTCCAGAACACTTGGGGCAATAAACAGCCAGCAGAAGCGTCACCTAATGTCATACTACATGACCAAGATCTTCTATGACGTCTAATCGCTACCGCCGCAACCGGCAGATCACCACGCCGAGGTAATAAGAAAACAGTAGGAGTATCTCGGGTATCTCGAGGATCTCGAGGTACTCCAGTGCCACCGTTGTGGCCAGGAGAGTAGATCTTACCAGATGGTCTACTGCTGGGTCAAACGAACATGTACCTACCTAGAGAGCGCGGGAAACCACATTCGTCTAGCACCGTCACAACGCCTAGCAGCCCCTTGATGTCTCACACCTCCTCAATGTCCAACACGACTTCCACGCCAACATAAGAATGCTATTCGTGCATGATGAACAATGTTAATATTGGTGAATAATACGCTGGTTATACAGGGACATCATCATTAATGGGAAGCCACGTGACCACGAAATTTACTGTTGGTTAGGCAACACATCTTGCACTATTGGCAGCTCTGTTGTAATAAAGAATTATGTAGTTTTCCAGTGGCGTAGTATTGGATATATGATGAAACTACTTAGAAACTTAAATATTTAAAGATAATTATATATAAAATTAAAAAATGACAATATATTGAAGATATTTTTAAAAACAAGAATTAGGTAAGGCCCAAACAATGCTGATGTAGCTGTTCAACAAGAGCTTTTTAGTTATTTTTTCAATTTTATTAAATTTAACTGTCCGCTATGAAGGATTTTTCATAAAAAGATAATTATGCAGGTAGGGTAAACGCACCAATACCTGGTCATTTAAACAATATTTGAAGTTCAAACTCATTTAAATTTAAAACTAAATATTTATTAATGAATTTTTCTGTATAGTTATGCCTGCATAAATGATATACATATCCAATCATTAAGAGTCATTAAATGTTTAACTTTATATTTAAAAAAACCATTTATCAAAACCGGCACTTTGGCAGCCGTCTTAACACAATCGTGTTCTGGAAATAATTAAAAATTAATAATTGACGTGTAATTTTTATTTTCTGAAATTAATGTAACATAATACTTAGAACTAGGTATGCTAGATAACAGAACTAAAAATCGCAATTATTTCAGCTGCCATAATTTATTTATAAAAAAATAATTCATTAGGTAGCAGGTTACTAAAATTTAATTAAAAATAATGGCTTGCATTTATCCTAAATTTTACAATTTCATTTAGTTATTTTACATTTTATTGCAATTTATGTACAAATTACATAAATGGTTCGATATGGCCACCCTGTTTCTCTAAACATAACCAAACTCTATTTTTGATACTATTGAAAACTGAAACTAAGGTTTCTGGTGATATATTATTAATTTCATTTTGTATGGCCTCTTTTAATTCGTCAATATTCTGTGGACGGTGCCTTTAAACATTATTCTTCAAATGTCCAAATAGAAAAAAATCTAATGGTGTGAGATCGGGAGACCGAGAGGGCCATCGTCCACAACTAATCACTCGGTCATCAAAAAACTCTTCCAAATAACGAACAGTAGTGCATGCCTTATGTGCTGATGCACCATCTTGCTGGAAGTAGCCCTCTTGGATTTCATCATCCAATAGTTGTTCAATAAAAGGTGTTAAAATATTATCTCGGTATTTTTCTCCACTGATTGTGTCATTAAAAAACAATGGACCATAGATCCTGTGTCTTGACATCGCAACCCATACACCAACCTTCTGAGGATGCAAACTTGTTTCTTCATAATTGTGGGGATTCTCTGTGGCCCAGGTTCTGTAATTTTAGCTGTTCACATAGTCCAACAAATGAAACCATGCTTCATCTGACATAAATGTAATATTTAATATGTCATCGTTGTTCAAGTGTTGCATAAACCACTGACAGTATTGAACTCGTAACTGATGATCATGCGAAAACAGTTGTTGTATTACAGACACTTTATAGGGATGCATTCGTAGCTTCTTTTTTAATGCAACTTGACATCTTCCATATGAAAGTCCTGCGGAAAAAGTTGTTGGTTAGATTATGGTTTAAAATAGTTTAAATTGTTTAACGAATGTAAATAATTCAGAAATAAATAGCAATGCCAGTTTTTTATTTAAGTTTGCTAATAAAACAATTAAATTACTACAAGTGATAAATAATTAACAATTTAAAACACAAATGAAGCAAAACATCTTATTTGTTTAATGCAAATAGATTCCTATACCCGTTTCAGTGGCTAAGCGTTTAATGGATTTATGAGGACTACGATTCATTCGCATCTGCATGTCCTCGAGAACTTCATCAGTTAATACGGTTCGTCTACCAGATGATTTGCCTTTGCAGATGCAATGTTTTTCTTCCAACCGCTTGAGTATATCATGTCTACGACGTGCAAATGCATCGCAGTGGACTTGCACTTCAGGAAAAGCTTGTTCAAATTGTTGGATACAAGATTGTAATGAATAAGTCCATGAACCATCTGTATTCTGTGTTCCACTTCGATAGTGAGCTATTAAAATAAATTTATCTTGTTCGCTTGAAAAGGCAGCGCAAAAACGTAACCTTCCAAACTGAAATAATTATGCAGTTTTAAAATTTATTATCACACTTTGAATGCGTTAAATCTAACTTACCTCGATTAACTCACAAAAAACATTTAGTCTTGAAAAAGACTGATTTTTAAATAGAACAAAATAAACTGTAAAAAACGCAAAACAGAGACCAAGAAACCACGAAACGTACGCACGCCGATGTAATTTTAAGTTAGAAATGTACTTGTGAAGGAGTTAGCAAATGTTGAAAGGTAAAGTTTGGCGCCACTTTTAAATTAGTGGTCACGTGGCTTCCTCTTATTGATGATGTCCCTGTAGTAAAACAGTGTAGTATGCAAATTAGTAGGTAAGAAAACAAAAAAGACATTGGTGAGGAACAGTGAATTATGCATGAAGTGTTTCAAACATGGATCACCTTTGTGTGTTCTCTCGTTTATCATCGTTCTTTTTCATTAAATTCTTTATTTGCCTAAACATATGAAGTGAAAAAATGTAAAGAGGTACCTTGGTGGACATACTTGTCTATTACCACTTAATCACCTTTGCAAAACTTACCTGATAGGTAGATCCTCTACATTTAAGCAGAACTCCTCAATTACGACAGATTTAATTATCATGCTTAATTTCTTTTTTTATATTTAATGACAAACATGTCGCATTATTATAAGCAAGCTCATTTATGCAGAAGTATCTATCATGATAATTTGATATCTCTATCTTCATAACATTTTTTTCTCCATCAAGTATTTACAACACAGCACATTCTGTAGATTAACTTTATTTCGAGATAGTATTAAAATCTAAAATATTATTATTACATTTTTATGAATGGAAATACATCATCAGTTATTAATTCGAGCACACAGAAATCATAAATACAGAATAAACAGATTATTTCGTTTAAATGGTCAAAAATTCATATTTGTTTCTTCACATTTACTTTACGGAAGTGAAAAGTAGTTCAACGAAAAACAATCTGTTTTGGATTTATTAGTAAACATTATATTTTTGATAAATCACCAGATAATTGCAACAAAAAGCATTTTCTTATAAATCAATATATTTTAATTTATGATTTGTATTACAATTTAATAATAATCACAAATCTAAAACAATTACAAATTTATATATCTCATTATAGGTACATATTATATATTAAGTGAAAGATCATAACTGCATACTCTAAAATATGCACAAATATAAAAAAATATTGGTTGATTATCACCAGATACATATTATTATAAAATTAATATAAAATAGAAGTACTTATTCTATTTATATTAAAATTTTTCTAATATATAATCTTAACTGTTACATGTAGCAAAATACTGTGTAACCTTCACATTTTGCAAAACCTATTAAAATTAATTTTAAAATAACAGCAGACTGCATACTATCATAATTTGGATCTGATTTTAAGATCAGGAGCATCATCAACTTTAATTTCACGCCACCATGATGGTCTAGACATCGCACCTGGATTATTGAAGAATTCTGCTTGAATATTTTCATACAGCTAAAACATAAATAAATTAGCTTCCTTCATTTATGTATGTATAAAGTAATAAATCATACCTTTCCATCTGATTTACCTAAGATGGAATTTATAACAAAATCAGATGGTGCTAAAGCATCAACAACAGCAACAACATCTGATTTCAACAATGAACATACATCTAATATGCCATCTTTAACTAATTCCGATAAGGAATGATTATTAGCAAAACTACCTTGATAGAAGTAGACTAAATGTTTGTCCAAACAAGACAACCCATATAAAATTCCTACGGTTTCTAAAATTGGCTTTAAAGAAATTTCCACATCATTTCTGTTAATTCTCTTCCAATAATACATTAAAGCTACAAACTCTCCATATACTCTTGATAATATAGCAGCTTTGTACACTTGGGAATTATTTCGAGCAGTAAATTTACATTTTGAGTAAGCTAATAAGGCAGTTTGTTTCTCATGTGTTATTTTCACTAAATATGTTATCAACCATTTGTAACAACTTATTATAACTAGAATAAAAATAAATATGAAATATCAATATGTATTTCCTTATAACTGTCTGTAAATGCCGTTTTCAAAATAATTTTCTCAAAAGAATCAGGGTGTGGATGATGTGCCAACTAAGAAATTATGTTTTTTTACTCTATTTCTCACAATTAAATGAAATAACGCACACCTCTTATAGAAATAGTAACACACTTTTTAATTTTTGCCCTCACTTAATTCTGTTTCTTTCATATTACAAATTAATGATGTCATCAAAAAAAAGTGTGGTCATAAGAAAGATAATGTACAAAACTTACTAGAGAGTGTCTTTCACACTCATATTTTTGCACTTGATAGCTAGTGCTTTGTGTGCCAAATTTCCACTTGTGTAAAATGTAACACTTTTTATGTAATATTCTATTATTTGTACCTACATAATTAAACATGAAAATCAACATGTTAATATAACAAATATTGGTAAACCATAGTCAACTTTGTTTAAGCTTTTTTTATTCTAATCTCATTGTATGTTCATTTGTTCAACCTTGTAACTATCTCTTTTTCTCTCTAGAAGCATTGGACAATCATCGGCTGTGTAAAGAGCAGTTATGTAACATATGTAACTATGTACATAAAGTTATGTCTGAGAAAATTATTTTAAGCGTCGCAGAAAAGAAATAGAAAACTCACAATCAATATTCTTAACATCTTGTACTGTCGATCCATTAAACTTAAATTTCAATATCACTAAATGGTCCTTTAGGAATGAACAGGTACTTAATGGACTATGAACTTGTCCTTCCTCCAATACACTATGCCATTGTCTTAATAACCAGTTACTAGTTTGTTGTACTAAAACATTATTATCACCTTCGTAACTAACACAAGGATCAACAGTGTTTCGCAAATCTCCAAAACGGGCAGCTTTAAGATAACCATGACCACCACAGGCTTCACGACATTCCTGTATGGCATCTCTACATGTCCATGTGATTAGTGGTTTAGTTGCTGATATTATAGCATGTATTTCCGAAATCATCTCTCTCTAAAGTTAGTGAATTCATTATAAGTTTGATATGATTACTATTAATTAATTCTTAGACTTACCAAATTATCTATAGCTGTTTCTGTGTGAGACATTTCAACTGCATTCAAATAATCAGTAGTAACTGCAGTTACAAAAAACTTTTAAAATACCAGCAGCCGACACATAAGGAAATAGTCTCCATTGCTAAAAGTATCAAATAAATTTTTGTTGATATGACACAATAGAATTCTCACATGTAACTGATATTCAATTATGGGTAATTCTTGATGATTACTGGGTCCAAATTGTGTTCTTATAGCGGCATATCGAACCGCAATAGTAACAGCACTTACTAAATTGTTAGCACTCTCTTGCATTATACCAACACGACCTGCTGACAGATTTTCCAGTGCCGCACCTAAGATTCTACCAGGATCTGAAAAACTACTCTCGTATTCTCCTTCAGGTGTAACATCTGCTGTTCTGTTTAATAAATTTTCTCTTGGAATTCTATAGTTTTGGAACATGATAAAACTAAAAATGAAAAACTAGTATGTACTAAAGAATGCGATAATTTCAAAATTTTCATACCCATTGTCTATACCATTTAAGCCAATCTTTTCACCAATATCTCCAACTATTATTCCTGGATAAGGTAGTAATGTCTTTGGATCTCGTATTGGTACCACAAATGCATGTAAGCCATGACACTGACCTTCTGTGTTTAGTTGTGCAAATACTAATGCTACAGTGCATGTTTTTCCTAAAATATCATCATCTTATTAATTATAAAGCAATTAGCAAAAACAGGACATATTATCTTCTTGAGATACCTCTACTTTGCATCAAAGAATTTAGTCATTATGCAGTAAAATATAAACTGTATATACAGTGTGTTCATTTTAAAAAGACCCACCCTTAACATCTCGTAAACAATTGAAGATACTGTAATAAGAAAAAACATGTCAATATATTTATGTTGGGGGACATTAGAATGCACAATTGACTCAATCATAGAGGTTGCTGTGTTCGCTCTCGCACACATAACCTCAGAATCTTAAAAAGGGAATAACAATAGCAACCTTTTAGTAAAAATTAAATATAAATTGGCCTACTAGATCACAAGTTACAGCACAAAATGTTTCGTTTCGTTTAATGCAAAATTATCGCATCTCGATTGTTTTAATATGAACTTTAGATGAAAAACAACTACTACTTTGCATGTTTTGCATTGTATAAGTTGAATTGAACTAATAACGTGGGTTGCTACGTTTAGGTGTAGTTTTCAAAACTTACTTTATTTTGTGTTGTTCCCTTACTTCAGTTTTTACCTACTATTTATAGTTCATTTTACATAATTAATTAGAAATGCCTATATTCATTTGTTTTTCATCCGAAATATGCACCAAAACAATTGAAATGCGTTTATTTATCCTAGCTAAGGTTATTTAAATTCTCAGCTAAAATGACACATTTTGTGCTATAACTTTCGATCACGTAGGCCAATTTGATTTTTATTTTTACTAAAAGATTTCTACTGTGATTCCCTTTAATGATATATCACAAATGGTGGGGTACCATTAAGATTGTGAGATTATGTGTGTGAGAGTGAACATAGCGACCTCTATGAACTATTAATTCTGTATTCTAATGTCCCCTTCCATAAATAGATTCGCTGTTTTTTCTGATTTTAATATCTTCATATTTTTACAAGATAGTAAAGATGGATAGCTTCAAATAGAATTCACTGTATAAGTGAACTAAGAACTGGACCTGACTATCTTTATTTCATAATAATTAACTACAATGGACAAAGTGCAAACCAAAAATGAAATTAATGGTTATTTTAGTTTATTTATGGTTCTTGGGATGCAGTGTTGCAGTTATAATTTTTTGCAATTTTATAATAATGTGACATATTTAATTATAATAAACAGTTCAAGTACACTGCCTTTAATTTATGTAGTTGATTAGGATAAAACTTTTGAACAAAGTACAAATGTCATAATATGTATGGATAAGAAAATGTAAAAATACAATTGCTATATGGATACATTTTGTTGAAAATGCCTTACACAGAGCACATATCATTCAAATGACATACACACTATTAACTCATTTCTTTAATGTCTAGCAGCAATACGAAATTGCCTCATTTTTGCTTGCACACTAAAGACGGTCATCAATGTCAGCATCTAACCAAGCATGCTTGTACTACTAGTAATATTAAATTTACCTAAATTTCCTACCCAGCATTTAGCAGCTTTAAAGTCTGGTGTGTTTATAATAAATTCTTGAGTTTCCTTGTCGTAAACAGCTGTGGTTCTCATATTCTTTGCATCGCTTCCATGTGCAACTTCTGTAAGAGCAAGTGCTGACAATATCTAAAATTACATAGAATTATTATTAACTTCATTTTCTTTAAAACACTTACTTGTCGATTCCAAAGTGCTTCAATAATATGTTGATGCCTTTCTGTTCCTAAAGTAGCCAATGTATTCTGAAACAGAAATACACCAAGAGCTTGCTTTACAGAAACATCGGGGTAAGCTGCAGCAAGAGCCTCATTAATAGTCATCAGATACCTTGCCTGTAATTATATAAAAAAATACTATTGTGTTAATTCTTAATTGCATGAAATCGTAAAATGTTTAAAAATTTACCCTATCTTTTATAGATGCTTTTTGACCATTAGTAGGCATGAATTTGTATTTACGAAATTGTTGTAACTGTAATGCAGCAATTCGTTTTTGCTCTTTTGTTAATAATTCTTTCTCTGGCCTTTGGAATATTGAATCCTTTTCGAGAGCATTCCATACTTTTAACTGGAAATAATAAAAATACAGTCACTTGAAGGATTTGTCTTGTAAATGGACATAATTTCACATTTACAGCAGAAATGTATAAAGTAAAATGCTGTAATCTTGTATGGAAATGAACCATAATAAAAGTTAGATCCTACTTGATATATATATATATAGCATGATAGAAAACTAATAGGATTATGTAGTATGTCAGTCAAGAAATTTGTAGTTTTATCATAAATTGCTTAAACAACAATGTCTTATTTAAACTGTACAAATCTCGTGATATCTGGTAGAATCTATTTCAAGCAATTGTGCCACTAAGACGACATCTAAAAATATTTTATTAATAACTATAAATGCTAATGACAAAAACAGTTTCTTAGATATATCGCCACAAAAATTACAACTGGATACATATAATATAGTGCAGCATATGCTAATCAAATAAATTCCCTTTTTATTCAAAGACCAAATTCAGTACAGAATATAAAATGATAACCGTCATCAAATAATATGAAAGTAAGAGAAAATCCAAACATTATCAGAATGTATAGAAAGCTTCGTTATCAAAAAAAGAATCTGATGTATATGTTCTAAAACACCTTATATAATGAATAATTGAAAAGGTCAAGGTGTATCAAGGTAGCAGATGTTATGCTGCAATCAGACATAAAATAACAAATATTGCCTAACAAGAATAAACATTAACAACAACAAGAAAATGGAACATTCCTTAATTATATCATAATGACATGTCAAAAAGTTAATAAAATCTTGAAAAAAATCATTGACTAATGTTAAAACTAAAAAAGTGTCATCTACAGCTACAATCAATTTGCACTACTAGTACTATAAACAACACAAGTGTTACTATTAGACTATTAGCTCATTTAAAACCCACAACACATTCTCTTTTTTATGATTCTTTTTCTATTGTTAATTAAAGAATCAAAATAAAACCACACAGCATGCTCATCACGGTGAGATTTAGAATTTTAAATTAATATGTTTTTAAAAGTAAATTTCGATATTCATTGTTTAATTACAAAAACTTACTTTCATTTTCAACAAATTGACATCTTCAAAAACAAGCTTCAATTTTTTCCAATCAAATTTAGCTTTCTTCCTATATGCATCTAATGGACCTGCGGGTAGGTCTTCTATAAACGAAGTATCAGCAGACATTTTCTAAAACAAAAAAAAGTAAAGTATACTATGTAGATAAGTAATCACAATGAATATACAAGAAAGTAATAAACAATAAGGCCTAATTAAGAAGTAATTTGACTTTAATAGAAATATTAGGGTACACAAACAAATTAGCTTTTTATTAAAAATGTCCAAGGTCAAAATAAAATAATCAGACTTAAAATACCACACTGCATCATATTCAATATTTTGGAAACAGAACAATAGCAGGTGTATGCACACCTGGCTAGTATCATACACCTACCATTAGGTACTGTAGTTTATAGATGCCATATATAAAACTGAATTAATCAAATTAATTTGTGTTAGCAACAGTATTTTTTAATGCTTCAATATTCATAAAAGTATTTTATTCAATGGGCGATAATTCATGCTTTAATGAAATTATTAAAATTGCATGTTAAAAGGATATAAAATAAAGTTAAATTATACAAAGTGTTTATAAATTATTGTCCTGATATAGACAGCCATGAACTCAATGTAATTAAAAATTTCGCTACAACACTGTTTACAACCTATATGGTACTAAAATATATAAAAGTTATAATTACAATTAAACATAAGTCTCAAATGTCTAGTTGTAACAAATAATTACAAGATTACCAAATTTTCTCTAAGACCTGTATGACACTATGAAAAATTTTATAAAAATTTAGAAAGAAATTTTTGTCAAATTTCTGTAAAAAATTTTTGGTATACAGTGTGTTCAAGATAAGGATGCACAGCATGGGGATCTTGGAAACGGTAAGAGATACAGGATCAGTTAAATGGGATGAAAGTTGGCTATTTATAGGACCTTTTTGTTGGTGTTTGCAAAATCTAGATATCTTGAATAGTTTCACAGATATTTAAACAAAAATAGATTTCTCGATCTTCGTTATTATTTTTTCTTTCCTTTATTTGAAGAGATACCGAAAAACTAAAACCACTTTTCCATTGCCGCTGTTTGTTCTCTATCAAAATACGCTAACAAAATTTCTGTATAACGTTTCAGTTTCGAGTAACCATCATCAACCTCATTTTTTTTAAATAGGCGGAAAAACAATTGAAAATTGTTTTGGATAGCTCTTGTTGTCATGATTCTAATGATGTAAACATGATAGGGTTATTTTGATTTCTTATGCTATAAATTAATTCCGCACTACCCTGGCCGGCACGATCACCTGATCTAACACCGTTAGATTTCTTTCCTCTGAGGTTATGTCAAGAATCATGTGCTCAACCAAAATTTTGAAGAATAACAATTCTGCAGTCGGTTACAGCAGCGTTCAACACAAAAAAATCAAAACCAAAATAACCCTATCATGTTTACATCATTAGAATCGTGACAACAAGAGCTATGCAAAACAATTTTCAATTACTTTTCTGCCTATTTAAAAAAATAAGGTTGATGATGGTTACTCAAAACCGAAACGTTGTACAGGAATCTTGTTAGCGTATTTTAATAGAGAACAAAAAGTGGCAATGGAAAAGTAGTTTTAGTTTTCCGATATCTCTTCAAATAAAGGAAAGAAAAAATAATATCGAAGATCGAGAAATCTACTTTTGTTTAAATATCTCTGAAACTATCCAAGATATCTAGATTTTGCAAACGCCAACAAAAAGGTCCTATAAGTAATCAACTTTCATCCCATTTAACCGATGCTGTATCTCTTACAGTTTCCAAGATCCCCATGCTGTGCATCCTTATCTTGGACGTACTGTATTGTTGCAGTCTGCTCTGTATGCAACTTGTACAAAATTTTAGGCATTTTTATACAGCTGTTTTGTTTAACCTTTTGTCTACCTTGTCTCAGCTGATTTTGATGTGTGCCTTCCACCTTGTCTCAGCTGATTTCGATTCCGTTTGCAACGATCAAAAAATTTTTAAAAAGTAATTTCTATGAAATGTATTAGAAAATTTTTCAGTGTCTAACAGGTCTAATATGAGCAATTTTACTCAAATTTTACACATTTGCTTATTTTTACAACAGAAGGTGCTCGATATGGGGGGGTCTCTGTCTCTACTTGTAGCTTTTAAAGTGGTCGCTATTCTGGAGAGCGGGGTGGTTACCTTTTTAGCCCACGATCAATCCGCCAACTCACGTGGGTAATGATTGTCTACCCAATTACGTACAAGTCTAGCATTATGTGGAGGTTATGTCATGAAGATACCACATATGGTGTGGATGAATTTGTTTTGCCAATGCACAAATACATAAGAGCAAGCGAAAGGAAATAATATTCTACATGAGTAGAAATGAGATGAAAAGTACCAGCAAAGTTCTACTTACTGGTCAACTCGTTAGCATATTTTAATTACAACAATCACTCTAAAACTGCTGTGATTGGTTCATTTCCAAAAATTACAGTCATTTGATTGGCTGTTTGTAAATAAATGGAAAAAAATGTCAAAAGACAGATATGTTAATTGTAAATAAAACGCATCAATAATTCTTTAATTTTCTGAAATTCTGTACTACCTGAACGGTACCCTTTAAAAAAAAAAGATTATTCACTGCATTGTAGTTGCAGTCAAGTTTATGCGTAAACAACCTGTTATAAATAATCTCTCTTTATACGGAGCCAAGGAGCCATGACACCACTACAAAGACATTTCATTTTCCAATTTGAAAAAAGTAATTTACGTATACTCTTAAAATTTTCTCCTTTAAAGTCTGACCCTTACCAGAAATTAATAAATTAAAAATTGCTATTTTATCAACATAAATAAATGATAAAAATAAAAGTTTGGTGCCAGTCAAAGTGTGGCTCCAATGCTTTTAAGCAGCTATAGATTTCAACTACAAGTGGCTCCTGCAGTTACCATCGATATACGGTGCGGGTGCGTTGTATTAGTTACGCTACGCCCGTTTTGAAAATTGACGTGAAGTGTGAATATATAATAATAAAAATAAATATAAAATTAAAAGTAAATGAGTAAAATATTGTACACATTAATAACAATTTCTGTAGCCGAGTCTCGCCCACCATAAAGAAGACAGAGCTGCAATAATCGAAAAACGGTTATTATTTACGCTACGCCCGTTTTGAAACTTAAGGTGAAGGGTGAGTGTGAAGTGCAATATGAATGCAATACGCGAGTTTTTAAAAATCTTTTATTTATTTATTTATTATTTATTTATTACCCAAACAAAACGGGCTTAACCTACCTATTCTTTGGAAGAAAAGATCGAAATAAAAGAACTCGGAAGACCTCTGCCGGATTTAGATATTTCGAAAACACAGGGTGTCTCCACTTCGAAATTCAGTTCTAAAGAACAAATCAGAAAATCTAACAGAAATGTTTATTCAAAAAAAAAAAGATTTGCAATATTGTACTTAAAAATGTTTATAAGCCCCCCCTCCTCCCACATTAAACCGCAAAGCCGTAGCTCTACCACCGCACAATACCACCAGCCGCCACTGCTCTTTATCCTAATGACATTATTACAGTAGCCCAGCTATTTACCGAACTTCTATAAGTAAATTAAAAAAATTCAGTCTGTATACAATGTGAACATCTAACAAATTCGGTAGTTCTTCATTTAAAAATTGCAAATAAACTAATAGTCACATTGATAGAGCAAGCTAACAATTGTTCTGAAATGTGAATTTTCATTAGCACAACGGGGAGAATTCCGTAAATTTATTATGCCAATTATTGTGAAACAGCCTCCGTCTGTGACTCTACCTGAAAGCCATTAGGCAATTATCTTGGGGTTTTAATCCTTGTGTTTGACACACATAAAGGAGTTACTCATCAATAACCTTCCATACTGTTCTGTGCGACGCATCTGATGCATGCGCTGTTCTTCTTGAATTATTGCTGAGTTTCTCTAATACCTCTTCTTTTAAATTACATCTGCAAGTAGTACATTTTCCTATTGGGTATTTGCTCATTAGGGTATTTTTGTCTTCTGCCTGCTGATGCATTACCATTAGAATTTAGAAGCACCAAGAACCAACAACATATCCGTTAGTTCAGAAGAGGTAGAGTGGAGAGCCATTTCCATAGAAACAAACTGTTTACCGCCTAGTTCAAATAGTCTAGAACTACAGTCTCAAAACGCTCATTAACCCATCCCTTTAACTTTTTTGCAAAGTAAATTTTGGTAACACATTTTTAAAATGGAAAAATGAAAGAAATTGAAGAATAACAGAACTTATTAGTCTTGGCTATAGCTTGATGATGTATACCATTAGTTACATTGCTCAACAGTGTAGACGAATCTGTATCAACCTATATTTAAAAAGAACTACAGTAAAGTCCGCTTATAACGAACTCCAAGAGACCGTCAAAAACGGTTCGTTACAACCGAAGTTCGTTGTAAGTGATAAGTTACAAAAAAACACGCCATCGTCTAATATAACTCTTTTATTTTATTGTTTACATTTAAAACATATAATTAGAAAGAAAAACGCATTAAAAAAATTTTAGATAATTACAGGTAATAATATAAACAATATCTTACTTAAAAAATTCATATATATTAGTTTGCTTGGTTCGGACAAAATTAATTCGTTAATATGCGATTCCACTTTGGTTAGTTTATTAAAAATGCCCTGTGGAGTATTCCGTGACTGAAGAAAATAACGAATGACTTCAATATTTCTAATTGCATCTGATGTAGTTGGAACTGGTATTATCTCATCGCTCTCGATTTTTTCGTTTTCCTCTTCTTCCATCTCATTCTCGATAATTTGATTTCCTACACAAGCAATAATGGCAACAGCACTCAAGAATTTTACCCTTACAAGGTTGTCATCAACGTGGACGTATTCATTAAAATAAAAACCAACTTGAGCAAATTCATCCTGCTTATCGCTGTCATTTGCTTCTTGATTCTTCCTAAGCCATTCGATTATTGGTAGGTCATCATCTGAATCAAATTAATTTTCTATCCTGGCATATCCACCATGTCGAAAACAATTAACAGTTGTTTTTCTCGTCACCTTCTGCCATGCCATATGAATGAAGTTTATTGCATCCAAAAGATTAATGCTAAAGTTCTCGTTAGTATCAATTGCATTTATCATTTTCGCAAGGAGAAGTCGTCGGTAATTGCTTTTCAAGTTATGTATAACACGCTGGTCTATGGGCTGCAATTTCGAACTTGTATTGGGAGACATAAACACCAATTTAATACAACCCAAGTCTAACATCAGGGTGGGCTAGACAATTATCAATCAATACTAATATTCTTCTTTTCTTACGAAGCAATTCATCGTTCCATTCCTGCAACTCATTCTTAAAAATCTCGGAGGTCATCCAAGCTCTACTATTGGATTTGTAATTTACAGGTAGCCGTTTAACATTCTTAAAACATCTTGGATTTTTAGGCTTCCCTATTACCAATAATTTTTTTTCTCTGTTCCCAATAAATTTGCTGTCACTATCACTGTAATCCTATCTTTGGACATTTCTCCACCAACACAAGTCTCTCCTTTGAATCGTAATGCCTTATCAGGTATGAGTTTGTAAAATAACCCTCTTTCATCGGCATTAAATATGTCCTCATCTTTAAAGTTTTCCCTAATAAGTGGCCAACTATTTTACATCAACATTGACCGCGGCTGCTTCACCAACAATTCTTCCACCGCTAATGTTATGCCGTTTCTTAAATCTTTCGACCCAGCTTCTGCTAAGTTTACATTCACCGTCTTTTAACAATTTATTGCTGAAATATTCAGCTTTTGTTTGTAATGCGGCACCACCCACAGTCACATTATTAGCTCTTTGTTGGCTAAACCATTTTAACGGGCTTTGATCAACTTCTAAGTTAGTAGGTTTTTTAATTGTTTTAATACTCAAATTTAATTGTTCAAAGTATTCCAATATTTTATCTTTTGTCTTCCAAATTGTAGCAACTGTGGATTTACTTAACTTTATTTCACGACATTTTTCACTTTGTTTTTCACCACTTTGTAAACGTTTTATAATTTCATATTTCTCTTTTAATGTAAAACATTTTCGCTTTTTGTTTAAAACACCGTCATCCATTTTTTTAATTATCAGCGCAAGTAACCATACCGAACGATTGGCGACACGATACTGACTGTTGAATGCTGTTTGCATCTAGAATGTGCTAGTACGTTTTTACTTTCGGGGAAGTCCCTTGTTTTATACTTAAAAGTTCGCTATAACTGAAAATATTTGAAATTTTATATACGAAAAATGGTTCGTTTTATCCGAAAGATCGTTATAACCGGATTCGTTATATGAACAAAAACTTAACACAGTTCTCATGGAACTTTGGTTCGTACCTATCAAACTGATTCGTTACAACCAAAAGTTCGATTTAACCGGGTTCGTTATAAGCGAACATCACTGTATATAAACAACATTTTTGTATTAATAAAGTGCAACTATTTTGATATTATTTGGTTTCGTTAATTTGGACATACTCGTATTACTTTGCAAACATGAGTAACTATGCATTTTACTACCTTAGGAAATGAAAAGATTTATCCCATTATTTGTTATGTTCGTGAAATTCATTGCTCAAATAAAAAAATAAAGCAGCCAGAAAAGTTTCATTTTAAACCATCCTTTCAGAATAACGTTTACTTTAAAAGCTATGGTTATAGAGACAGAAAAGTGAAGTGAGAATGTAATCAAGATGAGAGGCTTCCCTATTAAGTAAACTGAAAAGATGTCATGATCTGAGGTCATCTTTGAGTCGACATAAAGAAAAAAAAGTTTTATATCAATTGCTATCACTTTACCCATAATACCATATAATGATTGGGAAAGTTTCTTTTTCGTAACGTATATCTGAGATATACACCATACTTCGGAATACTGAATATTGCCAATGGCTAAAACGTCTCTTCAACCTTTTCCCCCTAACTCATAACGTTACGTTCAGCTTGTGATTAAGGCTGTCGATTGGAGTAAGTTCATTTAGCAAATGAAAGTCGTTGTCGTTTCTAGTTTGACCGGATGTTTTAAAAAATGTTCTAATCTCAGTTTCTATCTAAAGGTCAAATCACAAAAAGACTAGTAAATTTCATTTTGATATCTTTGATAGTAGCCATGTTACTGTTGGTAGTGTTCTGAAGAGAAAAGAGCATCTGCAGGGAGACCCTGAAAACAACCTGAGACAAAATCGAAATGATCTAGTCTAACTTATCTATACAGGGTGAGTCATAATTAGGCGTAAAAGATTGAAGTGAAGCTTCTTTAGTCCGAAATAAAAAAATTAACCAAATGTGCCCTTGTATGTATCGAAATACTTCCTTAAAAGTATACAGAGTGTTGATGGATCTTTTTATTTCATGGGAAATAAAATGCGGGGAAATAGGAGGTGGGATAGTTTATTACCCCAAAGAAAATTGTTACGCCAATGAGAAATTAAAAGATTCCTATGCTTTTAAAATTAATGATCGATTTGGCAAAAATCGGTCTTGCATTTTCCAGTAGAATCTTTCGTTTTCTAGTAAAATTGGATCCCCGAGTCAATCAAATTATATGTAGGTATCTTATATTGAAATTTAGAATAAATGCTTTATAAGAAGGCAAGAACTTTCAGATCAGATCAGAAAAAACCCTATATACGAAACAAGTCTCTTGATTCTTAAATTAACCTGACAATGATAACGTCAATGTTAGAAAAAAAACTAATGGTAATAAAGTTTGAAATTATAAATTAATAAACAATTAAATACCTGAATTTCACTTGATATTGCAAACAAATCAGCTGAAATATAATAATCCAAAGGTTCAATCTTGAATGTTGCGCCTAAATTTTAGGTTATGCACCTTTTTTTTGTAAATAATCAAATTTGATAAATGTCATCAGTATACATTGGTATATATCATATAGAAATTTCAAAACGTGTTGCTTACGTAACGAATTTCATTAAAGTCGTGTGACATAAATATTTAATTTTCTAATGTAAACGTTAAAATGTTTTAATTGTGTATTTAGAATCACATATTTTTATGACTATTGGCGTAATATTTATTACAACGTGTTAATTCAGAATGCCACCATTTCAACGAAAGGCAGTTAAATTTGATTGCGCAGGTACGCTGCATGAAGTAAATATACTGGGAAAAAGCAGAATATTAAGTGTTGAATAAAACGTTTATAAGACTTACATGTGCAAAGATATAATACAGTGAATATTTATAGCATAAAAACTATAACATAATAATATTCAAAAAGAATGGGAATTTCTTTAATGAAAACTACTATGCGGTACAATGATCCCCTCTTACCCATTACATTATGCAATATCTGCTCTGGTATTCTGTGAATTTCATCCTTTAGTTATATTTCTTTTGAGGTCATAAAGAGTTCTTGCCCTATTTTTATGATACCCTGCACTTGAGGTAACCCTAAAAAAGTAAATCAGGTTGAATTTGTACGTTCCAAACTCTATAACTATCGACTCTCTCTGTGTTATAAATAAGTATGCTCAGAAGAAATCATCGAAATGAAATACGAAGAATGTGTCTGAGTAGAAGAATGATAACAAAATAAGAGTAGTTAGAATATCTCTTCTGTGTACATTCATTTGCCGGTTTGTAGCTTCGTTCAAAGCTCAATTACTCAATTATTATCTCTTTCCTTTATTATCTGTTCATATTTCTTTTTATAACAGTTAGAGTGCGAACACTATCTGCCCTCTTGCTCAGGATGACTACATTTGTAGAGATGATAGCTGTCACAGTAGACATTTAATTAATTTTACATCGAGACATAAAAATTCAAATATATGACGAAAAGATTGGTGTGGTTGATTCCTACAAATATTTAGGCATATTAATAGACTCCAAATTTAATTTCGTAAAGCATATACGACAAGTTTGTACTAAAGTATCAAATATAACACAAGCTTTACGAAAAAAAAATTATTTTGCATGGAAAATTGATCTGGCTACCTCCTTATTAACAATCTATAATTGTGCCCTTATCCCTATTATCTCTTATGGAATCGAAATTTGGATCAGCAAAATAAATTTAGTAAGAACACAACAATTAATTAGATCAATTTATGGAACTTTTTGTCGAGTTTATACCAGATGCTACAAATCAGAATCTGCAGAAGCTGCTGGGGTTCTAGCAAAAATTCCTCCACTGGATTTAATTTTACAAAGAAATCTTTGTTTGAAAAAATTAAAAAAAGAAAATTTTTGTATAGATGAAGAAATTTATAAAGAAAATTTTATCTCTAGAAATCATCTCAAATCATACCTAGACACAAAGATAAATAACTTATGGCAAGAAAGATGGGATTCGTCAACTAAAGGACGAACTACTTTTAAATTTTTTCCATAAATTTCTATTACTGTAAATTTTCCAACAGAAAACATATTTATTAAATCAAATATGGACAGGACATGGTCCTTTTGGCTGTCACCTATTGCGCATAGGAAAGGATATTAATGGTTACTGCTCACTATGCCCAGAAACCTTAGATGACCCTATTCATCGAATTTATCATTGCCCAAAATACTCTAGAACTAGGGATGAATTAATAGAACTTTCAAATACTTGGCCAATTTTATATCAAAATCTACCTGAAACTGCCCCTCCTGAAATACTAATAAAATTCTTAACAGACGAACAAACTTAACTAACCTGTACATATCAAGCCTTAATTCTTCATTTTTACCAGTTTACAATTACTTACTGTTTAAGTAATACATTTTGACGATTTCAATATATATATAATTATAATTTTAGTTGCTGTAAACTATTGTATTAATAATTTGTTAATTAACCTTAATTATTAACTATTTATTTTAAAGGGTTTTATATTATAAGTGACTTTTGTGCTCCTAATATACTTTAAGGTTCCGTATTAACTATTACTAAATAGTCTATTATACTTATTCTATTCTAATTACTGTTATTTATAGTTCCAATGTTTTAATTTTAATTATAATCCTCTCTGTATATTAGTTATTAATGCATTTACAATACGCCCAATTTGGCGTTGTATTCTTTGTTAATAAAAAAAGTATTAAGTTAAGTTGCCCTCTTGCTCAGGATGACTACATTTGTAGAGATGGTAGCTGTCACAGTAGACATTTGATTAATTTTACAGTAAAATTGGAACTTAAATCATTTTGAATATAAAAATATAAATTCAAGACAAAAATAAAAGTCGCCATATTTCAATTGAAAGACTTTCATTTTAACAAAAAAGATTCCTGCCGAGTTCCCCGATTTCCTAGTATAGGAGAACTTTTCCTTTTTCACTAGCATGGTTGAGTAAATTTTTTTTCAAAACACCCCTCCCTCGGAGACTTCTATGAAACGACGTTGCTCAACCGTTCAACGCAACGAAAAAGGAATAGTCAGAAGCTCATTCGCCCGGGTTATCAACTATCGACATTCATGTTTCTGCGACTTAAAATCCTATTCTTTTTTTGATTTCAACGTCATTTTCCCGCCGGAGTTGGGAGGCTGTTATAAGTCCCTCTTGGGACTTCTTACGCCTATCATAGATGTAGTGGATTTGTTAGTGTGCAAGGTAAAATGAGTTCTTCGTTTGCGTTTATCGGCACTGGACCAACCGTTGCCAGTCGGAATGATGATTTTTGACCTGGTAGAACTTGTTGCAGCGTCGCGAGGTAGGCCGTTGGCAGCATGAAGTTAGTGGCGACGTCCGGTATTTTCGCTGATGTTAATGCTGAGGTGAGCTGGACGGCATTCGGCGGTTAGCGGTTAGTGGTGCCGGTAGGCGTGTCTTGTTGTCTTGTGTATGTTGAGATGATGAAAAAGGTCTTCTGAAGGCGTCGGATATGGCTGGAGGCTTCTGATGTTGAATGGTGCATCGGCAGATGATGTTATAAGACCGCTTCGAGATGTTTAAACGCCCCTGGATAGCGTCTATGCAAGTTTGTTGTGATAGGGGTCAATGACCCCTATGTAACAAAAATTTGGAGTGGTTAATTGGGTGCCCACTTGCCGTAGCGATGGTGTTGTGCCGAACTGGAGTGGAGAAAGCCGGTGTTGGGCCCGCGACATATCCATCAGCTGTCGCGGGTGATGTTGAAGTTGATTCTGGTGGTCTTGTTGGAGAAGAAGTGCACAACGTTCGCAGAAGGAAAACTAACACTCGCGAGAAATTTGATGGTGATACGGCATACAAACGGCTTTCAGAGCCACACCCTTACTCGCGCGGTGTAGGGGGTGAGTTTGGTAGCGGCCGCTAGGCGTAAACGGTGACAGTGGGGATTGGGACTTCGGACACCCGGGAGAGCACGGAAATCAAACTCCCGCGCCAATAGTCGCGCCTCTCCCCCTAGGCAACAACGTACGCGGGTGGAAAGGGACGCCGGTTCCGGGAGCCTGTGCCGACCCGATACGCAGGGTGCCCCGGTTGGAAGGCCGGCGTCACTACTGGGCCTTCGCCCTCCAGAGCGAAGGTTACCAGTAGCAGCTGCAACAGGACGGCGCGCCCGGGGATGCCGGGGACCGGATGCGCCTGACACGGGTCAGTGCGTATGCACGGGGAAAGGACCGAGAGGAACCACTGCCGTCGTCTGCACCGAACGGACACTACGCAAAATTCCTAAAATTCTACCAAATGCAATGCCTTCTTCAAAAAGAAAGAACATACACTGTTTGGATCGTTGCCACCCGTCGAGGAAGATGTACGATCTAGCCGGGGTGCTCGTCACGAATTCTTTCATTGTCGATATGTCATCGGGTCATCGATCTATATACTGAGCACTTCCGTTGGATCCCAGTCAAGCAGCGCGGAACGCAAATTCAAATTTCCTTCTGTCATATAGCTAGGAACACCGACACACATAGGCAGCAAGTCAGTTTCTGTAGTTTCTTTTTTTTGTTCCAGGTTCAACGCAGAAGAGACCACATTCACCGACCTCTGGAAAGAACCGTCTTTTATCATCATTGTTCAGGCTACTTTACTCTTCCTCCTCTTCTCCAAAACTATTCAAGTTCCGCTATTATGCTTCGAACCATTACTACTTGAACAGAAAACGATCTCATGTACCAACTCCGCCAACACATCATGGCCACGGATCCATCAGCCTCCATGAAGTTGCGTAACTGTTTTCTTCGTACCTGCCGTCCAATCCAACTCAACACCAAGTCTTTGTTGCGTGTTATTTCGCATGTGATTTCATGATCGTTCCACTTTCTAAATTAACTTCGACCATAATGATTTTTAACGTTTATTTACCTTAGAAATAAAAACACACTGCCGTCAAACTTCTGAAGGTAACTGCTGGCTACCAAGAAGACTTACCTTGATCGGATTAAATGTGGAAATAATTTATTTATGCGGAAGTGGAAGGGAACAGTATTTTAATTTATTTTTTTCAGAAGTACTCAGAGGTGATTGTCCTCTCATCCTGCACATTCTGTCACTTTAATGTTTAGGTATCTCCACAAATCTTAGAAAAGAAGACGAAATGGTCGTATGAGAGTGCAAAACCTAGCCTTATGGCTTAGCAAATATGAATCCTACATAAATCTGAAAGAATTATTTTACAAGATTCATATCAAAAAGCTCTTCGAACAGAATGTCATTCTGTTTTCGCTAGAAGGGTTGACTGTTATTACATCAATAATAATAACGCTTATCACTAAAGAGGTGATAGTCAAACTTGATGGATCAACCATCGTTGGTTAAGGCTTATATTGTGGTAAAAACGCTTTTGTGAAGACTGAAAGAGAACCTAATACAAAGCTGTGACCTTTCGGCTTTATAAGTTGCAAAAATGTTCGAAACAGTTAGTAAACTTGTGTAAAAAATAAATTAGAAATTAATTTTAACAAGGTAAAGGGATTTTATAGCTTTAATGTTCTAGTCTTCCTTAATACAACAATATCGCAAGCCATACCGGTTAACGATTAACTCCAAATGAGAAATTGTCTTGTAAGAACATATTACAAGCTTGAAAAGAAAAATATTTAGTAATACATGGAGTCTAAGCCCAAAAATCACATGTTGATTCTTCAAAGTGATTATTAAATTCCTGACTCTACGTGCTTTTCTAGTTTCGAATAAGAAGTACTGGAACAAATGCAATGTAATTTTCGTCTCTATAAAAAATAGGTACATTGACAGAGGCAGAGGCATGGCGAGAATCTGATGGCTAAGGAAAAGAAATGGAAGTGGCTACTCGTGCATTTTCAACTTATTAATGAGGAATGATTCAATTATTGCAAAGAGTGATCCATCCTACATATTGCAATATTAGAGGTAATTATTGTGTATCATTATTATGCAGCGACATCTAGGCAAACCTGAGCGGACTTCAGCTGTTTCGGAAATTAAGCATCCAAATTACCACCATTAGGTGATATAAAAGAATAAAAGGGATTTAAAGGATTAAGGTTAAGTGTATTATAAAAGAAGCAATTATTATTGTAAGAATAATTTGTCAAAAATTCTTTTTGTACCATATGCGTATGTATGCGCCATGAGCAAATTCTTTTAGATATTCATTCTTTCTGTAACTTACTTTTACCAAAATTTTGCGGTTGATAAACATCATAAGCGTTAAAAATAATCTTTTTTGCAATTTTAAATAATTACCTCTCTTCCTTCTTTAACAATCAAACAGGAAACTTGGAAACATGATAAAAATGATGTTTCATTAAGAAACCGAGTTGGTCGAGAAACAGACTATCTAGTTATTTCTTTATCAAAAAGATATTGCCATGCCATTCATTCTCTAATAACAATATTGTATTTAGAAATGTTCGGAAAAAAAAGATAGTTATATCAGAACACAAAAAAAAATTATCCGTTTGTGAGGTAACGTTTATATTAATTGTTATGGTAACAACTTGTTAGAGGAAGTAGTCTATGTTTGTACTTCCGCACAGATAAATAAACTGATAATAAGTATCAAAAAGACAAACAAAAAATGAAGGTAAAATTATTTACAGTGCACCGGATGGAAGTTTGAATAGTATTTTTACCACACGTAATACGTAGTATAATTATTGCTATTTTTCTGTTTGTCCTTTTAACATCGATTTTATATGAGCGAAATGCACATAATAAAAGAACATAAAAAGATTCTTTTTAATTGTGTAACGCACGAGTTGAAGTAAAAACTAACTTAGAATTACCTAGAGTAGTATTTAAAAAACAACCACTAAAAATTAGTAATCTCATTAAAATCTATTGTTAATATCCGAAGTACTGCGCTGTAAAGTTAATGAAATCCAAATGGAATATTTTAATTTCATTTTTGTTATTTTCTCTAATGACTTTTGTAAATCATTTATTATTATTATTATTATTATTATAACTACGGTAATACAAAAATCGTAAAATGCTTTTAGTATTTTCTAGGATATCACATGCATAAGTGAATGCATATTGTTAATATCTTGTAGCTTTCAAGGAGTAATATATGATACGAGGTGTCGCATGATAGCAGTCTACAATTATCACGTTTTAGTTCGATGATGTTTATGCTACAAGTACTGCAAGGTTATCCTTAATGAAGCAACAATAAAGATAGTAGTATTATGAATAAAATGAATATTCGCAATATCACTGAATTAGAAGTGAAAAAAAAACTATTTCGAATCTCAAGCCAAAAACAGCAGTAGGGTACGACCAAATTCCAGCTTATATACTTATGTGTAATTTTCAATTTAAGCGTAAATTTACTAGAATAGTACCATGTCTTGAAGAAGATGGTTCAATTAATCCGATAGAAAATTATAGAGCCGTGTCTGTTTTGTATTCACTCAGCAAAGTAGTCGAAAAAAATTATTCATAACAGGTTGTTTGAGTCTGTTGGGAATACTTTTAGCGGATATCAGCATGGTTACATACCGAAACGAAGTACATTATCAAATCCTATGATTTTTACAAATTTTGTATCAAAAGCTGTAAACAATAAAAAGTAAGTTGATGTTTTGTATTTGAATGCATGTAAGACATTTGCCAAAATAAATTTTAAAGTGTTTATCCATAAATTAGAAAAGTGTCTGTCTAAAAGAAAAAAAATTGTACGGTACAGAAATGACGATTCGTGTATTATAACACCTACGTCAGGAGTTCCACAAGGGTCCGTTTTGGGCCCATTATTATTTACATTATTTATAAACGATCTACCAAAATGCTTAGAATACAGTTCTGTTCTGCTTTATGCAGACGACATGAAAGTATTTAAACTGATTAAGAACATTCATGATGCCCCAATGCTTCAAAATGATCTAAATCAGATGGTTGATGCTAATGATGAAAATGGCGTACAGTTCAATTTAAGAAAATGTAAAACTATGTCTTTCAGTAAAAGTAAAAAAGTTATAAAACATAAATCTTGTATTAAAAAGACCTACATAAATTAGATCAGTAGATCAGTAGCAGGAATAGATAAGAATTTAAGATGGGTTATACGGAATACCAAAGATTTCGCAATTGAAACCGCAATCATGTTTTATAATACATTATGTAAGACCAAAACTAGAATATTGAAATGTTTTATGGTTGCCACAATCTTATGCACAGTGTGATGAAATAGAAAGTACAGAAAAAGTTTTTGAGATTTCTATACTACAGAAAGTTTAAGATTTTTCGCAATTATAGGCATCATGTGTCACAGAGATCAATTTGCAAACCTTTGAGTTTCTAGAATTAAGTTCACGGAGGCAAGAAGCCTCATTGGTTACTTTGCATAAAATACTAAATAATTTAATTGACTGTTTAATGGTTTTAAATGATAATGAAAGAGGTTAGTTTTCTTGTACGGAGCTGTTGAAGGTAGAACGTTTCTTTTAAAAGATTAATGTCAAAAACGTAAATGAGAGATTTAGGATACCATGACAAAAATTGTTTGCAAATAAAATTACAAAATGTTAATTTAATCAGCAGAAACCTTTCTCGAAATAACATTAAACACAATAATTAACATATGTTAAATACTAAAGGTTTCAGTTTCTTGCTCTGTCTTGCTTTTATTACTGTCCGTATTTTAAATTCTTACTGTTTGTCATTCTTTGTACATTTTGAATTTTTGTTTTTTGTTATTATTCGTACTTTTACCTTTTGCTTTTTATTCGTATTTTCAATTTGTGCTTCGTGTTGTGCTATAGAGTATACACACACCCAAACTTATATGGAATCACTTTTGCTCTCTCTCGAAATTTTTTTATTAAGAAAAGCTAGGTATGCGAGAAAGAAATAATAGATTCTTGTTGAAAATAAACTTACTCATGAAAACAGTTGTAAATGCTTACATTAAAAAATCTTGACATTTGCGTTCAGTTGTGAAATCGAAGCGATTGAAATAAGTGAAATTTGTGTTAAAAAGATGTAAGATGCCCTACGTAGGGGGAAGAATTATTGCTAATGTTGAGCAGGGAATGCCACAAAGACAAATCGCAGTAACGTTATGCGTCTCTCAGAGCGTTGTGTCAAAAACATTTGCAAGGTACTTGGAACTGGGAACACTTAAGAACAGGCCGAGACAAAGTCGTCGAACGGCAACTACTGTCAGACAGGACCGTTTTCTATCTCAGATTTCTAGAAGAAATGCAACCATTTCGCATCCAGAGCTCCAAAGAGAACTCTTGGAAGCTGCAGGTGTTAGAGTTTCAGTCGAAACAGTACGAAAGAGACTTCGTGCCCAAAATTTATTTAGCAGGAGACAGTTAAGAGTTCCAGGCTTAACCGGCAAGATTGGTGTCTTGATCACCAACCTAGGACAATTGAAGATTGGCAAAATGTCCTTTTTTCAAATCAAAGCAAAATCGGTCTTAGATCAGACGACCGTCGAATTCGAGTTCTAAGAGGTCGAGACAGACAAGCTAGACTACAAACTGCCAGATCCGTTCCAAAATGTCAAGACTGAACTGTAATGTTTTGGGGAGGCATTAAGATGGGGAAAAACTCCTCTCATTCCCACACGGCAAATTTCAACTGGATGCAGGTATGTTGATTTGGTTCTAGAACCCGTACTTAGACTATGATGGTGCAATAGGCAAAGATTTCATCTTTATGCAGGATAATGCACCTCCGCATACTAGCAGAGCTACCGCAGATTTTTTTGGAAACAGAAGCTATCACTATTTGGAAGTGACCTACTTGCTTGCCTGATCTTGACCCAATTGAGCATTTATGGGACATATAGTCCAGTCAACGAAGGGGTTATAGAGAACATGGAATGAGGGAGAATTTTTCTCTTGAGAAGTGTGTTGGGGGTAGTTAGGAAGCGAAGATACTAAAAGTCCCCGCCTCTAGCCCCGCCGCTTCAGGAGGGAGGGGAGTGGAAAGGTCCCTGTTTTATGAAGTCCGCGTCAGCAAGTTTTAGGATCTGTATTAATGCTAAGGTAGGGCTACCTGAAGCTTAAATGTATTTCTGAGATACCCTGTATATGCGTGCATGTGTTTGTACACTATATTTTCAATATTTTATATTATTAAGCGAATTATAGTATGTATTATTGTATATATCGTAATGTATTTTGATTGCCCTAGCTATGGATCTATGGCTGAAAGGGATAACTTATTATTATTATTATTATTATTATTCCACTTTCATCTAACCTATTACCATCATAACGAAGTAAATAGCATTCCCAAGCTCCAAAAATGCAAAAACAGCTTTTAAAGATCCATCAAGAATACTGTGTACTCTAAGATAATGAAATACTTAAATACGCAATTGGTGATAAGATTTACTGAAATATGTTCTGAAGTTGAAGTTGCAATGTTGTGAGTTGAGATTAAATCGTTACTCTAAATATTAATAAGGTTGTCAAAAGTAACTACCCAACTTACTAGATCTTACTCTGATTATGAAAATATAACAAAAACGATTACCTTGAGTTAAGTACAATTCTATATCATCCTTCTTAAAGGTAGGAAAGCTTATCTCCAAAGCCATTATAATTGCAAAAATAACTTATCTTAAATATCCAAAAGAATCAAAAGATGTGGGTTCACAGCACAATGTTTAGTTGAACTTGATTAATTGATGATTAAATTGCTTGTTTTACTTGAATAAAAGTTGATTACACGTTTGGCTTGAATGAATCACTAACATTAACAAAAAAGTCGAGTCAGAAAAGAATGTAAAAACACTTTTACTTTCAGTTAATATTATAAGATTTATTGAAGTATGTTGGAGTTGCAATATTATGAGTTGAGATTAAATCTTTATACTAAATATTTACAATATTATCAACAGTAACTACCTAACTTACCACTAGATTCTATTCGGATATCAAGTGTCTATGGGTTCAGTCAGAGCCTTTCTTCCCAATCTTAGATCATATATACTACGTAGATAACGCCTTCTGTATTTAGCTAATGCATTTGGTTTGTGTCAACATTCAGTCATTGTAGCGCATGTGCAACAAGTAAAATCTCGTAACTTCAAAAATCATTGGCGTGCTTACGCAAATTTTCTACAGAGACAACCTGAATATGCCGCAAAAGCCAGCATTAATGTTATTTTTATTTGTCCTTGTATCTATAAATTATTATATGACCCAGGAGCAAAGAAAAATAAATTTAGAATACAAATAAAACAGTTATTCATTAATTAAAATATGTTCTGTGAAAAACACCTATAAAATACAGAATTAAAGGTAGAAAAATATTTATAACAAAAAACCAGAGTAAAAATATGATTTTCTCTGATTTGCAAGACTGTATAGGCCAAACAGTATAAGGAATAATAACTAAACAAGACTTCAGGTCATTTTAGGTTGCATTTTCTAGTTTTACAAATTTTACTAGTAAAGTTCAAACTTTTCAAGTTTACGGACGACACTGCTTTTTAGACAATGCAAAATCGCGGAATACACACTGCGCATGTCTTACAATGACAAATTGATGCGAATCTTGGCACAAACTTGCGGCTGAAGGCTTTATCTACGAAGTATATATGATCTAAGTTCCCAATAGGCTAGGGCTAGGTAGGCCCAGGTCTAGGGCCCGATAATAAGGCGGCCCGCTTGAATTAAGTCTGTGCATGAAAAGTTCCGTACATTCGAATTTCTTACAGCTCCAAATGCGTACTCGCACAACGTGGAGCGATCTAGTTGGTACTTGTCATTTGTTTGTCAAAATAAATTTTTTCTTCAAACGTCGGAAAAGCATAACATAACATGACAACAACTTCTTCCCCATGCATTCCTACTATAGCATTATTTTTTCTTTTACCCACTCTTCCATTAAAGTCCCCTAATAGGAAACATTCTTTTTTTGTGTCCTACACTAATCAAAATATCTGCTAATTTCTCAAAGAAATCTTCTTTAACTTGAGCGGTAGCGTCATCTGTGGGTGCGTAAATTCCTATGATTATTATGTCATATCCATAAATTTCAAGTTCCAGAGTGATTATTCTTTCGTCTACTGCAGTCTAGTTTTTAATATTTTTTTTCCCATTTTCTTTTCACAACGATGGATATACCTGCTATTGCTCTTTTTTCATTTTGTACACCGCTGTAGAAATGTATATACTGTCCTTTAATTTCAATTCCATTTCCTTTTTTCTGCGTTTCGCTAAGTACGCCAATTCTCTAACTACTTCATCTTCTTTAGTCCTTATACCTTGGACGTTCCAACATCCATAATTCATAAACCTTTTCCGTTGCATGTTTCGTCGTCGATTTGATCTTTCCAGTTGCCAAGGCTTGTCACTAGGATTTTTAGCAAATACATTTTTTTTCTATATAGAGTAGGGAACTAGCCTACCGCTAAAACCCTCCTTCATCCGGGCTTGGGACCGGCAACGGCATCCGAAGTGCTACTCAATCCACACTTCTCATCTACACTCTAGTATTTTATATACTTTGGAATTCTTGGTATATAACGATTTCGTCTAACCGCAGCCACGGTGTTAAAGTTCTAAATATTGCGATATTAAGTTAGCTTTAGCTACGTGAGTAAAGCTTGGCTGTTTTTATGTGTTGTATTGAAATACGTAATACAGAATGGTCCGAGAACACACAGCTATACATTAAAAGCGTGTTGCCATGTTGCCAGATTTATACAAGATATGGGAAGTGTATTTATTAAAATATATTTATGGTTACTTTAGAATTCTGATAATATTATTGTAATTCAGTATAAGTGAATTAAATTTTTACTTATAGAATGAAATAGAGTTATTTGTGTAGTACCCCTATTTAAGATGTTTTAATTCTATAATTTTTAATTTTATTATTAGAATTGATTTTACTATGGGAATAAACACTATGTCAGAGGACATAATTTAAACGAAACAAACTTAAAGCCATTCTAAATAATGTAAACAAAGATTGATCAAGGGGCAGAGGCCCACACAGGGAAGATTTTGGTATAGAAAAAAATTCTGTTTTAAGTTTTCAGTGGGTGCGCGTCATTTGGTAAGTTACTCCTTGTTAACTCTGAAACTTATGATTATTCTCCGAAGCTTTCTCCAGTTTTTATAATATTTGTAATTATAACATCGTTTAATATTTTTTATTTAAATATACAATAAAGTTAATCCTTACTTGAAAGTTTGAATGTTTGAATTCTAAAGATCCTAATTAAAAACAAGTGAAGGGAGATCCAGGGTTCAGACCCGCACGTCTCTGAAGAAAAAGCCGGCCAATACACGGTAAAGTCTTACTTCTTAAAATCATAATACCTAGTTTGACATAAAAATATATCATAGGTTATTACAGTTGAAATCGACGTTTCTAATCGGTCCCTTTCTCTACCAAGCAATTAAAATCTTTCCAGAAAGGAAATGCAATATACCTATTGAAATAGGAAGTTGATCTGGCAACACGGCTTTGTATTTTAAATGACAGTTCTATTTTAAAATTTTTAGTGTTTCATTTTTCTCGATATCTAATTTTCATGGGAATGCAAATGTCCAATCTCATTAATTGGTCATTACTTCGTGCAAGAAAAGAAAACAATCAGCATGACATGACTTTTAGAAGCAATAAGAATTCATCAGCGATAAGTATGCCATTGTAATACAAAGCAAGAACATGCTACTAGAAAATGCAAAAACTGAAGACCAATAATTCAAGCCGGCTCGAATGATGTCCTTAGAATAATCAAGAATAAAAAATGAACAATAACAACTGAAATTGTCCGAAACCTTTGCAGAGTTTATGAAGTAATTCAGTTAAATCACGCAAAACAATAGAATTTGTGGGCATCAAAACAATTGTCTGAACGACGAAAAATTGAATAAAATTGGGAAAGGGCGTTTTTTAATTTTAAAATTTAAACTAAAGTTTATTGTTAAGAGATGAATGATACCTCCGGAAAGTGTTTCATAAATATGTGCTGCTACTTGCATATTACGTTGTATCAAAACAACTAAAGAAATTGTATGAATGTATCTTCGGAAATATTCCTGAGAATAAGAAGTATGAAAAGAATTTCTAAAAGAAAACCTAAAAGAAAAACAAAAAGGTTTTTACTAAATTTTGACATCCTGCATCTGTAAAGCATCGGTATGTGTTTTAAAAACACCCTGTGCATTACTTGTTGCAATAAGTACTAATGTGTTCTACCGTATTAATGATGCGAATAAAGAGAATTCTCTTATTGATTTTTTTATGAAAAACGTGCGTGTTGACATGTTATGTAAATGCTTTAGTTGTCCCATATATCGTACTAAAACATTGGAGTAAAAAAAATCAATTCTTAACATCCTCTAAAATAATGTACAAAAATATATTTTTGAGCATTGGGTGCTATCTGGATCCCAGATCTAAATTAAATTAAAAACCTAAAAGTAGCTTAAATTTTTTTCTGAAGGTAACTGCTCGCGTCTCCATGGAATCTCCGTCCCTAGTGATGATACTGACCATATTTGTTTATAATTTTTTTTTCTTTTGAAATAATGCATTACATTAATACAAAGCATTCTTGTTACAAATAAAAGTCGAAATTTTATATAGGTGAAATCGCGTAAAGCACGACAATTCTGTTTAAAGAAAGAAAATCGAGAGTACTGTTATAACAGTCTGAGTTTCTGGATCACCCTGTATAACAAAACAAACCATTAAGTAGAAACCGAATTTACTTTTTAAAGAGAAAACCGATGCACAAAAATCTTCTTCAATTAATACCAGGAATAATCGAAAAACATTTTATTTATTGATGCATGCATGTCTATTCCTAATTGAGACTTTTATAACATATTCAAAAATTTGCATTGCAAAAACAATCTCAATTAGGAACATGCGTTAATAAATTCAGAAGAGACCGCAAATAAATTTTGTTTTTGATCTCGCTGTACTATCGTGTTGTAATCGGCAATGAAGCAGGAGTACAGCTACAGTTATTTTGACATATGTAGAAGTACGTAATGGTTCCGTACTACTTTCGTTACTAGCATCGTTTGATATTTTTGCACATAACGACATTATCTCCAACCTATAAATCATTGAAATTCTCTGTAGGCTAGCAGTAGTTCTGTAAGCCCTATGACTGTAAGTGATGCAAGAATTTTGATACAAAGCTGACCATTAAGAAAGAGCATGGTTCCCAAAGCCGATTTTTGCATAAGCCTCTTCGATCAGGTATTGTTGACAAAAGTGACAGATGATGTTGCGGTCTGATCATCGACTGAGATGTTGAGCAACTGGCAAACGCCGCGCGGCGAAAGTATGGATTTCGAAAACCACAAACCTACTTCGATAAGCGGATCTTCAGGATTCAATGATAATAGTCAACCCTCTCTCCAAAGAATAGACATTCGGACTACAGCGGGAAATGGGACGTAAATAAAGTTAGCATCTCCCATTTGCGCAAATGAAAAAAATTTTGTCTATAATTTAGGACTAATTTAAGACTAATTTGTACCAAGAAAATTAGAATTTGTACCGACGCCGTTTAGCCAGAATACCATTTTGAAAACTGGAGGTGCTAGCTTGACTCAAGCCATCAACCCCACTTTCACCAACTATGAAACATTTTGCATGACTGCATAAAACTAATTTAAGACTAATTTGTACCCAAATGCATTTTTGTTATAATCTATTATTTTGCTTGCATATTGTCCATAAATCTTGAGAACTCGTCGTGAACTGCACAGAACTCTTGAGAACTCTACATGTTCGGCTCGGAACTCCTTTCTGCTTCTTCAAACCAATCAGAACTTCTTCACTCTATCCAGTACTGACAAGTTTTCAGCAAATCTCAGACTTCTCAAATTCTGGTCTGAACACGAAGAGTTCTAACGAGTTCTGGACAACGCGCGGGAGTTTTAATAAGTAATATGTTCTATGAATAAAGTTCTAAAGAAAGCTGCACAGAATAAAGAAGTTTTTAAAGAAGTCGAAGAGTTCTAAAGAGTTTTGGACAAAACAAAGAAATTCTGGGCAGAACACGAAGGGTTTTGAGTAGAACGAAGAAGTTGTAAAGAATACTGAATCGAAGAGTTCTTGCCAAGACATAAAGAGTTATGAAGAGTTCAGATCAGATCACAAGGGTGCCGAAGAGTTTAAGAAATGCGAAAGTTGCCGCTAGAAACAAAGAGTTCTGATGAGTTTTGCCCTTGATCTTTCGAGAACAATAAGTATTCTCGAGATATCTAGCAAACCAAAAGCGTTCCGACATGTTTTGAACAAAATAAATATGTTTTCAGAATTTCTGAACGAAAAATGCAATTCTGATGTATTCTGTTCAAAAAGAAGTCCTTGGGAGTTTACGAAATGTGTTAGGCAGGCCACAAGATGGTCACTATATGAGAGTATGTAATTATTCTTAAAATTTTTCAGAAGTTAACTATTAGAATTATGCTGGCAGGACGGTCAACGTATTACTTTTTTTTAGTGTCCATTAGTTCATGTTTGGACTACTTTCGTATTTAAAGTTTTTTTTAAATTATTTTTCTAGAACTCTTGGGATAGCCTATGGAGAACTGTACAGTTCTTTAGTTTGAACTCAGAACACTTAATTTTTGTTTGGTTTCTTGAACATTTGCCCGCAGCGTGAAGTAAGCAGTCATTTTTTCATGTTTCAATTTTATTATTATTTTAGCAGAACTCTCGGAATAATCTATTGAGAACTATCGAACTATTCAATAAATGCCCACAGACTTCACACCAATGCTATAATTCTATAAAAAAATTGTTTTTTAAGCTAGAATCAGAAGCGGATTTAGGATTGATTGCGCCCTAGGCCTATTTTGATATGGTACCTTTTTTGTCTTTTAAAGATATATATAAAATATAATATATATACATATACACTATACTAATAATAATAATAAAAAACATGATTTAAATATTTCATCGAGTCACCGGGATGAATTTCGAACTTTTATCATCTCTCAAATCTTGCCACCCCTCAGATTTTGCCGTCCTAGGCCCGGGCCTAAGCCTAAATCCATCACTGGCTGGAATTGGACAGTACTGGAAATCGTACTACTTGCTTGTTGCAAAATGCATAAATTATAATGCATTTTCGTCAAAAGCCTAAGTTATTGAAATTAAGGAAGTTTTCAAAAAATGACTGTATCTTACATTATTTATTATAAATATTATGTCTATTTATTTTACAATAAACACCAATCACATTTTTCTTTAAACCTTCTGATTATACGCATACAACGCATTCCAACCTAACTAAAATTAAAAAATTATAACATTGATAAAAAAGCATTTCGGTACAAATTCGTCTTGTTCGAATATGAGAATTATGAGCTTAGATCGACTTTTTAACTAAAATTTATTTGTCTATATATTGTTTGCAATATGCACTATTATGCATTTACAGCGAAAGACAATTATTTATAACAAAAATGCGTTTGGGTACAAATTAGTCTTAAATTCAAACGGGAGCATTATGAACTCAGTTCAATTTTACGGCAAAACTTCATTTTTTCATGTACTGTTTGTAGTATGCACGTGGTGCAATTTTCAGCCCAGTAAAGTTAGCTCTTAAAAGAGGGTTTACCCACAAAAAAATTGTATACCAGATAATTTCTTTTGGTCCCTAAAGAGCTTGAATTGTAGTGTAAGATCCCAAAAGTCCGAAAAATCCCAGTGGTGCGTTTTCCAGAAAAGCGGTTTTCTCCTGATTACAGATACATAACCGGTATCTCGATATCTCCAATAATTTTCTAGATAATCGGGATCTAAAATGGCAATTTTTCGACATGGTAATATTATATATGACATCGACTAGGTTTTTAATACTGAATACGACTGTAGAGTTTAAATTTTTATATCTCGAGTAGTTCTCGAGATATTCGATTTTTATATCTCGAGATATTCGATTTTTTTAAATTTCGTCATGATTATGCTTGCATTTTCACTGGTTAAATATGTGGTAGTAGGTACTTATGCAACAAATTACAAATTAGGCTTTGGCTTTTATTTGTTTATTTATTTACAGGGTAATCTTATTAGAAACTAGGTACACTAAAGGACAAAATTAATCAGACATTCTTTTCTAATTCCGTGAGAAAAACAACCCATTGTACAAACATTTTAAGTGGATAATTGCTCATTAGTAATCTTTGGTTATTTGTGAGGAAGAAGATCATTTTATTTACTTAAAATTACTGTACGATGGCCTGTTTTCCTCAAGAACATAGAACATAAAATCTGATTTATTTTATCTTTTAGTTCACATAGGACATTCATGTGTTACAAGATTTAATGTACTAAATACATTGTTATACAGACATTTGTCTAGCTTACCTGTTGGCAAAATTCTCAATAACTTTCATTACATCTAACTTATTCTATTTTTAATAAAATTGAGAAGTTTTTGGCCAAATTTAATAATTACACTTTGACAATTTGCCTTGGTTCTAAATAAGTGAGTTCTGAATCATAACTGTGGCAAGAAATATTTTAAATTTGTTTACATACTACAATTAACACCAAAAAGCAATTTATATTTTAAGGGTAGAAGGAAAGTAAAAGTTGGACAGATGTGAAACAAGTATTATTGCCCTTTTACAAGAACTAAGGTCGATTCACACATCACAGGGCCGTGGCAGGGACGTGTCAGGACCGGGACAGTGGAATCCGGGATCCGTCAGGGTCTAATATTCACACATCTCAGGGAATTTGGCATCCGTGCTTTCAGTGACACTTGATTTTTGAACGACACCGGTTTTTAACATTTTGTATTTTATCTTAATACGTAATAGTAGTTGCGATGAGCTTATTTACAAACGAAGAAATGGCAATTATTGCGATAGCTCTGGAGAAGATGAAGAAGACCAGTGGAAAGTAAAAAAGCGCAAATGGGTTCATGAGGCATGGCAGAAAAGAGAAACGGAAGGAGAATTTCATACTTTATACAAAAAACTTTTGAATGATCAAAGAAAGTTCTTTGAATATTTTAGAATGTCAAAACACTGTTTCAACATACTTTTACACAAATAAGATAATTATTTAAAAAGAAAGATACCCATTGGAGAAAAGCTATATCACCAGGGGAAAGGTTATCAATTTGTTTAAGGTAAGTTGACTCTTAATAAAAAAGACTACATTTTTATTACATAAATATTTATTAACAGCTTTTCTAACAAAATAAAAATGCTAATTAATTTTTAGACAAATTTCGTACATAATCACTTAAGACAAATAATGAAGATCACACAAGACACTGTTTTTTCCAACCGATTCAATTAAATATTCGTCGTTATTGACGAAACGTGCCATGATCACGGACGTGATTTTACTGAAAAATATACCTGTGTGCACTCTCCTGTCCCGGTCCGGTCACTGAAGCTCGGCAGCATCACTGTGACGGACAAGTCTGAATGTGTCCATTCAAAAGGTCCGCAACAATATTTTTATGCCGTCCCTGACGAAACACGTCCCTGCCACGGCCCTGTGATGTGTGAATCGACCTTTAGGGTTTTTTCTAAAATACCGACAGTGTGCAATAAATACGAAAATACCGACGAACTGTACAATGGAGATATAACTTCAGGCAAATTGCAATAAACCGACTACCTGACAACGTAATAGAGATTTTAGTTGAAAGTGAAAAGTAAAATGAACTGGGCAGTAAAAATTTAGCTTATCCTGACTTTTCTAATTATATGGTTATTTTTATTTCATATCTGTAAACGGCTGTGGGGTCCCCAGATCCTTTGGGCCCCCCCGCACTGCGGGCTTTTGCGTCCATTATTTACGCCACTGTCTGTTAATTACAGTGGAATTATCCAGAAATGTAAATCGGCTTTGACTTGTCCAAAGATTATTTGAATATTATTATAGATATCACAAGGAAACTCGGGAATATTAGAATTTTCTTATAACTTTAGGATTCTGTTTATAGTAAAGTGGAAGCACTATCTTCCAATTAATTCATTCAAGAACTCGTGAAATTCTAAACAAAGAATAGAAGTGCCGCAAATCAAATCAATAATAACGGAATTAGAACAGGAAACGGCAAACCTGAAGAAATGAAAACGGCAATCGTTCATTTGGTCTCTGTACTTTAATCAAAATAGCGAATTACTCAAACAACAGACTAATTCTTTATTTTCTATAGTTACATGAAGATCATTTTAACCTTAGAAAATACTATTGACTACGCATATTTAAAATTTAATTTAAAATTATGTATTTATTAATTTTAATCTTCAATTTTTAATTTTCTTACTTATGTATATAAAATATAACTGTCGAAGTGACAAATGAAAAAGTATTTGTATGCATTAAATGAAGCTGGCTCGATCATGCCTAGCGAGATAGCAGGCTATTTATTTACTTTGAGTAGCTCGTTATTTTGAATGAGGTATAGATTTCAATGATTAAATTCTAGTAGCACATCTTTTAGAACATCCGGTCAAACATACAACTTGAATAATCATATAAATGCTTCGAATAAAAAGACAAAGTTCGCAAATGACCTGTGTCAAATTAAATCTTATGACATCATACTTTTAAAGAGTAAGAACCTCGAGGAGATACTTTTGATAAAGCACTAGTTATTATTAATACAGTGGTTCTCACATTATCAAGCTCCTTTTCAATGTCAGGTTTACTGACATTACATTACACGTTTCGGTTAACAAAAGGTCAACGTCATTGTTCATTTAACCGATATTTCAAAAAATGTTCTAGTCTTAGTTTTGGCATCTAAACGTTGCGTTGTATTATTGTACATAGGATTCCTGAATTTTATTTTGATATGCGTATTTATATAAAATGAAAAAAATTATGGCCCAGATTCAAAACAGTTTTTATTTTAAAACTGGTTTTAGCCTGGTTTCCATGGTTACAGTTCACTCTTCTTTTTTGTGTAACCATGGATACGTCAGTAAACTGTTTTTAGTGAATCTGGTTCTAGTGTTACAAAATCAAGCTATTGGTGTCTGTTGTTGGAAATGTATAGTTGGAATTTAGGATTTGTGCATATCTTGCATATAAATTGCTTCACTTATACCTTTATTTTTTTCTTTGCAGTATTGTATGTAAAATTGGTAGACAATTAATATACAGGGTGTCCCAAGAAACCACGGGCATAGAACTAGCACAGATACGTGACGATTTAATCTAACTTGCCTATGTCCTAAATTCTACCGTTTATGAGATGCAAGGTGCCATAGTTGAATTTAAAATTTCTTGTTTTTTCAGTATTTCAAGAATAAGGTGATATTAGGACATTTTCTACAAATGCATGTTACTCTTATGTGTCTACTATTCTTTGTAGATTTGCGACTAGTTGCCATATTTGTTTTGTCCGGAACGCCTAATTTCCTGTATCAGTACCTATAATCAATAGCATTTTGGTCAGAAATACTTAAGTAATTAATTTACTAGAAAATATATTTACTTAATAGATCTAATAGACATGGTGACATTAAATTAAAGTTAAGTACAGTGTTTTCCTGTTATTTCGATTAAAATTTATAATATATTAAGCATTTTGTAGTTTCTAGGGTAAAGTTCATAAAATACAGGCAAACATAGGCTGCTCTACCACTTGACCCTAAAGTACAAATCGAAGCTTGTTCTGCATAGATGGAAAACCAAAACTTCTCTTATTAATACCAGGGCAAGTCGATAAGCTTGAAAAAACCATTGACAACAAATAATCGAAACGGCTAGATTCCTCAAATTCTTACAAAACCATAATGTTGTAATCATCAGAAAATATCAAAATAAATAAGAAATAACAAAAAAAGAACAAAATAAAAAGTCAGTGAAGTAAGTGCACCAGTGAAAAAAAGGTTAAAGGCTTACAAAATTTATTCTTTTGGTTAGAAATTAACGTTCACAAAAATCTGACCACTAATCATTCTTATGCCACTGCGACTTGAGTACAGTTCTGGCATAGTTTTCATGTATAACTTAGATTTTTTGTTATTTATTTACAGGCAACTAAAATTAAGTTTGCACGCGCTTAAAAATCTGATTTCTTTTGTCGTTTATTGTGCCAATTCCATTTCAAATACTAAAAAAGTTAGTGTAAGGTTGAGCCTTTTCAAAATATTTACTTATTTAAACTTTGAATGCGACTCCAGTATCTGCAGCAATTTTGAATGCCGGCCATGTAATCTTGTGTAAATTTAGAAAATTTTCAGGTAGGTACGTTTAGGGTTAGGCGTCAGAAGCTGTTATTTGAATGAAAAAAAAGGTTAGACGTTTGAGAAAGCGGGACAAAACAGAACATAATCAATCATTAATCATAAAAATCATTACAAGTGAACAAAACTTATTAATTTCACAAATGATATTTCGATTCTACATACCTACAAATATTTACCTACGTATTAATAATCTCAACTTTCTGTAGCTCTCGTTTCAGGAAAGTTAGAAAAATTAAGATTTCGATTTCTTCTTGGTCTTGAATTACAACAGTACACGAAATAAAACGTGTTGTTGTTACAGTGGTGATTCAGATTCCAAATTGCCGAGAGTCAATAGACTTAAGACAATCTTTTAAAATCAAAGTTAGGCCAAAAACGCCAAGAATTAAGAACAACTATTGAATATCGGCTTAATACACTTAGTGACATGACGTAAGCAAACCCGAGTGCCTTCCCAATTTAGTTTAGTATTTTTGCGTGATTCAAGTATTCCATATGAAAATGAGTCATCTCACAAATGATAAAGCAGCTTAAAAAAGGCAAACTCTCGCTAGTCGTTTGGAAAAGGAGTAATCTTTCAGAGATAGACCGGTGTAAAAATAAATTTGTGAAAGGCATGCGCACATCACCCTCCCCTACTATCTTTCATCAATATCTACCAGTTGATTATTTTCTATCGAGTCTCTGACTGATGCAACCCGGTTATCACTGAAAGTACTTCAAGTGCATCTCCAGTTAAAAAGAATAGAAAAGGGATGGTTATAAACAGAACAAAATAGAAAAAGCAAAAGTACAAGGAGAAGCACGTGTTAACTACGTGAATAAAACTGTAGAAGCTGGAAAAACAGATATCATGTGCAAGTAAATAAGTTTAGATTTTAAATTACTAATGTTAGTAATCGATTAACTAGGATTAATTTATTAAGTTAGTATGTATGGATTGCAAAGATTGTCATTAATTTAGACATTAAATATCATAATGTAAATCATTTTGCGACATTTCTTTATGAGTTGACTGTACATTAGATATTGATCACTTTTTATATTTTTTCAGATGCTATCGCAAGTGCTTTTCTACAATAATAACAAGCAGAATGAAAGTGATGATTGCGAAAATGAATTAATTTAACAGCAAAGATGAACAAGATATTTTTCTTCAAAGTTTATCGATGCCAAAAAACCTAAGAACTATAAGAAACGAACGAATAAAGCAGATCTACAGAATAAGAGTTAAGTTAAACAAACACAGATTTAAGGACATCTTCGTTTATGATGTTGAGTACAATAACCTCCAAATAGTTTTCCGCGCTGCTTTCCAATCTTTTTTTGGGGTTACTAAGAAAAAGGTCCAACGACTTTGCCAACTGAAGAATCAGAGCGAGAAAAGTGGAGACTCACGTTCACGGGTTATTTTTGGTAAAATTTGCCAAAAATTCACCACTTAATTGAGGGCATCTCTGAAAAGCAAATCCATTACGGAAACAATATAGAAAAAATACCTTTCAGCTGAGCTGAATGTTAAAATCATGTACTTCAGGTTTCGAAGTGACATTCAGAATGTAAAGTGGACGTAAAATACAAGATCTTTCTGAAGTATCTTCAACAAAATTTCAACTCATCATTTGGTCGTCCCCAAATCGCCGTCTGTTCCAAGTGTTAGGAACTTAACAACGAAAATAAAAGATCCGCATTTGAACGAAACGGCAAAACGGGTAGCAATTGCCGAGCACCTTCGCAGGGCGTCTGAATAAAAAAAAATTGATTCTATGAGATCTATATGCAAGCAAAGCTCTAAAATAGGAGCATTATGTTTTGACTATATGCAGAACCTCCCTCTACCATGTCTGTCTGTGCAGGAGGTCTTTTATTATCGACACTTGTGGGTAAACGAGTTTTGTATTCACAATCTTAAAGCAGAAAAGGCCACTTTTTACTCATACTATAAAAGAGAGGCTCACAAAGGCCCAAACAAAGTGTGCAGTTTTTTGAGGCATTATATCAATCAAAATATTAAAAAGGAGAGTGAAGAGCTCCACCTGTTTTGTGATGGTTGCCCGGGACAGAACCCGAACAATGCTAGCTCTTGTTCTGAAAAAAAAGATTTTCGAAAATTTCCATTTACTTTCCTCAACGTGAACATTCATTTAATGATAGTGACCGGGATTTCGGCAATAATAAAAAGAAACATACGCCATTATGATCGCATATATTGTCCTACTCATTATGAAAATTTTATTGAATTCTCCCTAAACACGGAAACATTCCAAGTGAATCATATAACACATGGAGACGTAGCTGATTTTAAAAACTGGTAGTCACCTTTTTTTTAAAAAAAAAGTTCGCTCGCAGAAAAGTTATGGAAAGCGAATTTTTAAAGAGCAGAAGTAGAACATCGTTTTCCCGATCTCTCAACTCATCCCATCCCCAGTAAATAACCCTACTTAACAAGAAAAGCTTCCTATTAATATTAAAAAAATGAAGAACATCAAGATGCTGTACCAATACATCCCCGACAAAAGTTTTTTGGAATGAAATAATCAACGAGTGGCCCACCAATGCAACAGAAGAGGAACCTGAAGAGATTTAATTATATTTTTTGCTGCAATTTTAACTTTTAATTTTGTTTTACTTTGTCAAAATGAAGATTTTTTAAAATAAAATTGGGCTTTGTCCATAAAAACGGCTCAATTTCTCAAAGGGGAAAAAATTCTGGATCACCCCTCAGATTTAAAAATCATTATGTTCGTTTATTTACATGAGTATTGATCCCTTACAAATAAAAAATATCGCAGTGCCCTAACTATTGTTGCATGGAACCAAAACTGTTTTTGTGGTTCTTGTGAAAATTTTCAAAACCTGGAGATGACCCCTTTTCATAATGACCGATTCAAATATATAAACACGAAAAAAATTCAAAATAAATACAATACATAATGTATCATATGTATATATAAGGAATACAAGAAAAAATAAAATCGAACTTACGTACTCAAAATAAGTAATTTTACTTGGAAAAAACTCAGATGCCTAATTCACGTACACCATATGTATAAAATGCTCTGATTTGCTCTTTATGAACACGCTGTATAGTGTTTTTGTAAGGTTCCCAGCAAATGCAAGTTGTCCTTTTTTAGTGGTTCGGAAGCAAACAGAATAAAATTCTTAGAAATAATCAATTACTACACTGAAATGCATGCAAACAGTGACTGTCTGTTGGGGTTTTGCAAGGTCAACAATCAATCATTTAAAAATCAGTCCCTTATTAATTACAAGGTTACTGAGCAGGGAATAGAACTTTAAATTAATTTTTCACATTGGTGTCCATTATGAAGAGGTGCCAAACATCTTTAAATGATGTGTCCGTATCCGTTACGGGGTGTACTTTTTAAAAAAAAATATATATTCCTTAACTGGTGGGTATTTCCCCACTGTATGTATGACACTTTTTTTACATAATATCCTACACAGATAAAAATAAGTTTAAGACATAGAAGTATTTTCTCATTCCTTGCTCAACACCCCGCGCAAAATTTTCATTATGACAAAATTATTTTCTTTTTTTATTTAATATATCGAGATAACAATATTACATTTAACAGTATTAGATAACAAAAACATTAGAAATCTTATCTAATATTTGATCGATATATCCATACACTACAGCTAAGATAAATATTGTAATGTTCTTTGTATATAAAACGTTTATTTATATTTAATATTTATTTTTACTTAATTTATTACAATTTATTTTCAGTATTTATTTACACTAACTTATTAATTTATTTTCGCACAGAAGAAGTTATTTATCACTAATTAACATTTATTTCGTTCGTAACTACTAGCTGATTGACTATAGAACTACCTTCTGCTCGGTCAACGCCGCCTTATATTCGTTTCCGCGTGGTTCTTGATGAGCCCAGAAAGTTCGCGTTCCTTCTGGAACATTCGACGGTGGAAGGTCTCGATAGTTCGAAATTTCTCCGGCACATTCGACCAGCTTGTTCGAGACTGTTCGGGACTTTTTCTAGAATATTCTAAGGGTGGCGCGTTACAATATGTACACAAAAGTTCTGAATTGAAGTAAAAAGTATTATGCATAAAAGTTGTGTTTTATTATTTGTTAAAAACACTATTGAAGTACTCCGCAATATTGATCCGGAGTACTAAAAGGCCATATCTACTTTATCTGAAAGTGTTGAACACACATACACACACAATATGCATGGTTCCTAAAAGGCTACATTCCTGATTCTAAAGCGTATTGTTTCATTAAATTTTGAAAGAATGTCATAAAATTATACTTGATATCCAAATGCAAAAACAACAGAGTGGTAAGTAGCAAGGATAATAGTATACATTGTTAGTCTTCCGTTTTTAAATTTTTCAAAATCGCTTGTAAGCTGCTATCGATATTGATCACAACCAACCAATAAATTCGCTTATTGGGAAATCGGAAGCGCGAATAGTTTATTAAATGACATAATCTCAAAATAAGACAATTAAAGATAGTCAAATACATTCATTAAAGCATCCGAGTACATCGCAATATAACGTATCTAGGGAATCCAAATTTCGGGATCGAGATTCATTTTCGAGATCTCGAACCTTGATCTTTTACTCTCGGGATCACGAGATTAATCCCGTAACTAATAACATCAACCCCGGAATCCCGTTACCAATCCCGGGATTGGTCCAGAAGTATTTTTCTTCTATTATTTTTATAAATATAAGGGTAAGCTTAAGTATAATTAATAAACAATTTATATTTGTATTAACAAACGCAGTATTTTTGTAAAAACACCTAAAATAAGCAAGAATTTATGTATTTTAAAATACATAATTATTACTTACATATTATAGACAGGACAATACTATAGGTATGTATATGTCATTAGCCAATCAAGAGACTTTTATTGATTTAAAAAATGCTCTTAGAATTGCAAGCGCATCTAATGCTGAATCACTTAAACGAGATCGAATTCTTGTAGCCAGTGAATCAGCCGAAGAAAACGCTCTTTCAGATCCGACACTGGTTGGTGGAACGCTAAGCAAACTTATAACCATTTTTGCAGATGTAATCCCCGCAAACCACCATTTTCAAACAGCGTCATCTCTTTTTTAATAACACTTACAGTTTTTTCTACATTACTTCTTACTTGGTGAGGTTTCATAGTGCCGAATATAGCCTCTTCAAGCTTCTCTGTTAAAGATTTTGCCCTTTCTTGTTCCGCCAATTGCGGTTAGTCACTTATCTATGAACTGTTCTTACAGCTTTCGGAATCTCTGTGCCTGGCTAGTAATTTTGTCGGTAAGTGAAACAAGATGATGATTAATTTTAAGTAAAAATTATAATCCCGGGATTTTGGTTTAGAATCCTGGAATCCTAAACTGCTAAATCTGTCTCGAAATCTCAAATTACGGGATCCCGCACTGACTATTTTTGAGTGATATCGGGATCCCGGGATTGGATTCTCTAAACGTATCTTTTTGCTTAAATAATGTCGCAGATAACTAACTATTTTAAAGATAACATTAAACAATCAAATACAATACAAAAAACCTGACTTGACAATAATCAATAATGATGCAAAATTCGATTTGTATAATTAATATGAGATTAAAGATTTTCTATATTGCACCAATTGTTTCATTAAAAAAATGTACTGCCTGAAGACATTATCTATAGTCGAGGAAATAAAGCAGAAAAGGTCGAAAAAGAAATCGCCACGATGGATTTTGATGCGGTTTGCGGCAATCGATTCTGTGAGTTGTTTAGAAAAAATGCTCCCTATGGTTTTTTGACGTTTTTTGTTATTGCATTTCTACAGCGGAAAATGCATCTTTTTGGATGCACTTTGATGCAGTTTGAAAAAAAATCGTAAAAATGAGCCAAAATGGGCCAGATATTCTTACTCGGGGGTTTTTTGGGTCGCTGATTACGAATCCGGCATGAATTTTCCGGAAAAACCATCCTGGCCGTGAAAAAACAGAAAATTTGGCCTAATTTCTGTAAAAATTGTTTTTGTTCGTCGAAATTTTGAATTTTAACTCGAAAGTGGGTCCTAAAGGGTTTTTTGGTCGCTGATCACGAATCCAATATTACTTTTTCGGAAAAACCACCCTGGCCCTGGAAAATCGGAAAATTTTGTCCAATTTTGGAAAAATTTTGGAATTTCCGCTAGAAAATTGGTTCTAGATAGTTTTTTGGGTCTTTTGATGTAGTCGACATGTTTGGAACCAGTTTGCACTGTTACAGTAAAAATTGCGGGAAGCCCGTGGAAAATCATTGGGAAATCTAAAAAAAAAACGTGTTTCATGTCGATTTCAGGATAATAGCCATGCTGCCACCTTGAAAATAACAACGAAAACATCTAGAAAAAATATAGTTTTCAAGAAAATTTTTTATATATAGATATAATATGTATTATACATACATATCTGAAGGAGTGCGCGCATATAAAAAATTTCCTTGAAAACTATATATTTTCTAAATGTTTTCGTTGTTATTTTCGAAGTGGCAGCATGCTATTACCCTGAAATCGATATGAAACAGGTTTTTTTTAGATTTCCCAATGATTTTCCACGGGTTTTCTGCAATTTTTACTGCCACAGTGAAAACTGGTTCCAAACATGTCGACTACATCGAAAGCGAGATGAACTGCCACCTAAGAGCGGTTAAACATGAGAAAAATGAAAATGGCAAAATTTTACAATTTTCCACGGCCAGGATGATTTCTCCGGAAAACTAATGCCGGATTCGTGATCAGCGACCCAAAAAACTATCTAGAACCCATTTTCGAGCTGAAATTCCTAAATTTTTCCGAAATTGGGAAACATTTTCCGATTTTCTACGGCCAGGGTGGTTTGTCGAAAAACTAATATCGGATTCGTGATCAGCGACCAAAAAAACCCCCTAGAACGTACTTTCGAGTTAAAATTTAAAATTTTCACAAACAAGAAAAATCTTTTCAGAAATTAGGCCAAATTTTCCGTTTTCCCATGGCCAGAATGGTTTTTCCGGAAAAACTAATGTTGGATTTGTGATCAGCGACCCAAAAAAACTATCTAGAACCCATTTTCGAGCTGAAATTCCAAAATTGGGTAGAATTTTCCGATTTTCCAGGGCCAGGGTGGTTTTTCCGAAAAAATATTATTAGATTCGTGATCAGCAACCAAAGAAACCTTCTTGGACCCATTTTCGAATTACAATTCAAAATTTTCACGAACAAGAAAAATTTTTCCGTAAATTAGGCCAAATTTTCCATTTTTCCACGGCCAGGTTCATTTTTTCGGAAAACTAATGCCGGATTCGTAATCAGCGACCCAAAAGCCCCCGAGTGAGAAAATCTGCCTCATTTTGGCTCATTTTGTCGATTTTTTTCCAAACTGCATCAAAGTGCATCCAAAAAGATGCATTATCCTCTGTAGAAATGTAATAACTAAAAACGTCAAAAAACTAAAGGGAGCTTTTTTCTAGACAACTCACGGAATCGATTGCCGCAAACTGCATCAAAATCTATCTTGGAGATTTTTTTTGTTTTACTTTGGCCTTTTTTCTGCTGTATTTCCTCAACTATTATGCAAAAATATGTGCTTGAATTAAACTCTTCTTGCAAATTGATTTCACCATTTTAAACATTATCTAGTTATACAATTGTAAACAGAGAACAATGTAACCTATAAATAATAAAATTTCGAAAAAAATTCCTAATCTCATGCTTTAATCGCATATTTTTCATCTTTGATAGATTGTTCAATTATCTCTTCATTCATAAAATTTGATTTATAAGTAATAAACAATTTAAAAAACGTTGCAACTATAAATGATACCTAATGAAGATGAATTATGTAAAATTAAAGGAAATAAAAAAATTGAATTCTCAATACTGTTGTACATTTTCAATCTCATGTGACATATTGTAAAATGCCAAATACTGGCGTAACATCTGTAATTAAAAGTCCAATTAATGTCGCTTTAGAATTACAGTTGTTGTGGATCAAGGTATTACGTCATTTTGGCTGTTTACCCATTCATTATAATTATGATAAAGTAGATTATTATTTTTAAAACGCAAAACCCTGTATATTTTGGCATAGTTCAATTCTTATGCAGCCGTCTGCTCAAAACGCTTCTTAATATGGTTACCTTTGAAAGTACAGTAATACCCCGCATTTACGCGATAGGTGGGACCGAGCGATAACCGCGTAAATGATTTCGCGTAAAGGGGGTACAATTTTGCATATAAATACATACAAATTATGTTTAATTGGGACCGCAGACTAAAGAAAACAATAATTTACAAGAAGAATGTGTACTAAAATCTTAGATAATACAACAAATAATATTATTATGAATTGCAAAAACGTAAACCGAAGTTATTTTGACGTAGAAGGCTTCATAAATTCTAACAAAGTCGTCTGACGGATCAGAGATTGGTTCTTCTCAGGCAAAATTCCTCGTAGCACGCTAATAATTTTTTTATTCCTTGCTTTCTAGCAGAAATGCGCTCTTCGTTGGAGTCTATGTTTTCCAAAATTTGTAACCTTTTTTCAATTGAACTGAGGCCTTCTGTCAAGTTTCCAACCATCATTTGATCTTCTAATTGAACTGGGTCTAAAGAATCACGTTCTTCAATGTCTTGCTCTTGCTCATGCGTTTCTATGAGCTCATCAATTGTCAGCTCCTGATTGTGTGAATCCAGCAGTTCTTGAACGTCATCATTATCCACTTCTAAATTTATTTGTTTGGCAAGATCGACAATTTCTTCAATCACATTACCAATTTCATCAGGTTCTGGCGCTGATTCCGCCTGAGTTTCAGTGGTGAAAAACAATGGACACAGTTTTTTCCAGACGCCATTTAAAGTTTTTTGTGAAATTTCATTCCAAGATTGTCCAATGATTCTCGCGGCATCTAAAACATTGAATTGTTTCCAAAAGTCTTTAACAGAGAGCTCGTTGTTTTGTCTCATAGCTTCATTCAGATGCGCAAACGATCGTCTCGTGCAATAAGCTTTGAATGTTTTGATGACTCCCTGGTCCATCGGTTGAAGCAAACTGGATGTATTTGGTGGCAAAAATACAACTTTCACGCGTGGGTCGAAATTAGTTAAAGTAGCAGGAGGATGACTTGGATTTGGATTTTCTGAGCGATAAACTAAAAGAGGTTTTAACTTACAATCACCAGCTGCATTCGCGCCAACCATCACCGTCAATCGATCTTTGGCGGCCTGAAAACCTGGAAAGGTTTTCTCTTCACGCGCGATAAAAGTTCTTTTAGGCATCTTCTCCCAGAACAGGCCAGTCTCATCTACGTTGAATATGGTTTGGCTGGTATAACCACCTTCTTCTATCATAGCCACCTCCCCAGCTTCTTTTAATATCTCAAAAATCAGCTTAACTTGAGAGCACACCGTGTTCTGATCAACGGGACAATTTTCACACTTACTTGATTATCACACCATAATTTTAACATTGTTTCCATCTCAGCGATAATACCATGGCGTTTACGAATGATGTATGAATTCAAAAATTGTTCTGACTGTCGATTCCGGTAAATCAAACTTCTTTGCCAATTCACACATTTTTATTTTTGCATCGAAGTCTTTGATAATGTTAAGCTTACATTCCAAAGATAATGTTTTTCTTTTCTTGTTTGATACAAAAGAATCAGTTCTACTTCGTTTGGATGACATAGTAGAGTCTATCAAGTCTCCGTAGATATAATAAACACACAATGCGTATAAATACTAACACAAAATAATAATTTGTAGCTATGCGTCGACTCCGCGCGAGACACGTCCGAAGGTGTCGTAAGCTGAACACTAGTGTGGACAAAGTGTGGAATCGAAAACTGCGCGGCGCTCAAACAAAAGACGAATCGACAAGAAGATTTAAAAACCGCGTAATTGCGAATTCGGGATATTACTGTACTCATTTTAAAATCAACGAAATCATATTTACAAGCTAAAATGACAAGTGATGATACACATTGAGTTCATTCATCACTTAGTATTATATCCGCTTGACGTCTTAAAATGCTGTAGTCGAAATAAGTCAAACTAAGTCAAAAATTGCAACAAGCGAACTTGCTTGTTTAAGCAGTTAGAGGCCTTAAAAGTTAAGAATCTTGTTTTTATTTTTGCTATGCCCCAAAAACCACTACTGCGATTTTGTTCGAATTTAGTATACTCAGGTTTTGATTGCTGCCAAATAAGATGGTGGTGTTGGTTTTAGCTATACTACTTCGGTGTTCTAGTTTTGTCCATAACTTTTTCTCTGGTAACATTTTTGAAATTTCTGAACATGAGATCAAATGCGCAATTCATTTTATACTTGATTTAAATTCCCTAAAATGCGTCCTTGGGAAAAGAAAAAAAGTTGATAGGCATATTCAAATAAATGGACAATGGATATGTTTTTTTTATTTCTATAGATTCTCACAGCGTACCTACTATGGTAGTCAATTCAAAAACTGCAAGGTCTATATCGAGGACATCTTAGATTTTCTTTGATTGATTTGATAATTTTTACCCTTAAAAAGATTTCAATAATTTAGACTGTTTTTATTTCGGTAGTGTGAATACTTAAAGTAGGATTTAATAAGTAAGATTTAACATTTCTTAACTCAGCTTAGCTTAGAAAATGAGCTTTAACACTTTGCAAATCACCTTTACGTCTTGGTATTGAAGGTAGGGCAAGGGAATCCTAGGAAAGAATGAAAATTTGTTCCTGTTTCATTAATGAAAGCTTTGTAAAGGTGAAGAACATGAAACTGATTTTACCAACTGTAAAAGTAGGAAGTTCCTCGACGAGTATCATAGAATGTATTCAGTAACCCAAAGAGTGGAAACAAGTTATCCAAACGTAGGTTATTCGCTGAGATCTATTTTTAGCTATAGTTGGCTTATCAGAAATAAACATTAAGTAATACATGTTCATAAGGAAAAATTCCTACAATGTGACTAATGAGAAGTATGTAGAATTTTATGACCTTACATCAGATAAAACTGATAAACTTATTACAATGTTTTAAAAGGAGTTTTGAGGAAAACCAGTTCTTGAAGTAAACAAACTAAAATTATTACAGCGGTTACAAAAGCTTGGGAAATACAAAAATCCCTATTAATCCTAGTTGGTTAGTTTTAGATGCTTTAAGTACTCTTGGGAAAAATCAAAAATTATAGCAGCAATTGCAATGCAATTGAAAAATTGGTTCAAATCGATAAGAATCCAGATATGAAGTATATAACCTCGTTTAGCCTAGAGTTGAGAAGGTTGATTGTAAAGCATCAGGCAAAAACGAGTCAGGTAGAAGGGGGCCAGGAAAGTGCCCACATCTACCTTTCATTTTCGATACAGCAAGTATCTCGCATATGAAAAGATTTTGGATGAGCAATATGAGAAAAATATAGCACAGATTCCAACAGTGCATCACAATGGAACTTACAAATGAGCTTCTTACGTAATTATTATGGGCCAAATCATGACAGCATTGTGAAGAAAGCAGTTATAGCTTTTGATGAATTGACAAATTGACAAAAATCTAATCAAGATTTAGAAAATCCGACTTCGACTTTTTGTAGGATTAAACTGGTCTACAGTAACATTTCAGGTATACTACTCGTGTAGACTGAAAAAAGACCATAGTTGTTAAAGCCACGCAGTTCAAGAGAAAAACGATGAGAAGTCTCAGGCACAAAACAACAAACGTGGAAAGTAACAACATGTGAGGTTGTTGTGTTGTGATCAAAGTCATTATTTCTTGGACACCCTGTATATTGTGTTTAAATATTGGAACAGTGATGTAAATAATTTAAAGCTTTGGATCACGTTGCATTTATAAGTACATATGTGAAGACATATGTACAGAGTGACGGCATACTTTTTATTACTTCAACTAATAAAGTGATATTTTGTTAATAAAAAATGACGTGCCTTCTGCTGTAATTAACAGTATATAGCTTTTTTTAATGCAAATGAAACAAAAAATCTATTACAAAAAGTAAAAAAACAATTCGTGGTTACTAATTAACAAATAACTAGAATTCATCATTGTAATTAAATTTCTTTCAATATAAATAAACTTTGTCAGGGTGTTAATTAAACTCCAATTAAAGCGTTCCTTATTGCTGTTACATCTAAAATTCGGAACTGTTAATTACATTAAAAGCCATCAGTAGCGTAGCTACTAGATGGCCCATTCGAATTTATCTTAATTAAATCTAGGTCACTGTTATAAATCCAGTTCTAACTTTTTATCAGAATTTCCCGTATTTCTCGAGTGATACTCACTTTTATTATTTACTTGAGTCATGAGTTTTCCTACTGTGATAACGTAAATTTCTCGCGAATTACAATTTTGAAGTAGTTTTTACTATCATTTATTTACTAATCCATTCATTTAGTACACTAATCAATTCTCATTTGAAAAGGCCGGTTCGTCTAGTCGTACGAATTCTGCTTAGAAATATCATGTAATACTACTTTAAATAACTTATTACTTACCCTAACAATTATTGCAAATCCTAATTTCACAACAAAAAGTTTCTTCTTCACCTACTTAACTGGTCGATCTCCAATAATAAAACGTTCACGTTAAGCACAAGCGGAAGCGATGCAACCTAAAAAGCCAATGCACGCCGCTAGACTAAAATTTTGCACGTGTTGCCACGGAATCACGTGACAAAGGCGGTAGTCGCTTTATAAATGAAGTGACTAAGCTTACAGTTACAATATAAAGGTCTGTTGTAACAGACCTGGTAGACTGGAATATTATCGTCCATTACAATGACTTTATATCGTCTATTGGTAGGGGCCCCACTATACACCACATGCTAATTTTTTGTGTAAATTTTAACTAATTTATGAATTTGTAACTTGAATAATTTTTACTGGACATAAGAATGCTGTTTCGTTAATATCATTTTTTTTATTCAACAAAGTTGTTTCCCGCTAGTAATACTCAATTTTTGTTTAATATCTGTAGTTAAAAATCAAGTATGTAGGTAATTTAAACAAATTGTCTACATTCTATTTTTATTTTCGTAAAGAAACAAAATAATCGTGAAACAATTGTGTTGTAAAATGGTGAAAAGATTTTTTATGTTCATTGTTCAACCTTAAATTATCTAGGTACGTAAAAAAACTTTCTTTGTAGTAATTTTCCACTTGTTTATTATTACAGAAATATCGTATTCAGCAATTCAGCTTTAAAAAATAGAACCACGAGTATCTAGTAAACTATGGATTTCCTTGAGGAAATAAGAACATCAATAAGTCTGCAACTTAATCGACTTCGTATACTTACTCTTATAATTTACGAGAGCCCTTGAAAAATAGTCTGTATTTACAGTCTGTAATATCACATTCATTTTTTTGCGGTATACTAGGAATCGGTTATTCCTCTTTTTACAGAGCTATTTATAGAAATAATGAGTTTCTTATTTATTACTATAACTGCCAGTTATCTTATTTCGAGCATTTCCTTGGTTCCCTTTGATGCCAATTTTTACTTCATGCGTGAAAAAATCTAAGAAATTCCAGAAAACGCGAAATCTCATATATTTGGCCTTTCTTGGGTTTATGTTTTCAAAGGACTCCGTATTTTGTAAATATCTCTTATAAAAAAATCATCGCTCTATACAAAATCGTTTTCCAATCGCCTCCAGTGTTGTCAACCTCTCACGGTTCAATTCAATTCAATATGCCCATCTAAACAACTACCTATTATATAGGGTGTCTTAGAATCCGCGGATTTTACAGCACCTGTATTTATATCTATTAACAGTTCTATAAATAAGAACCTACCTTAGATTTTGATTGCTTGAACATCAAACCGCACTGAACTGAACAAGATATAGTACGTAAAAATGTTTGTTCAGTGTACAAATTTGATTTAGTTATCAGATCTTCATTGTCCCTATTGGTTTTGTTTTTTCAGAATTTGCGTGTCTTTGAAGTACAGAAACTTCTCATTTCAGTCTTACAATACACACTTTACAATGGGCGTGATTCATTGTCTGTTTTCTCGATCCATTTTTGATATTGTTCTGATTCGAGTCATAAGGTAGAAAACTTCTTTTGATAAGATTTTTTATCTCCTTCAAGTAATTCATTACGCAAGCAAAATTTTTTCTTGGGAGTTATGCAGCGCTTCTTAGAGCACGGGCCAAGATCTTCAGACCCGGTTCGACTGGGGAGAAACTTGATGCGGCCTGCAACAAGCTCGAAAACTTCTTGATCGCTCAGAACGGACCGATAGACCCAAGAAGCCCAAAGGACCGAGAAATCCAAAAGCCCCAACAGACCCGTATGACCCGACAGGTCCGAGAGATTCAAACGGGTCGATAGACCCGAAGAGCCGAGAAGTCCAAAAGGCTAGACATACCCGACAGACTCAAGAAGCCTGAAGGGTCGAGAAGTTCAAAAGGCCCGACAGACCCGTATGACCCGACAAGGCCGAAAGATCTGACCGCCCAGCCCGAACCTTAACTTCGATCCGGGCCGCGTAGAGGCCCGACGAGAAAACTTCGGCCCGTACAGGCCTCTAGCGCTCCCGTTCATCGCTACTACTAGTAGAATTCATTACTGACACAAATGTTGGTAAAAACATTATTAATAGAATAATCTTACTAATGTCAATGCCATATATTTAACTGTTACAGCAGTACTTAACAAACAGCACTAAAACGTTGAGTAGTAGTTAAAATAATAAGTCAATTTTGAAATTATTAGTTCAATTTTCCCCCCACGTACCTAATCCTATCTCTTACTGATTTGTATAAAAGACGATCATCAATACTTGTTCTTTACATTTTTCTTTTTCATTTGTTGCATGCTTTCCTGGACAGGTGGTACTTTTAAATTTAATTTGATTTTTATAATAGACTGAAGAAGCAGCCCACTTCAAATCATAATCTTGATGGGACAAATGTGCGCACCAACAAGCAGTGAAATTACTGAGTCCTTGGCATTATATTGTGCTTTGATATTCTTGGTATGAAAATAATCCTGTTTTTTCTGTCTAAAAAAATGTAGACGTACATTATTTGTTTCATCATGAGTGTAACTTGAAGTTAGCTGCTTCTTCACTCTGTTTATTGTAATAATAATCAATTTATTACCTTAGAATCTAATAAAAAGTAGTTATATCTTTTGATAAAATAAAACTGCAGCAAACCGTAAGCACGGCCTACTGAAGGCCGGAACATTAGCCATTACTATAGGTGCTGGCAAAGCCTATACCAACAGCGGACCGTCAAAAGATCGACATTAATGTTTGCTAGATACCTTTAAAATATTTTTCCTGGGAAAGGTATGTTATTTGCCATGGAAATATCGTTTAGTTTGCGTTTGCACAACTGTACATTAATCTTAATAGATGCGCACGACTTTGTATCATACATATCTCTGAATGTGCAGCTTTCGACATTACTCTTACAGCTTCATTTCTTGATAATTGGTTTCTCATTGGTTGTCTAAGGTGACTAAAACTATATTAAGACTTACGACAAACAGTATACTTTTAAAGAAAGTAGCCAGTTGGTACCTGGACCTCACTTGAGCAGAAGATATATACCCCAAATTTAATTCAATAAATCCTTCTGATTTTGATTATCAAGGTCAACTTACCCATATGGTAGAATAGTTGATACCCTACTAAAATAATTTACTAAATTGTATGACGACGACGAGATTGACTGATACTATGCTCCAGTGAGTTGAAGTGAGCCTATACGTATATGCTATAATCAGGCTAAAGAACTCCTTAAGCATCGGTGGCATTCTTGACTGGTCAATCAGTAGTAAGTAAAATGTTGGTGGGGAATCACTCGGGTGATACTTGTATGGCACACTAGTTAACAAGTGCGAACAAACGTCGCTTAATCGAATGTATAATGCTCTTGGCTCAATATCTAGTAGTTATGGGGATCCGCCGTCTGGTTATAATATATGTAGTTATGACGGGATCCGTTGCCACTGACGCGAAGGGACATAATAGCTAACAATCTCGAATATCACCATCGAGTTCTATCCTGCACATGAAGACATTGTTAACTGTTAAAACAAACAGTATTGCCTAAATGAGAAGTATGTAAATACAGATGTAACTATAAGTTTGCCTAACAATCCTGATGATTGTCATATCAAATGTTTGTGTTGTACGTTGTTAGAGTCGATATTGCACGTGCTTATGTTTTGTGTTTTAGATTTTTAAAACACGACCTTCAAGTTACTTTTTATATTTCCAATCCTATAGATTGCATAATTTATTCTGCGTCACGCATAGCGTATATATTCAAAACTACGCGACGCGACATCCACAGATACAGAGTTGAATATGTGTAGATAAGATTATTTGTTTTCTTCTTTTTATGATCGATACGATTATGCATGAATACGCATTTAAAAGTATATGAAGATACTTTTACTCATTTATCTATATTAGTAGGTACAGCAATTCATCTAACAAATTAAACAAGTGGAAATTCCACAACAATGCCACAAACATAATAAACTAAAAACAATATTTTTTTCAAATGCCTTCCTACACTAAATAAAGTTTCATCAATAGACGCTCATATGTTTTATAGTTACTTATCATCTAATTAATTCAATTGCTGCTTAAAAAACAAGTAATCCTCGAGATAAACAAGTTAGGTCAGTTTTATTTCTTGTAAGAAACCGATTTTCATTGAAATCAATTTTAAAAGAGTATAACAAAATAACTGGATAATTGATTTTACATTTTATCATCAAGCTACATTATTATTCGCTTTTCATGATAACTTTGAAACCCATTATTTAATGATGTACACATATCTAAGCTATAAAGATTTTTTATTAGCATTCAATATTACAAGCATGTAGGTTGACGATACAAGTTGGTCTGCAATCAGTTTTATTGTTTCTAATAAAATGGATGATGCAGAACACGACAATACCCTTCATTTGATAGCACATGTTGTCCTAATGGTATATCAGTTATTGATGATGAAATACTACCGACTGTAAAATTTGAGATTGACATGGAATTAGCAAACTAGGAAATTGATATTTTTCAATATTACCTTAAAAACAATAAACTGATAAAGTTATTTTCCCTCTTTTTCTAATATATACTAGGTATTAATTAATTACCTACACAAAATGTGGAATAAAAAACAATAAGATAACAGTTTTGTTTAAATTTCGGTATTTGCATCATCCTATATACAAAATGTGCCTCTACAATGCATAGATTATTGAAACTATCTCAATTACAATGTACTTTGGTCTTGAATAGTAGATGACAATTATGTCACAATTATTGCCTAATACATTTACTGTTAATGGTCTTTGGAATGTTAAATTCAATTAAGTATATGTACTACAAGTGAATTATAACCTATTGAATGAAAGAGTAGCTGACCACTTTATTATACAGATTTATTAATGAGCTTATATAATGTGACATTATCTTACAAGTATAAATAAAACACTTTAATAAGCCTTAAAGATAAAAGCACAAATTCTTCAAACTGTTTTTAATGGGTCACGATCATTAATTGCAATAATTACTCCAACTTTTTCTTCTAATAATTCATTCTGCAGCTTTGTTTGAAAAACTTTTAAAAAACCCCTTTCAGAATCACTGTGATTGCAAAGAATTACATGAATTCCATTTTGAGTGGCCTCGAGGACGTCATGATGTAACATTTCTCCAGTTAAATACAAATCTGCTTTAACTCCTCTTAGAACTGAACTACCAGATCCAGCACATAAAGCAATACTTGATATGGTGTCCGCTAAAAAAGATAAACTGTTATAAAAAATCTATCTTATGATCTTTATTTTAAAACAATACACAACAACAGTCAACTTAATGCTGAATCGAACAATATAACTGTTGTTTACATAGTGGGACAAGCAGAAACACTTCAGCACGATTAGTTCCAATGAAAAAATAATTGTATTTTTATTACGAGTCTGCCAATTACTTACATTCTATTTTATTTTTGCCTAAAGCTAATCTCAGATGTGGAATTCCAATATGACTCTTAACACTTTCAACAGCTTTTTCTACAGTTATGGGTTTTTTCAAAATACACAATCTTCCAGCTCCAACTGACGGATTAGTTGGATTTTCAATTATAGGAGTTTTAGAATTAACTTCAAAGGCCTCAGACAACCAGTCATTAACTCCTCCTTGAACAGCATCCCAACTAGTATGTGGTGAAAAGACTGCTATATTATGTTTTATACATTTTACTATAATTCGCTCTTTCCATGTTCTGTAAATATAAAATAGAAATTTCAAACCTTTAAATGATATTATCTTAAATACTTACTTGGCTGTAACACTCTTTAAGCCATGAAAGATATTGGGATGATAAGAAATAATCAAACCAGCAGATGCCGAAATAGCTTCCTCTAAAACATCTTCAGTAAGATCATTTGTAAGTAAAATATTTTTCACTGGAACATTTTCCATTGGATCTACTAGAAGACCAACATTATCCCAACTTTCAGCAAAGTTTAATGGAGCAAATCCTTCTAAATGCTGGAGAACCTCTCTTAAATTCTTTCCAGGATAATTTGATTGACAACAGTGGAGCATTGTTGTTGACTGTGAGCGAGATTTAACTATGCTATGAATACCTATAGATACAGAAGCAACAGTGAATGGCTGAATCTCTGATTTCAGCATACCCATTGCACCATATCGTAAACTAATAAACCTCAGAGTTGTAGAGAACATATTTTAAGTAAAAAACACCCTGAAAAGAGAAGTCATTTTGCGCTAAAGCAGTAAAATTTAGACATAAAATTTTTTTATGATTTATTATTATAATTTTTATTAAACTACTATATGCAGTCAGTACAGTATTGATACTATGGGTTATCACTTTGAACTCAAAGCCTAAGATAAAATATGCAGAAGACAAAGACATTTGAAAATATACTGATGATCTCCAACAGTATATGTAATATTATACCCCCAATAGCTTCTGTACAGAGTTAATGCTATTTTTGTAAAGCATTTGATACTTATTTATGGTTAATTATAGTTTTCCTTACGTTGCATGGTTAAAATATTTTCTGCAATATCTAATATTGCTTTGTTTTCAAAGGAAACCTCTGAATTACAGATAATGCAACAGACGTAAATTCTTTTCTTTCAATTCTTAACCTATAAATGTCAATTTAGAAGCTTTCATGAGAAACAAATGAAATGAACTTCTGCTCGCCTCTCTTGATTGTTGTAACTGATGTCAGATTTTCTTCATTGACCAAGGCAGCCATAGCTGACTATAGACTCAGATTACTTTTCGTTTTTTCACTACTTAATATAGTTTTGCCCAACAAAATATTTTTCGCCGTTATTTTAAATTCATGAAGATATTCAATTATTATCGATAAAAATAAGAAATGTACTTTTAGAATTAGAACACACTGCTCCAAAAACGTTTTGTATTTGCATACAATGTTATAATACTTACAAAAATAATAAATAAATAAGACCACAAAAATAGAAACTAAAATTGTGTAAGTAGTTTCCAAATACTGATAAATTAAATCAATAGTTTTGTCCATGAAACGATTTAAAAATGAAAATATAACGTAAAATGAAAAATGTCATTCTGTAAGTTATAACAACTGTCTAAAAATCAAATAATTATTACGTTTGTTCATTAGTGTTATGGTTATTGGACAACTACGATGTCAGAAAGCCGGTTCAAACTATTCTGAACTAAATGCAGCTCTCGTCACTTAATTAATTTATTGTTTACAACTTTGCTGCGTATCAACAATGAATACGGTGTGGATGGATTTGTTATGTGCCAATGCACAAATAAATAAGCGCAAGAGAAAGAAAATAATATTTTACACGAGTAGAAATGAGATGGCACGTACCAACAAAGTTCTACGTGGTTCTACTAGCCAACTCGTTAGCATATTTATGCATAAACAACTTGTCATAAATAACTTCTCTTTATCCAATGACATTACTACAGTAGCCCAGCTATTTACCGAATTTCTATAGGTAAATTAAAAAATCCAGTCTGTATACTCCGTTCATGATGTTTTTTTTGTACCTGCGGCTGCATTTGGCGCTGTTGCACGATGAAAAATTTTGCATAAACGTTTAGTACCGATTAGTTTTGTTTTGTTAAAAAGAAATCAAGTTTTCCTTATATTGACGGAGTTACAAAAAAAAAGACGACAGCGTGAGGTTAAACTGTCATATAATCATAACCTTAAAACACATCACGCGTCGATAAGATTTTACAAGCCGAGTTAATAGATAAACAGCCCAGTTTAAAATATTCAAACTCATTCTTCCACAGCCACATACGACCCAGAAACATCGTGAACGCTGTATACTACATCACCGCTATGTTAAAGAAGAAGTCATAAGGGACAATTGACTGCGCAAATGTGACGTCATCGGCCAGTGTTGTTATGGTAACACGTTCCAAACAAACCAAGATGACGATACTAATATCTATTTCACGTAAAGAAATACATGCATCACTCGTGTGATCCAGATGCTTCAAATCAATAACTGGCTCAACTGAAAACTTTCTATACGTCCTATTTTAGAGGCGGTAGATTGACAGACAAACAATAACTGAAAACAATTTTTAAAAAGTACATATAAATTCATTTTAGAATCAACTTTTATTAATTTTACTACTTACTTTAAAAGTAATAAACGGAAAATTGTTTAATTATAATTCTTCAAAGAATTGTTTATGTTGTTCAAAATGTAAGCCAATGTCAATTTGAAAATTCAATTACGTTTGACATTTTTCGAAACATAGCTCAAATTTACGTGCAATCACGTCTACTGTTTCTAGTGTTATCCTTGTCATACACTTTCTACTTTAATGGAATGCTAACTGTTCAATATATATCTCTTTTTTCAACATACATTTTAAAGAGGTGCGTGTTGTCTTTGATTAAAACTAAATCTGTGACGCATATGTCGCTTTACGTGAAACAGATGTTACTTGCGCAATGAATTCCAAACTATTCTGAAAACAAAATGAACGAGATAGAAACAGTTCAAAATACACAAATAGACAATTTGGTAGTTCTAAACTGTCTTGAACTATTAAGTACGTATTTGTTAATTACTACTGCCGCTATGGTGTTTAACTGTAAATAACCTCTTGAGTGGTTTTAATGAGAAGTCGTGACCATTTGTCTATGTCAATGATATGAGCATCATAACATCGGATAAGTTTGGTGGTAGTGTGTCAGAAACGATATGACTTGTGGAAAGATGGAGCAAAAGAGAAAGGAATTGTCCATAAATTTGATAAAGACCTACCTGTAAAAGAGTATCATGTAAGTCAAAACAACTTCGCCTCTATTGCACATCTCTCAAGAAGAAATTTAAGCATCTGGAGTTACCCCACATCAGACCATACTTAGAAAAGATAAAGTCATATTAAAGTCTTCTAGGCATTGAGGCAAACGTTTAGGATGAAGTGGAAGTTGCAGAGGAACGAGCGCTAAACATTTATAAGCATCAATGTACGTTTAGATCTTCAGCAAATTCAAATCATCCACAGCGTGATCAGGATTCCAATTTAGGAAAACCAAAAACCCTAATAAACTTTGCGAAAAACAATAGTAATGTGAATAATAATAATGGTAAAAACTTGAGTCAAAATTTTAATAATAGCAAAACATTTTGTAGATATTGTAAAAATGTTAATTATTTTTATATTATTAAATGCTTTTCTATTTTATTTTATTTTATTATAATTAGCAAAAATAAACACAGCAAGACTTCACAATAAAACTTCAAAAACTTATTACTCTCTCTCTCTTTTTTTTATTACATTATTGACATGATTGACATACGTAATAATATCCTTTTGTTTTTTTTTAATTAATCAAAACTTATACTGGGTACCAAACATATACCTAACAATATCTATTATATTTAACAAAAAAGACAAATCACATGATTAATGAATGTCGCAAATTATATAAAAAACAAAAAGTGCTAGGTAAAGAATGTAAAAATGAGTCAATTAATTTAAACTCCAAACGAACTTCAGTGGAGAACACCTCACTGGAGAATTCGTTTGCTCAACTAAAACGGTGTTCGAAAATTAAAAATTTTTATTGGCGGTGATAATCTTAGTTTTATTGAAATCAAATCACAAAATTCAAAATTGCCTAATAACAGATTTAGACTTTTGGTTGATACGGGAGCGAGCGCTTCTTTAATTAAAGCATGTAAACTCACACCGGACACAAAATTCAACTCGAAAGAAAAATTAACACTTTTAGGGCTCAGTCCTAATAATCCTGTCAAAACAATAGGCCCCTCTAATATTCCTTTAATGTTTGAAAATAACCAATTCATAGTAAAATTTCATATCTTAAATGAAGCTACAAACGTCCCTTATAACGGCTTATTAGGGAAGAACATTTTTCAAAATGAATCAACAATTATCGACTATACGAAAATCAAACGGTTATATTAAAATCATTGCGCAATCCATTAAAATTACTTTCAGAAAATTCAAAAGTTAATATTAATGATAATCGTAGTTATTCACTTAAATTAAATTCAAGGTCCGAAACATCAGTACAAATTCCAATAGAAAATGTTAATATTCAAGAACGTTTTTTGCCTGAAGTCGAATTTCAAAAATGCGTATATTTATCTAAAGCAATCGTAAGTGTAAACAAAAATTACAAGGCTTTCGCTAGTATTCTAAATACCAGAATAATAGAACAGGAAATTATAATAAAACCATTGATTTTAGAACCGCTTCCCAATAATGTTTTTATTTTTAATATCACTCAAAATAAAGATAACAATTCTGTAAATCGTCTAGAACTTAAGATTAAATTACTTAAATCAAGAAGAATGCAACTCCATCATTAATATTTGTAACTGCTATTCCGATCTTTCTATCTACCTGGTGATAAATTAATTCACACCACTACCCTGGAACATGAAATTAACCTAACCGATCCAACTCCTATTAATTCTAAATCATATAGATATCCCGAAGTTCATAAGCAAGAGGTTAAAATTTAGATAAAATGCTAAAACAGGGAATCATTAAACATTCTATTTTTCCCTGGTCAGCTCCTTTGTGGTCGTTCCCAAAAAATTAGATGCCCCTAACATACAAAAATGGCGGCTTGTTATTGACTATCGACGTTTGAACGGCGTTACAATAGGGGATGCATTTCCTCTTCCTCAAATCGATGAAATTTTAGACCAATTAGATCATTCCAAATACTTTTCAATCCTCGATTTAGCATCTGGATTTCACCAAATACCAGTCAAAATATCCGACCAACAAGAAACTTTCACCACTCCTCTGGGTCATTATGAGTTTACTCGTATGCCCTTTGGTCTGAAAAACGCACCCTCTACGTTTCAATGCCGTATGAACTCTGTTTTAAGTGGATTACATGTATTGCAGTGTTTTGTTTATCTCGATGACGTAGTAAATTTACGCGTCTTCACTAAAAGAACACCTTTTAAAATTAAACGCCATTTTTGATCGTCTTCGTTTGAGTAATCTTAAATTGCAGCCTGACAAATGCGAATTTTTAAAACGAGAAGTTTCCTATTTAGGTCATGTTATTTCCGAACAAGGTGTTCAGGCCTAGCCTAGAAAAAGTCAGAGCTATAGAAAATTATCCGTTACCTAAAAATGCAAAAATGATCAAACAATTTCTAGGACTTGCTGGCTATTATAGAAAATTTATAAAAGACTTCGCAAAAATTGCTAAATCTCTAACTACTTTATTAAAAAAGAATGTACCGTTTATTTGGACTAATGAGCGTCAAACCTTTTTCGACCCTTTTCAAAAAATTCTAATAACTCAACCTATTTTATGTTATCCTGATTCTTCCAAGGATTTTATTTTAACCACAGATAATTCCAATTACGCAATGGGATCAATCTTATCTCAATGCAATTTAGGGTCCAATCTCCCTATAGTATATGCTAGTAGAATTCTTAATAATTCGGAACAAAATTATAGTACAACGGAAAAGGAACTGCTCGCTAAAGTCTGGAGCATCAAACACTTTAGACCTTATTTATATGGTAAGCCGTTTACAATTGTAGAACTGACTGTAAGCCTTTAACATGGCTCGTGAGATGGCAATTAAAACTCGCAGAATTTGATTATAAAATAGAATATAAAGCAGGAAAACTAAATTCGAACGTACATGCACTTAGCAGAATTGAGAAAAGAAAATTGTAACCTCAGAATCTAAATCAAAACTTAAACACCGAAAACTCAAATCAACAATTTATAAAAAGTAAAGATGCAACTAAGATTCGTAATCCTGTCCCAATAACCGCAGTTAAGAAGGATGACCATTTTCAAAATTTTATAAAATTTCACTACAAAACCCTTAACATACCTAGGATTGATACTCTACCTTTTGATGAATTTAAGTATTTTCCCAACGCCAATTTTCTAGCTGACACTTTAAAGCAATGTTCTGACGTCAAGAATCTTCAGGACATTCAGGTTTCACGAGAACATGTAGAAGTATTAAAAAATTATACAAATGTTACATTATGAAAAAAGATATTAAAAATTATATTAAACGATGTCCATCTTGTCAATAAAATATCGTAGGCCTCTTTCCACAGACACTGAATAGTAACAGATTTATTTTAACCATGCAAGATGATTTGACCAAATACTCTTATGCTGTAGCAATACGAATCTAGAACCATTGCCGAACAATTATCAAATTTCATAACTTTATTTGGCATACCAAACATTTTGTTGTCTGATCAAGGCACGGATTTTACGTCACAACTCATTAAAGATTTAACAAGAGGACAAAAGGAGGATCGAACCCCGATTTTCTGCTTGCAAGACGAACCCCCGTTGCACGACACCACTTCGCCACCGACAGGTAAACCTGCCTTTTCGTAATGTAAACGACAGAGAAAGTAGATTATTTTAAGTTTGCTTTATTTTAATCTATTTCATTATTTCATTTATTAATTTAATAACCCCAGTCTCCCTGAAAAAGGGAAAATATCTAATTCATAAAATTAGAAATGGAAATATTAGACGCCAACGCAACCAGTTATACATCAATGCTAAGCAGGTTTCTTAATGGCTCTATACTGTACAGTGATTGCAATTGATTGAGGATGGTTTGAATTTCGCGCCGACGTTTTTGACGTGGTATGTTGGCTATAGTGTGTAAGCGTTTTGGGTCATCCGGAAGCAGTGTTGCCAGATTTAGCACTTTAGTGTTATTTTCAACGCTATAAGGACTCATTTTATTTTTTTAATTCAAATTTCACGTTTACAACATACATCTGGCAACACTGCTCCCAACTGACCCTGAACGCTTACACACTACAGCCAACTTACCACGTGAAGAACTTCGGCGCGAAATTCAAACCATCCTCAATCAATTGCAATCACACTGTACACAAATCAATGGGTCAAGCATCGTACGAAACACTTGTTGGTTATAAACCTTATTTACCAAACACAATTGCAGAAGAACCATCAGTTACATATCCATATGACGATTACATTACCAATCTCAAACAAAAATTAAACACAACACAGAAAATTGATAGAGATAACATAATATAATCAAAAGAAACATGAAAACGATATTATGACAACAAACTTAATCCCCATGGATATAAAGTTGATGACTTAGTTTACATCTTAAGCAAACAAAATATGCCTAACCTTAATAAAAACACTGTCTCCTAATTATATAGGCCCCTTTCAAATTACAAAGGTATTCCGAAACCACACAGTTCAAATAAAAAAGACAAGAAATTCATTACTTATCACACTAATCTATTAAAACCTATAGTATTTTAATTATACTATTCAAAATTTAAAACTGAATTAAGATAAATTAAATTCCAACATTGAATTATTCAACAAATTTTCAAAAAATACAACTTCTACTTTAAATGAAATTAGACTGAAACTAGTCATTAGTGAACAAATAATATTATTAACGCAGCTTACTGCAGAATTAAATGAACATCTTGATCTAATACTTATAAATCAAAATGAACTTTGCATAACGACCAGCAGCTACCAGTACTCATTTTTATTCAACTGTTTATAAATATTACGAGATTAGTAAATTAAATGTTATTTATGTTAAGAATATTCTCATATTTGTCATTAAAGTACCCCTAGTTGAAAATTTGCAATATAATGTCTTTAAACTTTATCCTTTACCTACATCGCACAGTGCTACCAATCTATACTCCTATATTCTTCAAATTCCTATTTATTAATTAGCACAACAAGAGTTTATTATGTAAGCCTGTAAGCCTAAGAAGGTTGGAAAGATGCTTCTGTTTTCAAACAAAACCTTATGTGTCAAGAAACTCATGTAATTAGACTGTCAGAGAAACCATTGTGCGAAACAATCCTGTTACTCACCACAACTAAGAAGTACCAGGTAGTTGCAATGTACACACAATCCCAGCCGAAATGGAGATATGGAAAGTGCTAAATAATAATAAATGGGTCTTCGTCGTTTCTCAACCATTACAATTTAAGATATACAAATATACTCTACTGGTGGTCTCCAACTTCACCCTACTTGTAAAGGTTACACACATTCATACAATCTCAGAACCAAATCTGGAGTACACAGCAGAATACTACAGTAAAATTCCGGACATTAATATCATTCAAGATGATTGTTGTGTTGACAAACCACAAAAATTCAACAGGACTCCTGTTTTGTTATCACCCATCAAACTGCTCAATGTAAATTCTGAAGAGCTCAAATATGCTAATCATAAATTAGCCAAGGTGGATGAAGCCATACAAAAACAATTGGATTCACCATACATCATCAGCCAAAATCATCACTGGTATTCCCTTATTCTGTCGATAGTTGGTTTGTTAATAGGTGTAAGGCTATTATATAATTTGTTTAAGTGGAGTGGACTCCTTAAAATCTTAAAAAATTGTGTTGTGTAAAGGAACCAAGGGCAATTCGTGACAGTTGCTGTGCGCAAATCTTTAATACTAACATTATGACAAGTGTGCCCAAAACAAGGCAACAACTATCTCAAATAATGGAAGATGAAGAATGTCGTGAAGATGCCAACCTAAGAATAACACCTTTGGTTATTACTCCTACAGCAAGGAGATCAGTGTCGAGAGAACCCTCAATTGACATGAATTAATGTTTATTTTTATAATTTGTTTCACTTAATTATGTTAAAATTATGTATTGTTTATAATCTTTTTTATTCTTTTTATACAGATTTACCATTTTTTCTTTAAAATTTATGGTAAATCATTCTTAAGGAGGGAGATGTTGGGAATTTCTTATTAACCTATGTACAACAGTTCCTAAATCATGGAGAATTTGTAGTTTAACTTAAAGTTGAATTTTAGCAAACTACTTATCCATTAATAAGTAAACAGTGAGTGATTATCATTTGACATTAAAGTTGTTAGAAAATGGTGGCTTTCACTTCAGAGTTTTAACCCCATTAGTGCCAAAAGATTAACATCCAGTGGATGTTTCCAACCTGTCACACATAATTATATTTTTAAATAATTGTCACAAATAAAAACATCGAAAGGGTGTGTTTGGGTGTCATCAACTATTTAAGTTTTTCAAACTTACTGGTATAATTTTGACATGTATTTTGTCTCCTAACCCCCACTTTCATCACAATGTACATGCATTATTTTTTAGTAGAAAAGCGACTGAGTTTCAAATTTGTTAAAAAATCATGTTAGCTCTTTTTGCAGATGCAGTTTGAACATGGTAATCTGATTTTTGAGTAAATTTGGACCTTAGTTGTTTTTCAACGAACTCCGAAGGAGTCGTTACTGAATTTGCGAATCTGTCTGTCTGCATGTCCGCATTTTTTTTCAAATTCTGAAATTTTTACTTCAGATTTAGATTCTACATCAAAAACTGAAGACCACGTGGTATCTTCGTTTTTTGATAACTCTTCGGGAAAATGGTCACGGCCGAAAATTGGAAAATTTTCAAAAATTTTTTTTACTTTAGAATCGTATTCTACATAAAAAAATAAGACAAACGTGTACTTTTAGTTTTTTGATATCTCAGGAACATGGTCAAAATGGCTGCCGAAGTCTGAAAAAAGTAACAAAACAGAGTTCGTTGTGCATTCGTTTGCATTCCCAGATGTTTTATTCTAAAACAATGCATTTTTTTAGATTTTCTTCATTATTGTTGGTAACATCGAAATTATATTGCCATTATTGGAAGTTTTGAAAGAAGCAGGGAATTTTATCAAGAATGACATTTTGCCCTAAAACCAATAGTGAAAAAGTATTTGCTTTTGTAAACTCAATCCGAGGACATGCTGTATATATTACAGGTTTTGCATAACATACGTTCAACTTACTGTAACGTGATTGTATAGCAATAAGCCATCTGATTGGTTGTTACCATAGAGATAAAATTATCATAAAAAAAATATTACTGTTATTATTCTTAAAGGAATGTGTCAGTTTCTTATTTAAATTAATTTTAAGGTTTTCTGAAGTGCAGATATCACATAATTGGTTTTAAATTAAATGATTTGACACCAGCAATTCAAATATATTATAAAAAAAGACTTGGCAACCAACCCTAAAAGGTTAAAAACCCTGACAATCTTCATAACTTTGAAAACACTGAGTATTTTAACATTTCTACATTCAAGTATGAAACAACTTCTGATAAAATACAAAATTTTAGTCAAATTTTTCTTCCTATCATATATCTTTACATTTGCTCTGCGTAGGTATTTGTAGTGTTTCACTCAGTCTCTTTGTCTTGCCTACTCAATCAGGTTATGGAATTAGTCATCATTTCCAGTTTTTCAATATCTGCCTATAAAAAAATAATTGTCCCATGGCAAATGGTTATAAACAATGCCACCTCTCAAATTGCGAAATATTATTTGATTGCTGCATTATTGGCCATGTATTCATGTCGAATATTGCAATAAAAAGTAGGTACTGGCTGCATTAAAGCTCAATGACCAATCTAAGCATGCTATGAAGTGACTTTTATGCAAACAATCAATTAAAAACAAGTTCATCATGGAATTTGCAGGTTGTAACTAGATATTTTCATTTTGTTATTATTCACACCATGCATCTCGAAGCACCACACTCAAATCAAGTCATTAAGATTGAAAAACTTCTAAACTAATGGGCTGAGTGACTTTCAAACCAACATCTTACATATATTAAAAAGCATTTATATGGTACCTTCCTTTATAGTACCCCAGTTGCTTTTTGTGAGAAAAATAAGATTTCAATCTTAGTGTCAATTTATATTTAAAATATTCAAAAAATAAGAATCTTGAAAAACAGTCTTAGTTGATTATTATATCATATCTCTAGAATTTAATGCCTTACGAAATTGAAAATCATATTCTTGAAATAATTTCTACTAACCCTTCGAAATCTACATTTTTCTCTTAACCTAAATTACTAGTAAAACTGGAAATTCACAAAAACACATTCACTTGCTGAATTTTCTATTTACAGTAAAAACCAGCTACAACTCAATGTATCAAAGTATCAAAACCATCGAATGGGTTAAAAAAACTATAATAATTAAAATGCTTTCTAAAGGAACTTATCATAATCACTTCCTTTTTATTCAATAAAGTTCCACAATTTAATCTCGCCATCATCACTACAAGATGCTAGTAATCCTGCTACCTTTGGATTCCAAGCTACGCAGTTAACATCTTGACTATGTGATCGTTCAGCTGAACTTAAAAAACTAAAAGTAGGTGCATTCGGATCTGAATTCTCATCTTCTTTAAATATTCTAATAATATCATCTCCGCAAGCTGTAGCTATTAATCCAGTTACATGACACCAACTTATATCGTAAATTGTTCTTGTGTGGTATCCTGCTAAAGTGCAAACACATTTCCAACTGGATTCATTATCTATTGTTGGAATTCCTTCAGGATTATTTGGCGGGTATTCTTTCCAAATCTTAAGTGTGCAATCATCACTGGCTGTTGCTAAACGCGTACCTGTTTTATCAAACGCCAAACTCCAAACTGTGGATTCGTGTGATGTTAATGTAGATACACAAACCCAATCATTATCTGCAGGATCTTCTTTAAATAATTTCACGGTATTATCATAAGATGCCGATGCTAAAATATCTTTTTCTGGATGCCAAATTACCTACCAAACAAATATTATTAAATATTAAAATTAATAAAAATCAAAATATACCTTTTTAACATCTTGTGTATGTGCATTTAAGACAGCAGCACATTCATATTCATCCTCATCAGCTATTTCCCACACCCATACTGATTTATCCCTACTACAAGTTGCTAATAAATGACCTGATTTAGACCAAGTTACACTCTTTACTTCATTTTCATGTCCTTCTAAAGTGGCATTACATTCAAATTCACCAGACTTCTTATCCCAAATGGCTGTAGTTGCATCAAAACTTGCAGATGCCAGGTAATTTCCACAAGGTGACCATGTAACTTCTCGAATTGTACGCTTATGGCCATCAGCTAGTACAACTTTATTCACCCATTTATTTCCTTCTTTAGTCCATATTCTTATAGTCTTATCTTCACCGCATGATGCAAGTGCATCACCTTTTGGATGCCAAGATACATTCCAAACACGTCCAATGTGTTTACTCAATGTTTGTTGCAATTCTAATTTACCCATTCTTTACAATTACGCATTTAATTTGTAGGATACTACAAGAACAACTACTATTGCAGGTTGCAGTATAACTGGTTTGTTTAAATATTTATTAAGAAACGGTAGGTATAATGGAATAACACTATTTCAGCACAGCACCCAACTATTATACAATATTATGACCACGTCTTTAATATAACGAAAAAACATTAATTATTAAAATCTTTCTTTCTTATAAACTAAACGGGAAATTCATTTACTTTAAATTCGAATAACTACGACTATCTGTATCTGTTTCTGTAGGTGCTCGTCATGCTTTTCCCCCATCTTAACCAATGAAATTTGACATTACAAGGTTATGTACTGACATGTATAACTTAAAATTTAATTAATCGCAAAAGCAACTTACCAGAATTCTCTATAGGTTTCAGTTTAAAAGATCAGGGTATAATATATTTTTAAAATGTTACAAATCCTCCAAATCATAAATTTTGAAATTTGCAGGTTATCTGACGCTCACACGTACGCGTCACAGCATAATGTACAGGATGCGTCGTAGTACCTGGTTGAGATCTGAAAGCTTGGAAGTTTCTACCTTTTTATTACTTTCAAATTTGTATTTTAATTTGATTAATTAAGGAATACAAATCTATAAATGTATTTTACAACAATTCTTAATTTATTTCGTTGTTATTTTTTACGTAAATCTTTTAAAGAATGCATTCATTAATTTACTTACGGTACAATGTGTTGCCTATACAGTTAGGATTTTAAGATTTAATAATTCTTAAAGTGGGATTGTGCAACTAAAACCTATTCTCCATTATCAATAATAAGATTAGAGATTACGTTGGATTATTAAAAGAAACACAAAGCTCCTATGAAGTTACATATTTTTACAATGAAATATTTTAGAATTAAAAAGGCATTTCTCTAACTAACGTTTTCATAAGTATATCAAAAGTTATAAATTTATTATTCTAGAATATTTTTGCAATCTGATTAGAAGTATAACAGTAAGCTTAAAAACAGTTCTTTAATAACTTAAGATTTCAACAGTCAACTTAAATGGAAGATATAAATATATTTGCGAAGACAGAAACAGTTAAAAAAATGTTTCGCCAAATAAATCAGTTTAATTGAATTCGACTACCGTTTAAAGTACTGTTAAATTTTATGATATTATATAATTAGCTTTTTTTTTCATTTTGTAAATTTTATAACATTTTTAGTTTTGCAAGCTTCCTTTTTAAGTTATCTGACATTATACCGTATTTAGAGGATCACTACCTACCTACAAGTTGCTTTCATTTTGCAGTAGAAAAACACGTTTATCTAAATCACATGTTTTTCAGATCATTTTTATTTGATTATAGATTGGTAAACAAATATTTTAAATTTTTTTATAAAATTTCTTTTTACAAGGTCTGTAATATAATAAATTACTCGTTTATTATTGTAGTTTATAGACCTACCAAATTTTGATTATAAATAATATCTACCACGACCGTTTGTAGTTGCAACACAAGCATTAAGTGTACAGGATAACTGTATTTTTGTGTTCGAACAATATCTGACGAAGGTAATTAGTATGAAGATCAGTAGACACACAAGCTAAAGTTAGCTATCGTCTAAAGGTAAGACGAACGTGCAGAATTTGAGTGATTGGTAGAAAAAAACTTTCTGAGTTTCTGTATTTACCTGTCTGAATGGGTACAAATATCTATGTATTTAGTATTCAGTCCAGCACCGTTACTTACATACTGTATTGTGGTTGTTAGAAAAATACGATGTGGAAAGTCCCTATAATTTTTTTGTACGCCCAATATATTACACTTTGTAAATGATGTAAAAAACCCATTTTATGCTAAACATCTAAAAGACTGCTGGTTTCATATTAAAACTAGCTGTTACCGAAAGTAAAGATCCAAAAATTCTATACAAAAAAAGTTGTGTTTTTCTTGCATACTCAATAGTTTGTATGCAGTATGATGCCTGAGACTTGTAACTTTCGTACTATTGATACACTAAGAATATTCTCCACATCTTCTTTGCCAATACTTACCTACCTTTGGTAGAATCTTTAGAATTCTATAAAGATAAGTATTTATATTGATTTCGTTTTTAAAAACCTCTTTCAATCTAAACACAGTATGCTTTGAATCAAACATTGAAGTGTAGGATAAGAGTGACAATCTCCAACATGAAACATGAAAATTTTCTAACCATAGTTTTGGAGATTTCTTATTGATCTTGAACGTGCTGACCTTAGTAACCTATACTGTAAAGTTAATAAAATTTAATAGCCATCCTCATTCAGCCACTCTCAAATGACATTCATTCATATTCGGCCAATAATGACTAAAGCCGTTTTCCACTTCTCATGTCAGTGTTAGATTTTATTTGTTTTGACCTTTCCAATAAAGTTCAGTTATACCACGTTGTTGTATATTGTCTCATATAAATTTATTCTTGTTGTGGTCATAACAGAGAAGTGATAGTGAAATATAATCACGTCTAGTACACAAAGAGGGATAAGTTCGAAGAAACGGTAAAGCAACGTCCTAAACTCAGAAGGAACTTTGCCCCTTGTTGTTAGGATTCGCCACAAAAAAAAAGTGCAACTGAAACTGCGTCGAGCGACCTCACGTAATGCGTACACCGCTATCACATCTTAGTTCGTTAGTCTACCCTCAACTTTATTTACAAATGTTTCGGTTTAAAAACGCTTTCTTTTCTACATGGCTAGTTTGCTATATGTGTATACTATACCACTACGCTGTATGTTGCTTTGTAATTTTTCCAATCGTTTCTTTTTCTTTTACTTCTGCTTCATACTATTACGCTTTTCACTATAGTACTATTTATTAGTTTTTAGTAAATCTTGGATAATATTTTCGTTTCATGATATGTACTTAACTTGTTTTAGATGTTTAGTCTTATTCCCTTAAAATAAATTATCATAAACATTGAACTTAACACTGGTTCTTCCTTTTCTTTCTTATTATAATCAGACGATACTTGTTGCCTTCAGAACCATGCTACCTATTTTTGAAGGTAACCCTTATTGAATAATGCTATCAGGAGGTCGACCAAAACGCTACTCTTTCTTGTTCTTTTAGAATCTAGAAGAAAGAAGAAATTAATGGCGAGAGTAGTTTTGGTAATGCATCATTGGGTTCTTAAAGTAACCACAGGTAAAACAAACACATGTTGCATAAGCTTTTAGAAATAACTGTAGACGATTATAGTAATGGTTAACTTGCTATTACCCAGAATCCTTAGTTCTTAACAACCTTTTGATTAGTCATTGCCTTATACAAAGTGTTTCTGTCTTGATTATTATTATTATCATAACGTCACCTTTGTGAATTAGACTGACTGTAAAACTGGAGAGATTTACTGGTTGTTGCTAACACGTGACATAGCTTTGAGCGGAGCTAAATCGGGTAATCAAGTAGAAATTATCTGAGAAAGCAAACGTGGCATTTAGCAAACTAGAATGAAAACAATCAAAAGCGATACGCCAATATACTGTCATGTTTGAAACATTTTCAGCCAAATCATCTAATAGAAAAGGTTGATTTTATTAACTATCTCTTTCTATAAAATATCTCTTCAAAAAAGTTAAAAATCAAAACTTGCTTCTAGAAACCAAAGTCTAAGACTCAAACAGTTCAAGTATGTACGGTACACTAGACAAGGGTTTCAGTAATAAATGACTTCTAGAAACTGGAAATTCTTATTCTTAGAGTAAATACTGAGCAAAGTAGCCTTTTACTGAAATGGTTCTGATGAAAGCCAATACTGTTAATAAGAACTCGAGTTCTCTAAGAATGCCATCTTCATCATTTACATACATATACTGACATTACATCGGTCCAACTGCAACAGTTAGTATTATGCTTTAGATTATGAAAGATCAAAAAGGGGAAGCCTCAGGGATATACAATTTACGCTTGATGACTAAATTCTATTTAGAGGTCATGATATAAACTCTAAACATCGTTGCAATACTTTGGTAACATTAATATATACAATTTTAAGAATTCTCTACACACTACACAACTGAAACTGAGGCACTGAATTTACAGTATTAGATGTGTAACAACAGAAAATATATTGGCTGAATGTATACTGATTCCTAAATCTTCTTATTTCCAATTAAAGTACAGTGTTTCTCAGAAATTTGTTTTAATATTGTGTACGCAAGTGTTAAGACTATATTTTTAGTGTTTTCTGCAAGATCTTGACAAAAAACACCCTTAGTTTATTGGGTTTGCAATTTTATAATTTTTTTATTTTAAATGAAGTTATTCGTACCATCCGCATACATATGATTTAAGGAAGTTCCTTTGCGCTTGGTAATTAGGTATCTCGAACTGTTTTCCGTCTTTGTTCTATTTGAAAAGAATATTTTGTACGTGTACAGTTACGTATTGCAAATACTTTTGCACGCTTTATCTTGTTTTTCAATTCTTTCCATTCTTTTAACTACAAACGTTTAATGTAATGTCCGGGAGTGTGTTATCACATTTTAAAAAGTTTCTAAATGGAGTTTCTTCTGTATGAAGCTGCTTGTTAGAAATAGTCTTTAAACGTTTTATTAAAAAATTATGATTTGCAAGTACAATTTCTATATTCAAATTCTTATAACTTTAGGGTACGTTATGAAATATTTGAAGTGTCTGGACTGTTATTTATTAATTTAAAGCAAAAGTAATTAAAAAAAATGTAATAATAATCAGGAACAGGTAAATGCCTGACTAGTTTCGATTAACACAAATTCATGTGATACTTCAAGGATGTTTTTAGAATCTAAATTAATAATATGTGTAGGGGTTAGCATAGTAAAAACTATTTAAAGATATAACAAAGAATATAGGACGGAAATTAGAAATATGTAAAGGGAACAATGTTTATGTAGAATATTTGCATATTTCTGTTCAAAATTAGTAAAGAATGTTAGAACTACAATAATATTCATATTTAACTAATTACTACTTTATAAAAATTTCTAGGACATAAAAATGTAAATGCAAATTAAGTATAAAAGTTTAAGGTTAAAGGTTACACTCACAGTAGAAAGTGAAAAGTGTAACACAAGTTGACTAATATAATAGAATCCTTCCTTATAAATATTAGTAGATCCTTACCATTTTCGGATAAGGACGGTCTTTGCATTTCGAATATCACCTTGAAGAACTTTTCTCTTTACACTTTTATTCTCTAATAATATAATAAGGAAAAGTTCTTGAACATGTGCAAACAATTAATTTCTTTATTTATTAAGTGAACGATTTCGGTTTTTATGTAACACAGTATTGTTTGCTGTCTTCACAGTTTACCAGGTAACCTAAAATTTGTGTAATCTTAAACATCTAACAATATTGCATTTTATACATAATATATGTTTCCCCCATCCTTTCCCGGCAGTTTATTCAATTCTATCGAATTAATTATTTTATTAATTTAAAATTAAAATGGAGTTATGTGTTTATGAAACACACTCGACTAGTTTTTGTCTCACGTAGGTGAGTGACTCGCGCGATGTTATAACTTGCTACTTACTTAGTTTTAAGTTGCCTCGCGAAAGTTCACGTGTGTTTTCAATTATATAAAACATCTGGACCATTTTGGTTAGTATATGATTGATAATATCGGGAAAATTTAGTGAATTTTCCAATCTGCTTATTAGACAGTTGTTAAACTACATAACTGACATTTTTTTAATTTCAAAATAATTTTTTAAAAATTCCCAAAGTACACATCTTCACATGTAGGTTTATATTTTTTAATTAACTTTGATTTTTTTTCTAACGAAAATTGTTTATTGTTTAATTATTAGTGACATTAAATAATCTTCGACTTCTTTATCAATCACAGTTGCAGACCTGTTTTTGGTGAGTCTTACTGATACCTTTTTTTCTTCAATAACAGACTAATATATTTAGGTCAGTACTTCCTCGAAAGAAAATAAACCAGGATATTATGGTTATTTTGTAATTATTACCGGTACTTTATAGTTCTTAATGTTACTTTTTTGTGATTTATAATTGTTTTCAATGAAAGTGAATGTAATCTGGTGCGGCAAAAAATTAGAGAAAACAATAATTTAATCTGCAGTTTACCTTAAGATTCAACTTCTTTTGATACGTCATTGTGCAGTAAATTGATTTATTTTGTTTTCTTCAGCATCACGCAATAAAAATAGAAATTATTAATATCCAGACTTTGTTCTGTTAACGTGATCTTTATTATCATGCATACAGGGTGTCCTAAAGTTAAATGGAGAACAAGGAGACATGTTTTTAAGCTTATTAATGCTTAGCAGCTTGTCTTTTTTGTAGTTTATTGATTTAGTTCTCTCATAAAATTAACATATTTTGATAGACTTATCAAATCGTCTGTTTACATACATTTAATTAATGTTAATCTATCAGAATATTTTGCCTAAGCCTTGCAATAACGTATAGTCAATTTTTAAGTTTAATCAAGTCTTCTAGCGTTTTCTAGAAAAATGATCTTAAACCATATAAAGACTGTTAGTTAACTCATAAGGTCCAAAAGTTAACTAATAACGTATTAAAACAAATAATAATTTTTTCTGTTATAATAAATTAGGTAAATGTATGTGTTGCTATGTAATACTAATAGTATATAGTACTCGGAAACAGACTGGTCCCAATATTCAAGTGTTCTATTTACATTAGCATCTCGCGGTAAGCTAAAACGTGCTTTACTATCGTATTTCTCTCTCGGGAAATTTCACCGTCCGGATTGATGCCAACTTGATGTTTATACCAGCCAAGAAGATGAAACAAAATCAAGTTGCATTTATCTAAAGGAGAGAAGAACTCTTTAGAAAATCACATTTTAAAAAATTCATGGTACAACAAAAATTTTAAATTTTTCAAAGTCGTTACTAATATTTTGCTCACGACTGAGACCGCTTACTGAGTCTAGACTGATGGAATTTACATCAATTGTACGTTACGCGTACAATATCTCTTTTACTGTAAGAAAGTCAATATTAAATATATCAGCAGTTCTTTCCTTTATTTTATTACGAGGTATTACTATGGGATGGATAATGTCTTTTCATGACAGGGATAGAGTAATAGACGTTATAATGGCTATGGTAAATTGCACCTCTACTTTTAGTAAGAAATGTAAGATAATCTTACAAGGTAAGGCTAGTATAAACCGAAATATTTTTCACTAGGCTATTTGACGCTTTGCATAACCTACATTAATTACTTTTCTTGACTACAGAATTGCATATTCTCTTATATCAAGAGAAATCTGTAAACAACGATCTCCCATGCATCACAAAAACTAGTAAGATATACAATTTAAATAGAATTGCTACCATCAATCAACCTCAGAATCTGTTACTCAACGTTTGCATAGATTTGACTAAGTCTGATGTTAGAAGTATAGCGTTTCGTCATATCATTCTTCTACAGTCCGTGTCCAATGGGCACAGACGTTGACAATGGCTCCTTTCGTGCGCTTTTGTCTTTTTGCTCCTGGGGTCTTCTGTTCTGCTAGTTTACCAGTTTCTGTAGGAACGAGTAGAAACGGGTCCCAAAGTCCCTTTTAATCACTGTTTCTGTCTGCTTCTACCGGCCACTACCAAACTCTAACTACAAAGAGCTTTCTTCACCACCATGAGCCGCTGTGATCTCTATCAACGCAGACCCAATCTTGCTGGCTAATAACATCTCAGTCGACACTCTGCGACCGCTGACAAAAAGTAACACAAGACGTACGTCATCCATCGCCACCCTGCGTTTCCACACTGTCCACAGGGCACCGGAACTCAGCTGCTCATTCATCACGTCCTCCAACCCACGCAGTAGAGGCCTGTGTGGGCCAAGTTTTCTAGTCGAACCTTTACGCAGTCCTGGTTGAAACTCGGGTTCAGGTTGGGCCAGGCATCAGTTTAAAAATCTATTGGGGTTTTCGGGCCTACGTCCGGTCAACCAAGCCATTCGGGCTTCTTGAGCCGTTCGGTTTTGTCGGGTCTGTCTAGCCGTTGGAGCTTATCGGGCCATACGAGTTTGTCGGGCCGTTCCGGTCTGTTGGGCCATACGGGTTTGTCGGGCTATACTAGTCTGTGGGACGTTTTGGACTTTTTGGCTCTTTGGGCTTCTCGGTTCTATTGGGCCATTCAAACTTCTAAAGCGTATTGGACCGTTTGGACCTTTTGAACTTCTCGGCCATTAGAGTTTCTTGGGTCTGTCAGGCCGTTTGAACCTCTTGGGTCTGTTGGATCGTTCGAGCCTATCGGATCGTCGGCGTCTTGACTTTTGAACTTCTGGACCCTTTGGATTGTTTTTGTTGGGCTGTTCGGTCCTGTCGGGTCATTTGGGCCTCTCGAGCTGTTTTTTCTACCGAGCTTTTCATGCCGCGTCAAGTTTGTTCCCAGTGCAGGGCTCTACTACACAGGGATCAAACAGGTGACCTTAAAAATCTAACAATGAGTTATGAAAATATGAAACACCGACTACACCAGCAGTGGACAACCAAAGTTAGATTTAAAATTGGTTGAAACCAGTAACGCAGATCAACTTTCACCATAAGTTACAATTTAACAGTAATAAAACCTGTTGGGATATGTATTGATCTTTCGTATGTTAATTAAATTCTATTTTACAAAAACAGAAATGAATGTATAAAGAACACATTCGGTGGAAACCAAGGTGTGGGCAATAGCAACCCCGCCAAAGAAATTTGTGTATTTATAAATAAACAAAGAAATGCTTAAAACTCGACGCGATTGCAGCCCCGACGATTTATCAGTGAGCCAATAGAACATTCACTTCACTTGAAAAAGAAAATTCAGCAACCGATAAAATTAAATTCGAACTGTATCCAGCATTCTCCTTTCGGTCATTAATTTCTACCTTGATTGAAATATTTGTTAGAGAATAAGAGCTTTTGCTTCTAAGATTTGGATAAAAATATGTCTTTGATTCTTCCAGCATTGATATCTTCCCGTTGGGTTTGCTTTTCTATACAGCACAGAAAATTAGGTCTATTTAGATTTACCATTGCTATTATTGTTAAGCTTGTTGTGAGATTTTAAACTAATTGCTGTAGGTCAGTTATCAAAATATTCGAATGACAGTTTCCAAAATCGTACAACAAGCTTAAGTCGGAGTAGGCTTCAATGTATTATTGTTCCCGCCACTGTAAGTTTGATTTTACAGTTTTTGCGCTGTAGGTCGACATCTTCTATACTAAAAATGGTATACAAAAAGTCTGTTCTTCCTGATCTGTATAAGATTAATATGAACCACGAGAAGAAATCTTTTTCGAGTCATATCAATTCTTATGATCTTCCAAAATACATTTGGGTCTAGGATCTAGTCCATAAAACTCCAACTAGCGTATTTACTTTTAGTCACTAGGCAAAAGGGGTGCTAGCAGAAGGATTGCCATATTTAGAATGGCTGTTAAAATCGGATCGTTCTTAAATCACTATAACTTAAAATTTTTTCAAGATAAAGACTATATGAATATGAATAAAAATAACATTTATAGTAGAGTATCCATTTGCTTTTTGGACGTGAGGGTTCATTTTTAGAACTTGTTTGATGATCAGTGAAAAGTCACTGACTTCCTACTAGACTATCAGCTCTTTTTGGGTAAAACAATGATAATCATGTAATATGTTGGTCTTATACCAATCATCTTTTTGAATGAAATGAATTGTTGTTGACATGCATTATATCGGAATAGAAAACACTTGACTATGTTAAGTTCTATATTTTTAAATCACACTTTTCTTTAATTGTAAGCAGGCACCCTAGAAGAATAAGTATAATACAGTGCTCCGGTTTGTTTATAGGTAACCCAAAGTAAATCCTAAAATTTATTTGAGATGTTTTTGCAGTTTTTAGGAAGTTTTGTTAAAAAGCTATACAGTTAAGTTCATATATTTAAATAAAGGAACAAAAAGTTATTTTGCATATATATAATTTTCAAGCTCAACATATATACGTATTTTTCTAGATACCTTGTATGCATATACTGTCACCTGAATTCTTCTAAAGATCACCTTCTAAAATATTTCCAGAACACTTCAAATTGGTATTTATCGATTCAATAAAGTTCTAGTCAACACTAACCTCGAAAGAATTTAAACCACCTCACCTGATTCCCATTAAATTACAAGCAAAATGAGGTTAGAAAATCAGCTGCTTTTATTCTCTATATCAAAAATATTATTTTACGCAAATTTTATTAACAAGGTTTGCAATAAATACACATACATATCTAATTAAAAATTATTTATTACTAATTTATTAAACTTTGACTTTAAATTCTGAAATTATTTCTGCAAGCATTTCCTTTAAAAATAAATTACTAACCTGTATTGATTATCTAGTCGACCTTCCTCTAACTAAATTGTGTCTTCTGCTTCTTTTAGACATTCCAATGTGATCTTTATTAAATTAAAATATCATCAATTAAAGCTAATTTTGCGATAGTAGAGCAATATTTATTTCTGTCCTGTCGGTAATTTTAAAACTGGGCTATTCATGACTGCCCACATTAGAACTTTTCTATGATTGTAAATTTGTGAGAAAAAAACCCGGACTTTTAGGTATGGTTACTCATCTCGCAAAAATATTTTGTTTTCTGTGTCATCGTCGGCCTGAGAAAGCACTTTTTTTTATAGTTTAGGTCGCTGATTGCGTTCTTAATTATGCTCGAGGCTTTCTAATGATATTTTAAGCGAAAATAATTTTGGGGCTGCCTAGCTCGTGAAAGACAAATATCTAACGAATTTATTTTAAAAATGTCGTTTACTATATGAATATGAATAAGCGGAATAAAACAGTTAGAATTTTTTAAGATGTGCGATAACAATAACATGAATGCGGAACTATCTCTTAAACGGTTATTCATTTTAAGTAACTTTCGCAGTACTAAGATATATCTGTCAAGATTTCGAAAAGTGTTTAAAATACGTTTTATAACATTTAGTCACTTTCATCTATTAAGACTTGTGGTTGGTATAAAGTGGGTAGGTGGTAGTGAATTGGCCCAAGGTCGGTGTCCCAGGGGCAACAGTCTCAATCCTACGCTAACAAAACCATATTCGATCATCGATACGTCGTATAATATTGGTTTGTGGCCCCTTTTTCAATTTAATTAAATTAAAATGAATTGTTAAAAAAATAATTATCTGTATCACACGTGATTTTACTGAGATATTAGACTAAAATCTACTAAAAAATTAATAAAAGCTTTAACTTTTATAAAATATAAAAGTAGTGATGTTAAAATCTCCTTTTCAAATTATTCGCATAGTTACAATCCAAAATTTATTCGTAAAAGTTTTGTTGAAAAACAAATTTAATTCTATTCTAGAAAAATAATTATGGAATAACCTTTTGAGTTAGCTAAGTCTTTTAGTTTAACATACACTCTCTATTATAATACCAACAGTAAAATCTGTTTATATAATTTTCCTTTCAAACTTTACCTAAATACCTGTCAACAATTTCATGAGTTACAATCATTTTAAAAACAATTACAAGAAGCTATGATGTAGCAATACAGAAATCAAATATGTTATCTATCGTCTATACTTAAATCGTTCGCATTTACATTGCATACGTAACACTTAACACGGTCTGTTCCGTTTCGAAATGCATCATAGGAAATTTACATGTGAAATTCTAAATCACACTCTTTATTTTTACTGAGCATTTTTAGATAAAGATTTTTAAGTAAAACACTTAAGTATTAAGTGCTAATGCACACTTACCGCTGAAAGCGCTCTCAACCACACTGACTATCACTTCGGATGATTCGCTACCACCACGCACGTGTCATTTTTGCCCGCCACACTTCAAATAAGCTAATTTCGCGAGGGTATTGATCTATATCAAATTTCTTTTTTGAAATTTACATTCGCGTCTTGTTACAAGTTAAAATGAGCTTTACTATTGTGCTCTGTTGTCAGTGAATCTCACGATCCGAACTGATGTCGTTTCATTCTTAATATCAGTCGAGAAGGTTGTACAAAATTAAGTTGTGCTTACTTTAAGGTCAAAACATTTCTATAAAGCATCAAGATTTTTTTTAAATAACAAAGCTGGTAGTTTAAAAACCTGTAACTGTTAAATAATCTTGCATTAAATAATATAAAAGCTGCTTTCTTCACTTCTGAAACTCTATTACCATATGTTGATTTATGATTGAGATGTATGCATTTCCCGTACAAAACCAAATAGTTACAAATATTGACGCTACTAATTATTTTAGAGCAAAAGTATAAGGAGGTTTTTTACAGATTAAGAAATGCTGCATCTGTACATGTCGTTGCTTTTTATTTTCCATTTTCTATAACTAAAAAAAATTAATAAATGAAGATGTCTTTTATAACAACAACGAAAAATAGCCAATGTCTTGTTAAAATGATTCCATGGCATACCTGATTGTTGTAAAACTACACATTTTAATTTATTAATTTTTCCAGTTTTAAAAAATTCAAATGAAAAAGTAACAAATCATATAGATGCAATATTTGCAACCATTTTGTTTTATACGAGAAATATACATATATGCCTCAATTATAAATCAACACACAGTAGATGCCTTTTACAAGGTCCTCCTGAAATGAACGGAAGTATTCATACGATAGGTTCCTTAGGCAAAATTAGGGCTCCTTTCTTATATAGACTTATCTAACTAACTAATCCTAAAGTCTGCAAGATGATTCTGTATTTCTAAGTATTTTTTATAATTAATCTCAATAATTAAAAATATTCTTAGTATATCCCTGGTACATTTCAAATCACGCATTTTCATAGAAAACAAATCTGTAATTTATTAAATAAAAATTCCTTTTATTAAAATGCAAGTTAATTAATGTTTTATAATTAAAATTGTAACTGGAAAAAGCTGAAAAAGAAGCTTGAGGCCCGTTACGGATGACGGAAGATGTTCAATCCCCTAGCTCAAGTCGAAGACGGGGTGGTGGTCCTAGCTAAACTTACCTTGATGAAAAGAAAAAGAAAGCTTTCACAACCAAAAACTCTTTAATAAGTTCAAAAGATGTCTAAAATTAAGGGCGCCAGAAGCTGAAGGTCATAGGGAACCAACGGCCAGCCCACGCAGCTTCTCGTGAACAACACTCTGTATATAGATCCCTTACGGAACAACACCCCGTACACAGATAACTTTGTAAAACATTTACAATGAACACTTCACTTATTAAAAATAATTTAGCAATAATTCACTTACGCTTCGAACTCTTTAGCTAACACTTATAATTTTTAACAAAGGAGCCTAATTAATAGTACTCCCTTTTACTTGCCAACAGATAATATCAATAAACAAAAGAAGTTTGTAAATAGACTAAAACTTGCTGGTCACGCTTATGTGCCAGTCATAGATAAAGATAAAAATTAAATAGAATATTAAATCTTATCAATTTCATTAGTCCTCCTGATGTTCCACTTAATAGTCTACATCATTAGACAACACAGTTATATATAATAAACCCGTTTTTACTCTATTCTTCAATAAAGCAACAAACTAAACTTTACTGTAATTTATTATTCTCAAAAGAAATAAAGAAAATATATTTAAACAAATGAATAAAAGGGGTTAGTAACTTAACGTAAATAATAACACAACGAAATATAACAAAAGGAAAGTATGCTTCAAAAGTTTTTCCCAGAAGAGGATAGAACCAAATTTATAGAAAAACACAAAGATTTCTTGAATTATACGTAACAAAAAAAGGGATTATCAAACGCCAAAGAACAATTAGTTACTTTAAAAATATTTTAAAATGCAATATATGTTATAAACCAACTATTGTTACCTTTGAACGTTCAAAATACAAGCTAAATAATTATACAAAAACAGGTGATATAAACGTCAAATTAAAAGAACTTTTTAATAATTCTTTCTAAGAGAATTTTGGTTTGATCTGCACAAAGTGCACATTACACAATAACAACAAAGTATAAATAAAAGTAAATTGTTTTCTTACATATGATACTACTTTGATCTTCTAGACTTTTTTGTCTTGCAATACTACCAATGGATTACCAGGGACTCGGGGAACTTCGACGCGTTCCATAAGCTTGGACGGCAGCTCGTATGTATTTTGAATTTCACGAACGTTTCTGTGATTCAACGAAAGGTTCCCAACGCACTATCGAATTCAAGCGTTTTTCTCTTTAAGATTGTTATTAACAAACAGAAAGCTCAGTTTATAGTGCTCACTGTATTATTTTACACCAAAATCCACTCAAACAAATGGTTTCTTTTCCACAAAGAAAACAATAATTTAAGGACTGAAACACTAGGTGTTATTCGGACAGCCCATGGAAGAAACGTAACCAAACAAGATGAATTTAAACGTTAAAACAATCTTTGTTTCCCACTTTACACAATTCCAACTATATTTTTGTTGGACTGAATACGATGACAAATCACCTTTTCCACAAACTTAAAAGCCAATAGGTAAAACCTTTTAGCTTACTAGTTAAAACATATATCCGCCAAACACAGCAAAATTTCCAACCCTTCGAAAGCCTATCTTCTAGGTTTCACTACATATAATATACCACAAATAAAACTAACCCGTGCCTAGTAATATATTGTGGCGAAACACCGTTCGGTCTGTGCCAAAGCTAACCAAAGAGAATGCGCCTTTGCTTCACACATCTCCGCCCACGCGGTTCCTTTACTTGTATGAACAAAGAAACTGGGATCAGAAGGGTTTAAACCCGACCAGGAAAAAAGTACAGAAGACCTTATGGGATTAAAAATTTTCCACTCCTTCCTAATTTTAATGTGACCGTGAACAATACACGCAAGAATTCTATGAAGTCAAGATTTATAAACATACCTTGGCGTCGAAAAGCAATTATTAGTTTAGAAAAAATCACGTTCGTGGAGCCAATAAGTCGAGACAAAATATATCAGTCAGTAAAATGAACAATTTAAAAAAATTACTTTTATACAAAATGAAATATTAATTAATTTAGTCGTTAAACACCAAGAAAGAAATATCTGAACAAAATTAAAAACAGGGACCGGATAAGTATGCATTATTTTAAAATGACATTACAAAATGTTTCTCGCCAGTTTACAAAACAAACTTATAAAATATTTTTATTTTTATTTTGTATGTCAAATTGTCTTCCATTGTTAAAAATCTTATTGAGATATATGGCTCTGTATTTAAAATATAACACGCGGCTTGTTTAGATGCCACAGGACCGATACATTTTCAATGCTGGTTGGTGTAAAACACTATTCAGCGATAGCTATGTGCGGTCGCGGGGTGAAAGATTTATTCGATCTAAATGAGTAGCGTGTTTAAGTAAAAAATGCGCAAACTCCTGTCGATGCTGCAGTTTTAAAATGCACCGTAGGAATCTGTGATTAGAATCTACCTTTGGAGAGGTGTTTTTAGAAGAGGAAGTCGTCCTTACAGTATATTATATCGGACTAAGTAGAATTTCCTACGAGTAAAATGTAAATCGAATTGAATCCCGTTTCTTAAGTTAAGATCGAAGTTTATATTTTGCGTGAACGATCAATTCGGACTTTCGACGTGCTGGATCGTACGTTTGGGTGCCAATAGAGTTAGCCTGCGAGACCTGAGCTTTTCTTCTGCTGACGGAATTGCACAAATTAGTCTTTTTCATAAGTTAAATAGTAATTAAAGCAAAGAATCTTAAGTGATTTTCTTAACTTCTTGTTGATAATTCTAAATTCTATGTACAGTCGTGCAGTTGCCAACTTTTCTTCTTCGTAGAATAAACAAATAATTAAGTATTTAAAATCAAACAGCAAACTTGAAGCTATTTTGTCCCTCTGTAATATCAAAATTAATGGTTATATAGCAACTTCACTCCTCCGTTTGGTACCTAACTATTGTAAACCTAGCGGTGCTAGTAGTCAATCTGGTGATTAACCTGTTGGCATTTGGTAAAGTAAATTCTATTTTACATTGATGAATTCATGGTAGCACGGTTATCGAATTTCTGACTCCATCTAAACGATTAATTTTAAAATATTTTTGATCATAGGTAACTAATCGTGTCATTGTTCATGCTTTAGATTTGGCTCATTCTTCTAACCTTGCCTGCTACTATAGATGTATAGTTGGTTATAAAAGCTAGGCTTTTGTAAATAAAAGTATTGAATGCTTGTTAACTACAACAGATTGTGCTTTATTGTGTATTTCGGCACCCTGTTATATCTCGTATCTGCTCCCAAAGCTTCGGACGATAAGTAAAGGGTAGTCGAGGCATAATCAACTTTTTTTATAGGAACGGAGAAATTGGCTACAAATATTAAATTGCATTAATAGGCAAGTTTTCACCTAAGTCTGTGGATGTGAAATATAATAAATTGTCTTTAAGGTCTATATTTCCTAATAAAGGGTTTTCCAATAAGAGGTGTTATTTTGATATTCAAAGAAAAGTGCCATTTTTTAATATAAATGATCGGATGTTTATTTCATTATAAAGAGGAAGGTATGCCGTTAATAGTGGAAAATAACATCAGGCAAATGACCACCACGACCACGCTTACAGGACAATATCCTTTTCATGAAATTTTCCATAACCAAATCGCAAAGTGGCTGCCCTATGTCCTCGATAGCCTCACGAATTCCATCTTTGAGGTCTTGAATCGACGCTGGGCTGTTGGCGTAGACCTTCTCTTTCACGTGGCCCCAAAGAAAGAAGTCGCAAGGTGTTAAATCACAAGATCTCGGTGGCCAATTGTGATCACCTCTTCGAGAGATAACACGGTCCGGAAACTTTTTCCGTAAAAGATCAATGGTTTCGTTGCTTGTGTGGCACGTAGCGCCGTCTTGTTGAAAGTAAACGTTGTCCAGATCAATACCATCCAATTCCGGCCATAAAAAATCGTTAATCATCTCTCGATAGCGCAATCCAGTCACCGTAACTGTTGCTCCAGCCTCATTTTCGAAAAAGTAAGGTCCAATGACTCCGCCGGACCATAAACCGCACCAAACAGTCACACGTTGAGGATAGAGAGACTTTTCAACAATAACTCTTGGATTTTCTGAGCCCCAGATCCGACAATTTTGCTTGTTGACGAAGCCACCGAGGTGGAAATGGGCCTCATCACTCAAGATGATTTTTCGATGGAATTCTGGATCATTTTCATGCATTTCAACGACCCAATCAGGAAAGACACGACGTTGTTGATGATCGGCCGGCTTGAGTTCTTGTGTTAACTGGACTTTATAAGCCTTAAGACCCAAATCTTTATGCAAAATACGGTGTAATGACGTTTGTGGAATGGCTAATTCCAAAGAACGACGAGGAATGGACAAACCTGGGTTTTCTTTAACACTTTCGGCTACAACAGCAATATTCTCGGCTGTTCTTGAGCGACGTGCACGGGTTTTATTCTTCACATCACTAACTTGTCCCAAGAGCTCGAATTTTTTCACCAATTTCTGTATTGCGGTCCGACAAGGTGCTTCACGGTGACCCAAAAATGTTCGAGTTTTACGAACCGTCTCTGCCAAATTTTTACCATTTTTATAGTGAATTTTAATAATTTCAATGCGTTGTTGAAGCGTGTATCGTTCCATATTTATTAATGGCGTAGTTTCTACTTGTCAAATGTCAAAAAATGATAGCTTCAAAAGTGACATCTACCGAAATAGCGGGCTATTCAAAATAACACCTCTTATTGGAAAACCCTTTAGTATCGATCGTTGTTTCTTCAAAATGACTCATTCAATTCACCTTTTCCAGTGGAATAATCTAAGCATTGCAATCTTTCACGGTTTCTTCTACCAATTTGCATTTTAATTTGGTTGGTTAGAGAGTCCGTTGCTCAGTGCAGGTTTTCTAAAGATTTGTTTTAAGTATAAAACTTATAATAAAATATTGTAGCAAAACCTGACTAGATTTCATGTGCGTTATTTACAAGACTTTAGCTTTTCTATCATGTAGAAGAATATCTTACACTTCATCGACTTCTACTCAGCTGTTGCTGTTTAGGAACCTTTTTCATGTTCCTTCCGGTACACCGTATCCAGTGTTGGGTAAGATCCTTGCTCTCAGTATCTAGTTCCAGATTCAGATACTTTTCCAAACATGGATCTAGTTCAGATACAAGATCATCTTTGTAATTATGTACCTAGATACAGATTCAAGGTCTATCAAAAAGTATCTAGATCCTTCTTAGATACTTTTTATTTTTGTTTTACAAAATGATTAAGGATATGTATACCTAACTAATAATACAGAACAGATTTGTTGATTGTATTTTAACAAATTTAATATTACATACAACATATAAATAATTATTAATTTAATATACACATAAATTATCAGATTAGTAAATTAATAACAACATAAAAATGTATGTACACGTACCATAAACAGTTTGTTTTACTACGTTTTAAGATTAGCAAAGTTTCAAAAATATCATCACTTAATTTGTTTCTTTTTAGAATTAAAATTTGATCTCCGCCGCCGCCGGTACTAAACATCTCTTCTACAGGCGCGGACGATGGCAATACATACAGCGTATACGCTGGTACATACACTATTTAGTTTAAAATTTTTTTTTATTATTGGATATTTATTTAACTGACAGTAGTTTGTTTCTGTACATTCTAAATATTCCAAAACTGGGTGGCAACTGGAAATTGAAATTTCTGTGGATTCACTTTTAAAAAATCAAAAAATTCATCTTCAAATGATTTTTCTAATTGAGAATTATTAAGAGAAGTTGACACCTTGTTTACCTCCTGTCCTTTATATACTATACTTTTGAGGGTTGTTTTTGCCGGACTGAACGTATTATAATGCATCTTATTTTGGTCTGTTCAGAAATAATACCTTAGAAAATTTAAAACGTGACAAGATCGGTCTTTGCAAGAAAAGGCACTTGTTACTTAAACGCGCTATTGAAATACGTAGAGATTTCTGTCCAGGATGCCATAAAACCATAACAATTAATACAAAACATGTTTCCGTTCAACTGTTTTCCTTTTTCAACGACTACATTTAGGGTAAAATTATACGTATTTCGGAGTATATCCAGGTATACTCCGTTCACAATGTTTCTGCGTCGTAACAGGCCATGCTTTCATTTTGTTAGGTTGGAAGTGTTTTCTTTTTTTTTAAATTGTCGTACCTGCGGCGGCATTTGCTACTGTTCCACGATCAGAAATTTTGCATAAACTTTTAGTACTGATTAGTTTTGTTTTGTTAAAAAGAGATCAAGTTTTCCTTATATTTACAGAGTTACAAAAAAAAATCATAACCTCAAAGCACATTAAGCGTCAATAAGATTTTACAAGCGGAGTTAATACATAAACAGCCCGGTTTACAATATTCAAACTGTCATTCTTCCACAGCCATATACGACCCAGAAACATCGTGAACGCTGTATAGTTTTAAAAGGATGAACTTCTCAACAATAGGATCTAAATAGCAGCCTTGATAGCAGTAAGACTTCAACCAGTGACCCCCGAACAAACATGTTTTACCGCCACAGATTTATTATGCGGGGTCATATATTAGTTCTTAAACATAATAAATAACACTGCATTAGAGAAATTTCTGTATTAAGAATACTGATTATTATTATTTGCAAAAAATAGACATATAATTGTGCACTGTGTTTTGAAAGTGAAAAGATTTTATTATCAAGTTCCATCCTGCTAACGTTCATCCTGCATATCGCTTAAGGCCGCAGTCTCACTGCAAACACTACCATCAATAACCATCGACTAGCGTCGATTAACATCGATTAAAATATTGTAGTTCAGTCTCACTGCATGCAGCGATATAAAGCAAACTTTCAAATTTCCCGCCTCCTTTATTTAAGATTTATAATCTGATATTTTGGTGTTGTTTACATTAAGTTAACCATGCTTTTCTGCGACTTTACTTGTGAAAATCAGCAACTTGATTAACTTTTAAAATGTTTATTTTTCTGGAGTAGGTGCAGTAAAATGGCAGGGTGCAAGGATAAAATCAAATGATAACGCATAGAATAAGATTTAAAATTATTGTAATTACGAATAATAGATACATTTTAATCATGTATTTGATTTAGTGTAAACTTTCTAAAACTTCCATCGGTGCTCTGGTCATACAATTCGCGCCTTCCTCGTACTAAACTGATTAATAAATCAATTTTAGCTGACAACCATGCTGCATCATTTAACATTTTTAAAATTATTTCCAACAAAAAATCACAGACTTATAACCTATAAAAACCCCCGTGCTTTAACTATTCAAGCAAACGAGCAAGTATAAAACAAGGAAAAAGAAAAATAAACAAAGTATTATAAACTGATGCACGCTGCTTGATGGTGACTGACGGACAACGATTGTTGCAGTGAGACTAGCACGTACTAAATTGCTAGTGGGTCTTGGTCGATGGACGTCACTGGATGGCACTCAATCAGTGAGACTGCGGCCTAAAGAAATTGTTTGAACAACTCTGGTACAATTGCTGACATACAATTGAGGGAAGGCAGGTAAACTGACCTGTCCAATGAATGTCTGTATTTTGTAAGGGTGGAAACAAAATTATCTATTCCTTTCTGGTTTTATGAGTAACTATATTCGACAGAGAAGAACAACAACAGTTTTACGGCATCCTCAACAGAAATCTCTAGATAGAGTATAACACAGGTTCTGTGGACATTTCATAAAATACATACTTAGTATATTAAGATGAATTCATGAAAGAGTTATAATCCTAAAGAACCTTGGTCAAGGTAAACAGTTGCGCTGATCTTTTAATGATTAATGACAAAATTTATGATTTAAGAGGACATTGTGATGTCTTTGAACTTCTTTTACCTATCGCTGTATTTTGTGAGTGCAGTCGAGAGACTATCCCTAACATCTGAAAAGGATTCAAATTCTGGAAATTTAAATTTTTTTAATTACCTTTAAAATATACCGAAACTTTCTGTACGTAACAATTACAGAAACATGCTGCACTGAGGGCACTAACACATTAGAAGCAATTTGAGAGACAGCATGACACCTAATTAACTATCTGAAAATGCAGAAATGCCTGTATTCTTATTCATTGTATGTTTTACTTATACTTAAACCTAGAATATTTAGAAACTACATACAAAGTGGTTGCTAGTTTATTAAATATACTTTAGAGTGTAATACTTAATAAAAATCATCACGTTTATAAATTTTGTTTTTATGATAAAATCGTTTGATAATTTTGATGCAAAACATAGCAGAATAAAGTTTTTGTTTTGCTTAAAAAAATTTTAATTTTTGAATGGGTAAGCTTGCGAGTTTTTTTATGTCAGAAATTGAGTATTAAAAAGGAAATTTTTCAAAAGTTAAATATAATTACTTTGATTGATTTAGTATGGATCTTGGATCTAAAGGCTTAAGATCCATTCAATTGTTATCTAGATCAGATCAAAAGATATTCTTCAAAACGGGACCTAGATCCAGATACAAAGTCTTCCGATGGTATCTAGATCCAGGATCTTGATAGAATCTAGATCCTACCCAACACTGACCAAAGGATAAGTGTATTTTATCAAATAAACTTATATCAAAAACAAGGTAATTCTCAATCTTTACAGATTCTATTTTCTTATTATTTTTAATGACCGATTTCAGTGTGATGCATATGCAGAGAGGTCGGATTCATCATGTGATGAGGAAGTTAAGCGCGCGACGGTTATATGCCCTGGGAAGGGGCTGATGTGATCTTCTGAAGGATATTTGGGCCCAACAAAGTTGTTTACTACAAAAAGTATAAATTACAAACTAAAAGTGAAATCTTCTCTATTCAATAAGTAATAAGCTGATTGCATCAATATACAAACTTAATCTTTAAGCTTTAAGACAAATTGAAACACAGTCTTACAGGATGTAAGACAAAATGACAAACTATAACTCTATTTTTTTGCAATTCAGTGTTGTTTCACGGCTGGATTTATTAGAAAGTCAGAACATTGAACAAAGATGTTATTTATCTTGTAGAATTCTTCTCTATTAATTCTATCTTATGTAACTATTTTTTTGTAAATAATACACAGAAGAATTCATGTTCTACCAAGTTGTTAAATTTTACTTCAAATGGGTGGTATTCATTTGAAGATGAATACTTTATAGCGGTTTTTATACGTATATGATTGAGGAAGTAATTACGGTCTCATTTATGAAAGATTCGCAAGTACAAACTGTAATTTCTATTCCTTAATTATACGGTGTGTTTATCCCCAGGCTTTCAAAGCGATCGAATATTAAACATATGCAGATTAGATCTAAAAAATTGTGGTTGTTTTATACCACTAACCTAATAGTTTATTCAGTTAAAATTCATTTGAACAACACCCTAGGCTGAAATTGTATATAAATTAGTGACTGAAATTATAACTGTATTTAATAGTAATTTTGTTTCACTTGTTTTGTATTAAAAAAGAAAATTTACAGGTCCCGTTGAATTCGAATTAAAAATTTGCATGTAATGAGTGCAATAACATCTTAAAAATGAGATATTATTTCTTTAATAATCGTTTATGAAACTGTACCTTGATCTATCATTAAAGTCCACAAGAACGCACAATTATGCTTGGTTTAAGATAAATTATGTTCAAACGTAGAATAATTTTAATTAGATAAATTCAAAATGAGATTTAATTCTTTGAAAAATAACAGCGGAAGAAAGAGCTTAAAAATTCCTTTAGGTTGACAATAACATATCGCTTTCCAGTAGTGACCTTTACATAAATATTTGCACCTACACTTTAAATGCTTATTGCAATTCACAATAATTCTTACTCATAATTTTATATATTGTGGATACAAGAAAAAGAATAACATTTAATTGTATAGAGATATGTATAAAATGCATCCTGCTGACTTTTTCTTACAAGAAACCACAAGATTATTAAATAAATTGCGCGTGTGACTGTTGTACAAGTTACTTAAATTTATATTGTCTAGGTCATACGTATAAACAATCATTTTGATGCCTACATATAATAAAATTCTTTCTCCATTAAATGGGAAATTTATATCGTCATCATTCTATTGGACGTCATCCTTAACAGGATTCTGTATGTGTAAAATATAGATATATTTAGATAAATTATATGATGGTGTGGGTAACAGATACATATTCTAGGGCTATAAAATAACCTTTGAAAAAGGCATTTATTAAATTCTTTGAATGTGATTTCAATTAAGGGGATGGCTCAAGAAAATATTAACTAATTATATCGACAATGATTTACAAGAAATGGTTTCTACAAAAAGGTATAACTGTATAAAATAATTTAAAGACACATTTATATTGAAAAAATGTCATTTAGTGTGGCGTAATTATTTTTGTACACACGGTCATTAATTGAATTGTGCTATAAAATTCTAATCTAACGCTATTTTAAGCCTGCATCTCTCGTAATAAATATAACATGTATTTTTCAACGATTTTATTTAAGTAATATTTACGGTAGATAACTAAAAGAATGAGTATTAGATACGTTCTCAAATCTCTATGATCGTTTATTTCGTTTCTGCGTAATTCCAATTCTAGGTATGGTATCTGAACTATTCCTTTGACTAGTATGATTTTGCCTTCAACTAATAATTTATCTCTATCTAATTTTTTAATAACTTCAAGATTTGCTAGAGTTTGTGTTGAATCAGTTAAAAAATTATAAAACAATTTAATTCCCGCATCCTGTATATTCAAATACGTCGATAAAAAATAAATTCATCTATAATAATAACAAAAAGAAAATATTTTGTTTGACATTCTATAGAGAACCCAAATGACCGAAGGTTATCAACATACATCTCTTCTAAAATAAGAAGCCATGGAAACATCAGATAATGCAATTATCTGTTTTGCATTTTAAACATTTTCGAATTAATATATCTTGATAATGGAACCTTTCTAGATGACTTACATTAGATATTTTATTTTGTTTCCGCTTTAAATGCAAATAAAATTCCATAGAATTAAAAAAAAATAAGTCAATATAAAAACTGTTATGATGATTGTTCTATTATTATTAGTTGTTTAGAAATATTTTTTGTCAGTTACGAACAGTATTTAACAAATTATCTATTTACTTGTTTGATTCATAAACAGTGAGTCTTTATCCGAATAGGTACATAATAAGAAAATTCAGGAGCCGTGCTTAATACCTTAGGAAGCTTTGCTTAAATAGTTTATGTCGAAAGTCCACTCTTACTCACATTTGTCAAAAAATGACCTACCTTTTTAAAGCGTTTATTAATCAAAAGTCAAAAATTCAAACTCGGGTCAACATTTTTTTATTGCTGAAGATCAATATCAAAGAAGAACTAACCTTGAGATTGACAAAACCAAGTTGTTAGACGAAATGGGTTATTAGACGAATTGACATTAGCCAAATAGGACCTGTGATGACCTGGATGACGTTAGACAACAACGGGCGGGAAACTTAAAAACATAAACAATGATAATAGAAAATGCTCAGGCATAATGCCTTCACATAAAATGGATCAGCACAAAACCTTGCCGCTACCTCCCCAAGCTAACTATGGAAAGGCAAGGGGAGTCAAGTAGAATGTACCGATCACAACTTAGCACTTCAGAATGTGATTGAACTATACAATTGTAATAAATCAATAACCTTTGCCTTCGGTTATCCATTTCCAATCTGATCGTGATTGGTTTTGTTTGAAATACTTGAATCCAATATGCCAAGTGACATGCAGTCCATGGAGCCTTATCGCCTTTTGAAATAAAAAACGGCCTGTCACCGATACTTCTTGTCAATGACGATGATGTCTTTCTTTGTTCGTTTATTTTTATTTGGTCTTATTCTTCTTTTTTTTTGGTGTTATTCTTTTTTTTTCGTATCTTGGCCCTTTATTTTTATTTTTCTATTTGTAGAATTTCTTGGGGTTTGTTTTATTTAAAATAAAACAAAATAATTGTTTGAAGAATGAAGACCCAAATTTAAAGAAAAAATCAGTGGTGCTGCTGGCGGAGCGGATGCTGCTGGAACTGGTTGCTTCTTCTGGAAGTTTTTTTTCCAACTGAGTGTGCTGCGATCACTGCCGAGTTTACTGACCCGAGTCTTTTTTTATTCATCTCAGATCGGGCTGAGCTGTGAGCGGAGACACGGATTAGACAATATGTTATGAGAGATGATGCTAGTTCAAGCAGTGTATCATACCTATTAATGGACATTCTGGTGTAACACAGAAATCTTGAAGAGTACGATTAAATTAAACCTCTGTATGACGTGTAAAACTATCCTTCTAGTGATCTAGTGTCCTGCAAGGTCCTATAAGCAAGAATCATGAGAATCAAGGCCATGATTTACACAGAATGATCTCACAGGCATAATACATGTAACAGCTGTCGGCAGCAGTCATGCTAAAATGTAAAACAGTTACCGATGTCCGCTACGGCCTTATGAAAAACTATAAGCAGACACTTTTGTCCACTTTGGTGCTGAATGTGTTGATATTTTTTTGACGTAACCGAAATCTCTTATTCTACGATCTGCTGTAATATACATTAGAAATGCAAACATTCAGAATTACGTAGAAAGAGCTAAAATCGTGAAATTTAAAAAGATGCCAAAAGCACCCGCTAAGACGATTTCTGCTAGCTCGCTCCTAAGGGGGCAAAAAGAGGCAAAATCTATAACAAAAAGTTATATCTTCAAAACATACTTACTATTACTTACTTATTACTGGGTGATTTACAGGGTGATCCATAACAAACTTATGACATCATCGTCATTTTTCTAAAGCATGGAGGAACTGGTAGCAAACTTATTGTTTGAGATAAGTGTACCACGGGCGATGTCAAGGCGCTCAGCAAACATAAGGGACAATTACGGTCTGAATAGGGCTGCAACTGGTTTATTGGCAAGAAACTTCAGGCTTTAGACTTTCGTATTCGAGCTTGCTTAAAGTTGTCTTTTTATGGCTCCATATAGAAACGATTTCATTGAAAAGAGAATATGTGGGTTCATTAAAAGACAATAGCAGATCAAGCAAACTTTTAGATCTACCAGCTACCACTCAAAAGAAGCAAAGGACACTTTCCAGAAATCTTCGGAAGAATCGCTCTCTAATACACTTTGCTCTGCAGTGAAAGACTCCAAATGTTTGATTACAACAATGTACCCAAATATCACACATCTGAACAAAAAAAAGTGCCATTCTTACTTCAAAAAATGAAAAGGTAACCGACATTTGTGAAATGCTAATAAACTCTTTTCCCATAAGGAAAGTGGTGCGCCGGTCCGGTCCATTGATTTTGTGATCAAATGAAACGAGGCAATCAATTATGCTACAAATTTATAATTGTCTTGATCCACCCAGCTTACCATTTCATCGACTTCTGCCTAAAATAGGCGTTCCGGTAATGTTGTGTAAATCATTCAAATTATACAATGGTGCTAGACTGCAAATCAAGATCTTCTACCACAACGTTATCGAGGACACAGCTTTTATCGGCTGTGCAGAAAGCGAGTACGTATTCATACCATGTTTGCCACTTATCCCCTCAGACTATTCGTTCAAATTCAAGAAGATGTTTTGCGTAGGTCACAAAGACAGTTCTTTAAGATAGCTATCATAGATCTGAAAAGGATTGCTTTTCCTATATCGCTGTTCTCGAGTCAGCTCCTTAAGCGACTTGGTCGTTCTTTCAATTAACAGTACAAATGCAGTGTTCTTGAGTAAGCAATAAATACCTAACGATTTGTAGCAACTGAGGAGGATTGTTGTTTCTAGGTGATTTTTTGTAGAGAAAGTTAAATTATTCACAGAGTTTTGTACTTGTGTTTATTTTCCGTAAAAGTTATGTTATATCATATTCTAGAGCAAATTACGGGCTACATCAGCTAGTCAGTAATAATTCTTTTTTATATTTGTTTTTTATTTGTTAATTCTATAAGTAACCATACAAAGAAAATAAAAATACATATGTATCTTGAAAATATTGTAAACCAAACGTCGTTTTACGCCTTTATTTTGCACGTAAATGCCGGAATTATTTCGTTGTTTAAAATGCATAGGCATCCGCACTCTACGTGTTTTTTTATCGACACCTTTAATTGTTTTTTTTTTGTAAAGATAATAATAGTATAGGTCTCTTAAAAAAGCATATAGACAATAAAATTGTTCTCTAAAACATTTTTATAAGCCGACGTTATTGTAATTCATTAGCAGAAGTGCAAACATATGTATAGTTCCACATTTACATAGGTTATTTGCATAGCTAATTACAGCTATTGTCTGGATATTAGTGTCGCTGAAGAGCGCACAACACCTGGAAAGTGTTTTAGCGAGCGTAGGTTCTTTGTTTGTTTCCTAAAAAAATTATCGACTTGTGGGTGACTTCTGTGTATGACTTTTACCATAAATCATCGCACTGTGGGTTTTAATACTTTTTTGTAACATAAATTATTTATCGTTTAGCACGCTATTGATTTACTAATACATTAAAGTAATCGTCAATTCCGGGTATAATCTTTTAAATGAAACAATAATTATAAATAAAAAATTCTCCGATATTATAGTGACAAAAATATTAATTATTATTTATTCCGATTATTATTGTTGCTTAATATTATTAGTATTACTATTGGTATTAATTATTGATTATTACCGCAACCTTATTCATAGTTTTTTCCCACTACTCGGGCTATTCCTAAATTGTTTATAAGACGTAATGTGGTTTGTTCTTTTGTTTTAAACTACTTTATCTTAAAACAGAGAGTACTTCCATTATTTATTTGTTTATTATTTATAGGTATGTTATAATCAACTCTGTTAAATTATTATGAGGAGAAATAAATGGGCAGTTATTAACTATACCTTTTCTATAGGGGTTACAAGGCAAAACAATTTGCCAAATGTAAAAGGAATATTAAAAACAGACAACAGAAGTTTAGTTATTAATTATAAACTCCATTTGCAAACTTACAATATTCTCTTAATACCAATTACTTCAAAATTTCCAGGAAGTTCATCGTCGTTTATATTGGTACCCCTGTGAACCTATCTTTGATGATTGACAAATATACATCTCTTACCCAAAAAGGTTACTACAAACTAAAACAAAAAGAAAACCAAAAAAATCTTGTTATTGTTACAAAAAGTTTGTATGAGTTTATGCCACCATATCTGATGATATATTTAGTCATTATGGCTGGCGGTGGTGTTACGGTGTAGAAATCTCATAATAGGTTGCTCAGTGATAATTACGTTGATAATCCTGAGCAGTAGTGCAATTCCTGTTACTTACGGAGCGGAAACGTTCAGTGACTGCATTGTCAGCAACTCAACCCTTTAAGGTCCGCTGAGTACCAATGAAAGCGTCCAATAAAATATCGATGGGTTAATTAGAAAGTTCTATTGTAACAGATACGATACTCAATCCATACTCAATACTGGATATAGAAAAGTAAAGATTTCTAAATGCAATGCATGTTAGAACATCTAACAGAAAGAAATGTGTAGATGTCTATAGAAATTATAAAAGCAGGACTAATAATAACTAAAAGGCACATTACACAGCTGTTACAAGCAAGAAGGAGTTTTTAAGTCCTCGCCCGTAAACTCATTGCCACCACACTAGCTCAAATAAGCCGGAAAGAGGGTGGTTCGACAATAGTGCCTTGACAGATTTAATAAAGAAACTAAATAATCTTCCTCGTCCTCCAAAGTGAAAGTACGCTAGTGTTTGCTGCGTGGATGTTTCTAAAGACTAAAATAAATGAGCAAAACTCCTGGTCGTTCCGTCGGAGGTGACATTCACCAGTTGTGCTACAAGCCTTCATAAGCCTGAGAAATGCTAATAAATTTACTTTAAAGCATCTCTTCAAATCGGCACAAATAACACAAACAAATCCTTCAATTTCCATACATCACGTTGATCAATGCCTTTACATGCTTTGAACATAAAAAGTCACTTATTTGTCAAATAAGGTAAGAAGATATTTAAACGAGATCATAAACCACTTCAAGAGTGTATCCTTCTCATATTCTTATTTAATTAAAATAGTAATTTGTAAAAAATACAGTAACTGAAAATTAAAGCTGTATCAAGATTAATTACCCTACAAACAAATTCCCACTGAATCCAACTTGAAATCTCAAGCGCGCGTGGTTTAAATGTAATGAATACAATCTTACTACTTACGGAATCTACATCGTAATTTATTTCCGCACGCGCACGTAACTTAACTGTTAAAATCATTAATTATTATTAATTATGGACCGCACACAATTACGTTACCTTCAGAGCACGTAGCAAATCTTCAATCTTCACTTAGACGGTAAGAACCAGAGGGATCAATGGCTCCTCTACACAATCCTTTCAAAACTTGTCACTTTTCTCAAAAATATCAGTAACTCGAGTTAAAATAAATTCTCATTTGCAAAGCGCAAATAATAATTAAAAATACCTCACTTTCTTCACCAGAGTAAGAACTACAAATGACAATCAGGAAGAAAATCCTGTGCTAAATTTAGTAAACTCTCCACAAAAACTTACGATAAATAAAAAGGATAGACACAAAATAAACTTCTACACTAGGCATATATCCATATAAGGAGTTGATCAATATCTGTATAGTCCGGGAAAACTGCCTGGACTTTGATGATAAAAATTGGCAACACTAGAAGGCCCTCCAAATTTATTTTAAAAAAATTCATAGCGCAAGAATCAAAAAAGCTAGAAAAATTAACTTGGCAAGTTTACGTAGGATGCATTTGCACCCTCCTGGGTGGGAATTTTTTCCAAAAATCTAACAATAGAATCTTGACAAACAAATTAAAGCACATGCAGTGTTACTCGATCCGTCTGACTTATTTTCACCGAATTTCAAATTTGAATCTTGTGTAAGAAAAGGAGCGACAACACCTGAGGGACAAGACGACTTCTTCATGTTTTATGTTGCATTTCCATTTAGCAACTGATCGCAAGACTTTAGTTATGTAAATATTTGTAAAATCGTTTTCTAACTGATTTTATTATTCTGTAAAGAATGATAATTACAATATTAAAATAAAGCACCATAAGTTAACATAATTAAATTACACGTTTCTCCTAGTATTAAATTAAGGGTTCATTAGACTTTGACAAAACTATCATATGACATACGCTAACTTACATATTCTTTGTTTCTTTACCTTTTGCCTTATTTCTAAAATGGTCTCTTCTGCTATCCGGTAAAATATCATAAATCCAATCATGTACCTTGTCCGACTTATAAGTCTTTACTTCATACCGAAAACCTTGCTATTCTACAGCTTAAACCTTGGTAACATAAAACTGAATGTTTTTCTGGAATGAAGAAGAGGATAGAACATCGACCCTTTTTGCTGAATTAGCTCCTATACTATATTTGACTCCCTGTTTTCCAGATATTCAGTTAAAAACATAAATGTCAATAAAAATCCCCCATATTAAATATTTCAACAGTTCATTCATCCACTGGCTTTGGATCCTGCTTGGCCCCAAAGACAAATGGGCTCTTGAGAAAGTTCAGATTTCCTGATGATCGAGTTCATGTTTGTGTAGATTCTTAGAAGAAGAGCAGATGATTAAAGACGAATTTAATTTAGTGTTCTTAATCTTCTGACTGCTTTAATCATACGCCTTAAGTGATGCTGGAGGAATAAATTTTTCTAGGTTGTATCAGGAACTTTTGTGGGAGTTCTAAAATGAAAAATTGAACAAAACACTATTAGTACTATTAGCATGATTGTTCTCGAGTAACAAAAATCTTAACTGTGTACGCACTTGAAAGAAAGAAAGGAACGTTACCTTCATAGAACCGGGAATAAAGCGTTTTGTCATATATTTACAAAATGCGAAGTTGTGCGGGGTGGGGTATAGGCCTTAACATAGAATTTGTTCGACCAATCTTCACTTCTTTTCCTGTCTAAGTATTTATGAAAAATCGACATTATGTGTGTTTGACGTTTCAGAGCGCCATTGTTCGTGGTCTTTAATAAACACGACACATATAAATAGAAAGCCCAATCAATTTTTCTACAAAAAAGCTTTAGGGTATTAGTTACTCTTCAAAAAACAGCATTTTTTAAAATCAAGAACTGAAACACTGAAGCTACACCAATAAAAGCGGTAGCTGTATCGAAGCAAATGACGATCAGTGAACGTACTTCATACCAAATGAGTTTAGAGTCTTATACACGATTAAATAAAAAAATCTTAGAAATTCAGAAATTCTTAACTAATGAGTTTTCAATTGAGCTATCACATGTCGTACTTGCCATTTGAAGACTTTGGGAATGACTGTCAGAAAGGGAGGAGTTACATAACGTCAACAAAGCTTATGAGTTATTGTGTTCTTCTCAATACAAAAATTGACCCTTTTCAGGATTTCTCTCATTATAACGAAAAAATTTTTTTCAAGTGGATAGTTTTAACCGAAGCTCAGTATACATGTAATAGTTAGATTGATTATTTACTTAAAAGTATGTCACAAGAATTATTACGAAGTATCTCATAACATTTCACTGTTAGTCTTTTCTTTCTCGTGATTATCTTACAAATCACAATATTACGATTGTTATAACAAAATTCTTTATGAGCTTTATTAACTTTCATCCAGTTACACCAACTGAAGATAGTTTTTTGTTATTTCAAAGGAAGGTCAATCTTAACAATTGGTCTCCTAAAAGGAAAGTAAATTTGCCACATTTGTAACTGTTGTAATTTTAAGATTTTTTATTTCTTTAGTGGATTTTAAATTTTGTTTCTGATAAATAGATATATATAAAATAAGAACGCACGTCATTATTTTGATTGAGTGACATATTACTTTATATTTAGTATACTTGAGAAAAAAAACGATTATAGTTTGTCATTTTTTAAGTAATTACGTGGCACTAATTTAATGTAATTTTAATTATGGGAACTCTTCTCCAAAACAGAAAGTAATCACGTGCATTATACATACAAACGAAAACAAAATTTAATTCCTAATTGAAATTCCATTACATTTTACAACCAATAAATAAAAAGTGATACTTATAAATTATGAGTTCGTTTCAATCTTTCCTATACGTTTAGAAGTATTTGATAATCATAACTGTAGTTTGAAATTAATTTGAACTTGGTATGATGTCATTCCAGATATAAAAAGCGACAGCGGTCAAGAAGAAAATGATTATCAGTTTATAGTAACAGTATCTTCATAATTTCTTCCTGCCTAGTCTAGCAAACTCGGCGAAATCATTTTTCACGACGTCATAATACCCGTTCTGCTATAACTAAGAAGTTCAAATACGGTCTTGATACAAAAAAATTAACATTAAAAAAGTACCACTCGCTGCGTATAGAATTATCCGGGAGAAATTTAAATAATCGCTCGTGCACCAAAACAGTAAACCTTTTTTTCCAGAGATTTTAATGCTAAATTATGCGACAAACCTAAACGCTAATCTGTTAGAGTAGTATATCGCGTTTGCTGTTTGAATAACACCGTGTTAACTAACACAAATGGAATTATAAATTTTTCACCCTTAAAAGGTAAAGGTTCATTAATGTTACTTAAGTTACATGGGTGTAATTACTTCTAAACGAAAAATTATGACAGGAGAAAGTTTACAGTGAACTTTTCTGTTTCTAATAGGGAGTAGGTGGTGCTTTGGCTTGTTTGTAATATGTAATTAATTATTAATAGTTTATGAGATATTTTGATTGTTTTAATCTTTTTTATGTCTCTTGAATTGCCATTTATGTATATTATCGCTTTAAGGTATGCTCATAACTTCTGAGTTTTGAAACTGATTTTGTTACATGAAAAATAACTTTGCCTTCTAATTACTCGGTATATTTTATATTTCATTTTCTATAAAATTACAGGGTGTCTAAGAAACAATTTATAAGAAGGCAAAGTTTTGTATACATAATACCTACCAGCTGTTTTCGGTCTGTTGGTTTTACGTTGTTAAATAAAACCAATCTTATAGTTTAAAATATTTAAATATATTGAGATAATTATATACTGTGTTAATAGGAATAACTGGTCAAGACAGATTTACAGTGTTGCTGTTCTCAACGCGTTTATCTCATCATTATTATTATAGTAAGGTATCGTAAACAGCGTTATACTGAACATTGTTTAAATATCTGTAAAATACTGGGATAGTTGTGTTTTTAATTCTTTTAGATAATTGGAGATTGACACATCCCATCTTTGTCGCCACATAAAATCATGACTACAATTAACTGTAAGTAACGTTAAGAGAAATTTATTTGTATGACACTTAATTGTACTTGAATTTAGGTACTTAAGTCAAACACGACATTGTTCAAGACTTAGAATTTTAAAATAAGCAACTGAAATGAAATGATCTTCTCTTCAAATTTTATTTCTTACCTTTTACATTATTCAGCATGGAATAAAAAATCAAATATACAGTGTGGTTGATTTCTCATTTACATTCATGGATTTTGCAAGAATTAAGCTTTTAGTTTTGTGATCTCTTTTCAACGAGAAAAGGCAAAATGCAATCACAGAAAAAACAAAAAACAAAAGTTTAAAGAATAAGTCTTTTAATTAAACACCATGTAGTTTATCGGGTAATTAGATTGATTATGATATTCTGAATACAACACAACTTTTAGTTTTTCAATTGATCAGTAACAGAAATAATAAGATTACCTAAAGGAGGCCATATTATCCAATAGGTTGTCTAAAACCTAGAGTGCTAAATGAAGAATAAGCCCCGTGCCGAATCTAATCGTTAAATTTTAATTAAAAAACTAAAAGTGGTGTTGTATCCATAATTTCATAGCCATTCTAATCATTCAGTAAAATGCATAGTGTTCCACTTAAAAACTATTCATCATATCACTTTTTTTTGTCTTATGTGTGATGGCATTTTTTAGACCGTTGGAAAGAAACTATCCAACCCAAGTTTTGGAATTTTTTGAAAAACTTTATTCTGGCAGAATTAATTAATGTGTAATGAAAAATCAACCACACTGTATAATAGAAATGATATCCAGTAACGTAACCAGAGGTGAAAAGATTATAATATACCGGTTGCCTAAAATTTTACGGAACATGGGTAGTTTCTGTTGTATTTCTATGTAAATAGCAACAGAGACAGATTTCACTTCACTTTAATAATACTGTCGTCACCAAAAGCACTGAATAACTTTTGAGGCGATTTTTGCTTATTTATAATGATTTTCTAGATATGGACTTTTTAGATAAACGATACAGTTATAAACTTGTTCTCAATTTAACAATTGAATTAATTATCATTAAACTCTATTAGGTATGCAGTACATCGCGGCCAACTTCAAGTCTTTATTCCTATAAAAGTAAAAATCACAGCAGGCAAACTAAGTGGCCTGTCATCGGTTATCGTCTAACCACATAAATAACTACTATATTCCGTAAAATTTTAGACAAGTTTGTACGTTGGAATATCTAGACTGTTTAGGAAATTGTGGTCTCAAGCAATAATATTTCAGATAGGCACAGCCTAAGGGCGCCAACCGTTCCAAGAGGATTGCCGCCCGGAGTTCCAGATCAATTTCGAACTTAAGAGGGCCTTTGATGTTTATATTTACTGGTATATATGTATTTTTGTGCAGTGGTTTCCTAAACGACAACGCTGAACAAGCGCTTCCGATCATCCAGTGGGTGTTTTAATCAGCAGAAGAATATACGCTGTGTTTAATCAGAGTTAGAACTTTATTTCACTTTTTTCAAGAAGGTACAGCGTTTGTATTTTAAAATTAATATTATACAGATTTTTAGCCATTCAATAAATTACACCTGCTGTCAGTGAGTTACTGTAATATTCAAGAAATCTACAACTGTTGGCAGTTAATCAAAGATTAACATGTTGACTGTTGTTTGAACCTAACGTTTGGCCTTAAAAATGAGTGTCATAACTTTCGGCCAAACTGAATAGGCTATTACCCTTTTTATTTTAAAAACAGCGCTATAATATGTTTCTACTTTCAGAACGTGAAATCAATGTATAGGTTTATAATGAGATATTTATTTGTTTTTGATCTCCACTTAATTTTTATTTTTATGTTCTTGAACAGAAGTAATGCTAGAAGAGATTTCTGGGCTAAAATTAGAGATAGCTTTTTATACACAAAGCGTGTCAATGTTTTTTCTTAAATTTCGCTCTGCTTTACTGCATGACCTCGAGGCCCTCCCTAAGTGCTCTCCTTCTTTTAACTCTCTTAGAGTCTTCTTTACGTGCCATCTCCGTTGCAAAGTTTCTCTATCATCATAGCTATTTGAATCTTAGATACAGCTGCTCGGAATAGTTGATTGGAGTTGCAACCAAACCACTCTCTTAAGTTTCGCAGCCATGACATCTTTCTTTTTCCCTCACTACGTTTTCTTACGATTTTTCCTTGTATTATATTTTGCAGAAGTTGGTATTTTCCCCTCGCACAACGTGTCCGAGATACTGAAGCTTTCGACTTTTGATGGTTAATAATAATTTCCTTTCCTTTCTCAGTTTTTGAGTACTTCTGTATTTGATAGTCTATCTATCCAGGATATTTTTAGTACTCTTCTATATGTCTATAATTCAAATGCTTCTAGTCTGTTACAGCAGTATTTATTCATGGTCCATGTCTCTACACCATACAGGAGGATAGAATGAATATAACATTTTACTAGGCGTACTTTTAGCTCTCGGTTTAGATCTCGACTGGTTAGTATTCTTTTCATTCTCATAAAGGCATTTTTGGCTTTTTCAATTCTTATTATGATTTCTTTTGTTTACTCATTCATTTCATTCACAGACGTTCCAAGGTAGTTGTATTGCTCAACTCCTTTGAATCTGTTCTTTGTTAACTTGTAGTTTTACACTGCTAATGTTTTTCTTAGATACAATCATAAATTTAGTTTTCTTTATGTTGAGTGTTAGGCCATATTCTTTACTGATTTCTACTATTTTGTTTAGTAATTTTTTAGGTCGTTCAGAGTTTCTGCGATGATGATAGTATCATCTGCATACCTGATGTTGTTAACTGTTAGTCCGTTTACCTTTATACCGGCAGTTTCATTTAGAAGCACCGTCATAATTATGTGTTCTGAATAAAGGTTAAATAGTGTTGGTGATAGGATACAACCTTGTCTGACACCTCTATTTATGTTTATTTCTTCTGTTGTTTTTCCTTCGACTTGAACTGTTGCTTTTTGGTTGTAGTAGAGGTTGGTGATTACTTGTATATATCTAGTATCTGTGTTTCCATCTTTAAGTAGTTGTATCAGTTGTTCGTGTCTGACTTTGTCGAATGCTTTATTGTAGTCAAGAAAACATACGTAGACATCCTGATTTACATCTAGGCATCGCTGTATCAGTATATTACATGCAAATAAGGCTGCTCTTGTTCCTAGTCCTTTTCTGAATCCATTGGGTATTTCCGATGTCTTCTTCAAGTTTGGTATACAGTCTGTGGTGTATAAGTTTCAGGAAAAGTTTTAACATATGGGACATTAAACTTATCGTACGATATTCATTGCAGTGTTTAGCGTTTGGTTTCTTTGGAATGGTTATGAATATGGAGGTGAGCCATTCTTGTGGTATTATGCCTGTTCTATAAATGCTATTGAAAAATTCTCCCAGGGTATCTACGTACTTTTCATCCATTAATTTTATGACATCTATTAGAAGTTGATCAGGTCCGGTTGATTTTCCATTTTTCATATTTTTTAGAGCATGTTGAATTTCTGTTTTTGTTATATCTGGTCCCGTTTCTTCTTTTTGTTCTTCTATTTTATTTATTTTTTTGTTATCTTCAAAGAGGTTTTCAATATAGTCTTTCCACAATTTAATCTTACCTTCAATGTCACTTATAATCGAGTTATTTTCGTCTAGCAGATAAGGAATTTCTTTTGTTTTTACTTTGCCTGTAAATTAAACGTGTCGTGTTTCTCTTGCAGCTGTTTTATTTCTATGAATTTTTTTCTAAGCCAGTTCTCTTTGGCTTTTCGGCTTTCTTATCTAATTTTAATTTGGATTTCTTTGTATTTTTCGGGGTTATTTTTGTACTGTCTTTGGGTATCCATATTTTTCAAGATTTCTTCTGTCATCCAGTCTTTCCTTTTACGTTTTGTTTCTTTTAGATGTTTTAGTGATGGTGTTACACAGCTTTTTTAATAGATGTGCATGTTTTATTTATATTTTCTGCATTAACTTCAGATAGTTTTTTATTTTATCTAAGTTTCCATTTATTTCTGTTTTCAATTTTTCTTTTACTTCTTTGTTGTTTAGGTTTTTTATGTCTATTTTCTTGTGTATTGGTTTCTTTTTTATTTTCTTAAATTTTATTTTCATTTTAGCGATAATGGGGTTATGGTTTAATGTCATGTCTGCACCAGGGTAGGCCTTTACCGATTTGATACTATTTTTATATCTTGTGTTAATCATCAAGTAATCTATTTGGTTCCGTACGATTTTTTCTTTAGTATTTTGTGGAGATGTCCAAGTATAAAGTCTGCGTTTTGGAAGCTTAAAAAACGTATTTGAAATTACCATGTCGTGTTCTTGGTAAAATTTGATTAGGCAGTTTCCTCTATCATTACGAGTTTCTAATCCGTGGTTTCCTACATATTTTTCTACCTTATCTTGGCCAACTTTGGCATTTATATCTCCCATTACGATTGTGGCGTCTTTAGGCTTTGTCTGTTTTAATGCATTTTTAATTTCTTCATAGAAGTGTTCAATTTCTTTGTCATCTTTATCTGTTGTAGGTGCATGGACGTGGATTAAATTAAGCTTTCCAACTGTAGTCTTTATTTGTAAAAACATTACTTGCTTGAAGTACGGTATAAAATGAGTGCAGGAGTTGGCTACTTTCTTTTTAAGAATTACCGCTACCCCATATCTGTGTTGGTTGTCGCTATTTCCAGAGGAATCAAGCTTATGATTATCACCTATTGATTGTTGTCCGGTACCTGGCCATCTTGTTTCACTTACTCCTAGTATATCGATATCTAGTCTGTTCATTTCTTGGACGATATTATGTATTTTTCCCGCTTCATACATGCTGGTTACGTTCCATGTTGCTCTTAGAGTAGAAACCTTCAATCGTAGTCCTTTTTATTTTTTAAAAGCATCGAGTTTCGGCTCTTATTAATTTATTTTTTAAGCAGCTAAATACGAACTCGGGTCATCTGGGGCGGCTCAGGGGTACAATTCGCGAACTTACGTGAACAGCTTTGTATACAAATTAACCTAACTAACTATAAACAATGTTACTCACGTGTGTATCTTTGTGGAACATAAGTTGGAAGTTTTCAACCTTGGCGCAGAATGTTACTGTTAGCTCTATGTTTCGTATACTTACGGGATGCTTAAAAGCATAACTTATATTTACAAGGAATGCTACACTAAAAATCACAAAAATCGGTCTAAGTGTTCTATCTTTATAAGCAAGATTAACCTTTTTTTCAAAAGACTTTGAGGGCGAATATCGACTCAACGAGGTGATTTTGAATAAAATTCGGTTTAAATCGACTTATTTCGATCACAGGAATTTTTGGAAAAGCCATGTCCAGGTATTTTCGACATACCCTTATTTAGCGTAGAATCTTTCAAGAACAAAACAGTATCTAGCAAGAGCACAATACCACACCAGTCAAAAAATCCTTCTTATTGAACTATTCATTGGTATTAGAATTATGTAAGTAATCCATTAATAAAAGAAATTTATCTTCACACTTTACCTTGTAGCAAAACAAAAAATGCAGAAACGTCTTTCCTGCATTCTTTCATTAGATACACAGAGTGTATCATAACGGATGCATATAAAATTAACTGCCCATCGAACTGGTATAAAACTTTTATATTTATTGCATTATTGTTTTCAAGGTATAGCAAAGTATAATAGAGAAAATATAACGTTTACTTTTTTATTTAGTACAAATTTGTAGAGAAATGTGAATGTATTGAAAACGATACGATTTAAAAAAAATTGCAAGAATATCAAAATTGCAAGAAAACAGTGACTGTCGAATTTTATTTTAATTACAGGGTATTGACACCGTCATATCTCTGCGACTAGTTACAAAAAAACTTTAATTCAGAGACTAAGATAGTGAAAGAGAACTATTACATAGATCAAACCTCATACCAATTTTGATATTTTCTTGATGAAAGGTTTACGAGTTGAAGAAATTAATTTTTTATTCTGAATACTTCATTACACTATATATCGGAAACAAAGAATTTCAAGCATAGTTTACAAAATTTTTCTTTCAGTCTTATATGGACCCATTATGAAACATACTGTATAGTGCTATGTACTCCAAGGGATGGTTTCAGGATAAGAATAGCGTAACTCAAGGGAAGGATTACACGAACTGTTAAGATATTTATTCAATTATACAATAATACACAAGTCCATATTTAATATTCAAGCAATAATATTTAGAACAGCAAAATCCATCAACACAGAAAAAATGGCAAAGTTGAAGTTCATATCTTGCATGATAAATCTAGAAAAACATAGTCATGCAAAAATTCTAAGTCTAATACAAAGATATGTACAGATCACTCGCAAGCTAGACAATCATCTGGATTATAGCGAGTTCCGTATTAAACTGGCCTCAGTAAAACCTCGTTCTCATTGCTCAAGTCACTTAATTTCAAGCTCCTGCTCATGCTTTAACAAGTTTAGTTGAAACAACTACATATTTGAAACGGCGTCAAAGTAGTTGGAGCATACTGAAATTGCGTTAATAGAAGTGATTTTAAGTCGTTATAATTTATTTCTGCCAATAGTTTATTTATATTATTTTCTTCTCTAGCATTTCTATTGTATAGTTATCCGGCCCAATGTCCCACTAAACACTATATTTTTTGCTATATCTCAAGAAATCTAGTAATCTGTTCATTACTCCACTTACTAATTTTTTTCCGAGTTAGAAGATTGCACTTCTCAAATAAAAAATAACCTTATTTATCACAAACACTGAAACACATTTCACTCTAGTCAAGTCGACTTTCCAGTTCAAGGAAAAAGTTGAAAGGCAATTAAAAAAATGAAAAGAAACTCTATTTCACTTGAAATTTGAAATCAAGTAAAAAATGCATACAAGTTATTTAAATTTAAACAACTTGACCAATGAGAACGAGGTTAGAAATTTCATCCATTCATATAGGGCGAAATCGCCTACATTAATAGACATAATGGAAAACTTTGAAATAAGTTTTAATTTTAAGATAAACAAAAATTGTCTAGTTTTACGCTAATCATGAAAGTTTTATCAATTCTGGCTCTCTCTACATCTTTTCAAATTCTACAAATTAACACATGGGCTGAAAAGTCCCAGGCCTAACAAATAGATGGCGCTAGTTTTATTGCGTTCACCGCTTTTTCAGTTAGTACTAACCTTCAAAAGACAGCTGTTAAAATTTCATGATATTCTATTCATTATTTTGTGAGTTATTGTGCTAAGAGTGACGCTATTTTTCTTATTTTCAAAACAATGGATCAAAAACAATTTCGTGTTTTAATTTTACACTGCTTCTTGATGGGAAAAAATACCGTTCAAGCGAAGCAATGGCTTGAAAAGTGTTATGGGGACTCCGCTCTATCAGAAACAACAATAAAACGTTGGTTTGCTGACTTCAAACGTGGTCGTAGAGACACCGAAGATGCAGAACGCAGTGGACGTCCAAATGAGGCGGTAACACCAGAAAACATCAGAAAAATCCATAAAATCGTTTTGAATGATCGAAAAGTGAAGTTGCGTGAGTTAGCTGACATCGTAAAGATAGCAAAAGAACGTGTTGGCTTTATATTGCATGAGCATTTGACTATGAGAAAGCTCTGCTCAAAGTGGGTGCCGCGTTTGCTCACTGTTCACCAAAAACAAGAACGTGTTGATGTTTCTGAGCAGTGTTTGGCCATGTTTAAACGTAACAAACCGGAATTTTTGCGTCGATATGTGACAATGGATGAAACATGGATCCATCACTTCACTCCGGAATCAAAACGATCGTCATCTGAGTGGACAGCAACTGGTGAACCTCGTCCAAAGCGACCGAAAGCACAACAATCGGCTGGAAAGGTTATGGCCTCGGTATTTTGGGATGTGCGTGGTGTAATATTCATCGACTATCTTGAGAAGGGAAATACCATCAACAGTGAATATTATATAGCGTTATTGGAGCGTTTGAAATCCGAAATTGCAAAGAAACGACCGTATATGGCAAAGAAAAAAATTTTGTTTCATCAAGACAACGCACCGTGTCACAAGTCAATCAAAACAATGGCAAAACTACATGAATTGAACTTCGAATTGCTCCCACATCCACCGTATTCGCCAGATTTGGCTCCCAGCGACTACTGGCTGTTCGCAGACCTAAAAAAATGCTTGCCGGTAAGAAATTTCGCTCGAATGAAGAGGTTATCGCTGAAACTGAGTCCTATTTTGAGGCAAAAGATAAATCGTTCTACAAAAGTGGTATTGAAATGTTAGAGCGGCGCTGGAATGATTGCGTTGTTCTTGATGGAAATTACGTTGATGAATAAAGCTAATTTTGAACAAAAAAACCGTGTTTTCTTTCTTAGGCCTGGGACTTTTCAGTCCATGTGTTAAGTATGAACATTTTACAAATTTTGCTTTAGGGGAAAAGCTTTTCTTGCTGTCAGTTTAAAATCTACAATATTGATTAATTATTAAGCGTTAGCCAACCGTTGTGTAATTGATCTGAAAGAAACGATTGGCGGAGATTCAAATGTTGTCCAGGTTGTGAACATTAATATTAGATAATATGTTATTAATTTATTAAAATATATTTGCAACAAGTAATTAAATCTGTCGGATATTGTATTTTGTTTAAACACCAATAAAACGAAACTAACTTAATATTTTCTTTATTATTTGTTTTGTTATTATCTTTTGCAAAAACAGAATCTTATAACCCATACAAAAATTTCTTTTGTTATGATTGCTACACATCCGACAAAGTTCTCGCAATCAAAAAACAGAAGAATGTAATATTATTACTGCATCTCTGAATGAGAAGAAAAACAATTAACAAAAGTAATAATGGAAAAACATCATAATTTATGTAAACAAAAACACTTTGTAAACGGTTTTTTTTTTTTACTTTTGTTAAACACGCTTATTAATAATGTATTCGACATAAATCTCTCAAACAACAATTTTGACATTTGACACTTTTTATCGGAAACTTTAAACGTAATTAATAATTGTTAAAAGATAATAACGAGTGACAGACATGATTTTGTAAGGACGTTTTGCCATATTTGTGGCGCAAATACGTCATGTTGTACAAGCTTTTTATTCTATACCGGAAGGTGTTAATTGTTCTTTGAAACATTTTAAATTAATTTTAATTTATTATACTTGTGTTATGTTTGTTATATGTATGTATCATTTAAATATATAAAAAAAATACTTGTCGGGTTGTAAAAAGCGAAAGTACTTGTAAGAGTAAAAAAACATAATTGGAAAGTGTCTTTCTTAATTTTAACACGTTCTGAAGCATAACAGTTTCAGTTTTTTAAGTTAACAGGAATTTCAACACTGCTTTTGCGTTGTTTGTGTGTTCAAGCTATTTCTGAAAAGATTACTAATTGAAATTAAATTAATTTATTTTAGAAATGGAACAAAGTTTGTGAACTACATGCATCAACCTTTTTTCATCGTTTAAAACAACTCGGATTAGGTCTAGCACACAGTAGATCTTGTACAGTACACTGTAACCCAAAACTAAAGTTATTCTTACCAGTTATAACTATGCCACCTAACAAGTTACAGTCTTGGAATAGTCGTGATTGATTATAATAACTTAGCCCTGGGTTAGGCTGCGCTGTATTGCATTCTGTGTTCGCCGGAGTTTACTGAAATCGTTGAATAACGTACATCAAGGAAAAATTACTGTTACTATCATTACGCTAAGAGTAAGTCAGCGATGCATGAAACACACAAATGAGTATTACGGTGCCTCCTTAGGTACCGACCAAAAGGGTGGCCGTATTACTGCGGTTTTCTCGAGTCGAGAATGAGCGTTGTCATTTCAAAAGCTCAAAACTCGTTCCAACGTTATCAAAGAAAAGAAATTTTATTCTCTGACCAAAGGTCAAAATACTAAGTGCCAAAGTCAATAGACACAACTAGATGTTTTTTTTCTTAATGCCAAAAGACTACAAAAATCTAACGGCAAGGCCCGAAGATTATTAAATCTACTAAATACTGCTAATTTTGAATTTCTCAGAAGTTAAATGATAAATCAAATATGTAATGACAGATATCCCTACAATCAGAACAATAAGCTAAACCGTAGGCGTGAGATGAACGTTCTTAAGACAAAACTACTTTATTGCGCAATTCTTAAAGTATATGCAAAATTATGCAGTAATTAACAATAAATAAATTTAATGGCCGGCCAGCAATTTTACGAAAGAAACGACTTTCAACAAAGAAGTGAAAATTTCCTCTACTAACTGATATTTCAAAAATAGCAAATTACAATAGCTGGATTTCGAGTTTAATGTAACAGTAAACCTATGATTGATTTACCTTGTTTCAATATCTCGAATTTATGTCATTCAGCTTAATTGCCAACGTACTTAAAATGCACGAGCACAGTAGTTTTCAATAAAACGAATCGAGGGTTCGCTGGTACCATCTTTCAAATAACAAAGGTAAGGGAACAGACAAGTTTATTTTAACTCATCATACTTGATGTTACACAAAACCAATTTTTAAATTAATATTATTCAAGTGCAAAAGTTGTTCGTTCGCCTACTTATGACCAAATCACAAATCACCAAGTACTGTGTAAGTCCAACTTGAATAAATTCAACTGTAGGATAACCAAATTTCCACTTGTTCTGCAAATATTAATGGATGGAAAGCCACACCTAATTTTGTCATAAAACTATGTTCTAGAAAGTACCAATTGGTACTTGGCGTTTCCATTAGATGACACCTTAATTCAGTTCTGGAATTTATCCCAGAGTTACGATTTTAAACATCCCAATTCTAAATCTTCAAACTTTCTTAAACCTCTCAGATTTTTCCGAACATCTTTTAATAAACAAACATTAATTAAATGTAATGTATGTAAATCTGATGGTGGTGCGATAAGATAATGAGAACGCGGCGTGACGGTAACCTTGGAAAAGTATATCTATTTGATTGGTCCATCTTGATAGTTGTTAGTGCCGACAAAGATGTGCATTGGACTGGCGATAAGAAGCGAACGGCGGCGTGTGGAATTATGTCATGATAATATGGATTGGTCGGCCTTGTCATTCTGTTGAGTGAGAGGTGCCCGCGTGTTGCCTTGATGGATGGCGCCAGATGTTAATGAAAAGGTCGTTTTGTCAGTCTGCAATAGAGACAATACACATCCAGCCATATGTATTGGCTACAACCGGCAATGTTGATAGATGCAGGAGGCTGTAGAAAAAGATTAACAAGTACGGAGGAAGATAAGCGTAAATTTTTCCAGAAATTAGGCCAGATTTTCCGTTTTTCTACCGCCAGGTTCACTTTTCCGAAAAACTAATGCCGGATTCGTAATCAGCGACCCAAAAAAACCTCCTAGAAGCCATTTTTGAGCTAAAATTCACACATTTTCACAAATACAGAAAATCTCCAGAAAGGGGGTGGTTAAAAGGGTGATTTTGCGATTTGAGGTAAAAGGGGCGCGGGGTGAAGGTCTCAATAGTCATGAATGATCCTGGGGTCACATATTGCAAAAAAGTTTTTTCAAATTCGAGCTGAGCGTTTTTTTCTATTCGGCCTTTTTTCTCAGCTTATTGACTGGACTATCAAGGTGATTATAGACTCTAGAAGCAAGAACCCATTCGAGATATAGATTGCAGCATACTCTCTTGACTAAATTCAGCGATATCATCAAGGAATATGCAGTTCTGACAGTAAAGGACTATAAGAAAGCATATTGCAGCAAAATCAAGGCTATTCCAGGAATTTCTAAATGTCGGTCAGTGAAGTTTTCAAGTTCAAGCAAACCTAAAATGAAAGAGACTATGACAGGAGAACACTCTACTGTTTTTTCATTGTATAAAGCTGGACACTCCAGAATCACTTCTAATGTCTTATCCTTTAAAGAGACTTATAAGAGATTTATTAAACTGAAACAAGAAAAACTGGAAAATATTAAATTTCTTGTGGGGCACATAGAAGTAGAAGAAAACAGAGAATTTTATAAGCTTCTTGATGCAGAATCTAGTGAAGTAAATAATAAGATCGAAGATGAAGCAAACTCAGAAGCAGAGGAATTTGAATGAAATCAATACCTTTATTTTCATTTTATTTTGTTAAAACACTTATTTTTTGAAGTATTTTTCATTTTCAGTTACTTATTATAAGTACAAAAGTATAATTTAATATTTACTTTTGAATTACAAAAAATTAAGAAAACTTCTGCAGTTTTCTTACAAAAAGTACAAAATACTTTCTTAGTTTTTTGTAAATGTAGCCAGTTCCGCGTAGGGTCCGTTCGGTGCAGACGTCGGCAGTGGTCCCTTCCGGTCCCCAACCAGTGTACGCACTGGCCTGCGTCAGGCGCACCCGGCTCCCCGGAAATTCACCCCGGGTGGTGCGACCTGTTGCAGCTGCTACTGGCAACCTTCGTTCTGGAGGGCGAAGGCCCAGTAGTGGCGCCGGCCTTCCAGCCGGGGCACTCTGCGTTAGTGAGTGGACGCAGACCCCCCGGAGCCAGTGTCCCTTTTCCACCCGCGACGTAACTAGGTTTATGGCCCCGAAGTCCTCTTCACTACTGTCACCGTCTACTCCTAGCGGCCGCTGCCGAGCTCATCCCTTACACCGTGCGAGTAGGGGTGTGGCTCTAAAAACTATTTGTATGTCGTACCAACACCAGTTCCGCGAGTGCAAGTTCTTCTCCTTCTACGGACGTTGTCCACATCTTCAACAAGTTCGACCACCAGAATCAACCACATCACCCGCGACAGCCGATGTATATTTAACCATATCCATCACCCCTGTCGCGGGCCCCATATCGGCTTTCTTCAAGCCACTACTTCAGCTCAAGATCATTGCACGGCATGGGGGCACCAAACGTACAACTTCAACTTCAGTTACATATGGGTCAACGACCTGTAATAAAACAACTTGCTCAGACGCCACTCTTAGGCCGCCTCAACATCCCGAAGCGGCCCTACAACATCCAGCGCCGACCAACCATTTATTTGAAGAAGTCTTCGGCCAATTACGACGCCCTTAGAAGCTGTTTTCACCGTTCAACAATATTTACTACAAGCCACGCCTACCGGGCCCCGTCCTACACTTCAGATACATACGACATCTAATAATACCAACGCCAAACGCCGCCCTGCTCACCTCGCACCAACACCAGCGATAGTACCAGACGCCGCCACCACTCCATGCTGCCAACGACCTTCCTCGTGACACTGCAAACTAGGAATCACCAGGTCGACATCCATCCGACTTCAACGGCTGGTCAAGTGCCGATGAACTCAAACGATGAACGTCCTCTGCCTCGCTCTCCCATAATATATGCCATCCTCAGGCTGAAGAAGTCCCATGGGAGGACTTATAACGGTCTCCCGCCTCCGGCGGGAAAACAATATTGACTCGGCTCGTAAATGTAACCCTTTTTCGAATCCTAGTTATACGGGTACAAAAGGTAGATTGCATATATTCATGACACAATGTAGCATAAGTTTATTTCAACGCATAGAGTTTGAGTGGGAATTCCAAACTTTGACAATTAATTATCTCAAAACCACTAAAATGTCATTTAGGGACTTTTTGCATAGAGCCCTTTAATTGGAAATATGTGGTTGTATCACAAAAGAGATTTTAAAGTACACTTATATTCAACAATTATTCAAATAGTTATTTGAGAATATTTAAGCCTTTTTAATAATTTTTCAATTTGAATTAGAATCTTTAAACAATGAATGAATAAAAACAATAATTTTAGATCAGGTAATTAAAAAGATTTGATAAACAAGACTGCAGATATTTGACTTCATATTTAACCGAATTGTAGAATCTTCTGAAAAGAGTTCGTAAATTGGACTTGACTTTATGAATCAATTTTCAAATCTAACGATAATAATTCAAGAAAGTTTTTTAATTGACACTTAGAGGTTGTAGAAATGTCTAATTGTACCACAGATTTAGAATAGAGAGGGCCATTTGAAACTCAAAAATATTTCGACTAGCGGAACGTTACTGTTTCTAATTCTCACTCAATTTTATATACGTACGCACGATGATTAGATCGTCCCAACAAAGGAATTGTGTCATCTAGTTTTAAAGTTTATTCCACATAAGACTTAGTCTTTAGAATATAAAACACTTCAGAAAACGTAAGTTATTGACGAATTAAAATTGTTAGCCAGTAAATCTCTAAATTTGTTCTCTTCGAACAACAACAATAAAAATAAAAATAATCCAAAATGAGTTCGCTAGCTTTTTTTTTACTACAAAGTGGCATCGTAATGTGATATGAAAAGCAATGGAGTGAAAACGCAACATTTGAATTCCAATGATAAGATCAAGAACTGCAGAATATGCAAAGCAGCGAAGTGAATGTCTTAAATAAGGACTTGTTTCAGAAACTTCCCTTTTGAGTCTCCATTACGCACAAAAAGTAAGCACACAACGAAATGACAACAAGAAGTATTTAAATACGGATAAAATCTGAAAAGAAAGCATTTTAAGGGTAGATTTTCCTCAAGCTAAAATGAATGATAGAGGCGTATTTAAATAAATTTAAAATAACAAAATAAAATGAACATTAAGTGTGTTTCAGTGTTTCATCTAGAATTTCATTTAAGAAAATTGCTTCATGGCCAGAAAAGTTTAGAAAATGTTAATCTAGAGAGAATTCTGACGAATTGATCACTCACGTGTCGGCGTCGCGTCGGCCCTGTTTTGCATTCATGCAGCAACTTGTATTATTAAGTTCAACTTCAGTAACACAGTAAATATATGAATAAGAAATGATATGTTATGAAAGCACTTAAATAAAGCAAAAGATAAAAAATCGACCATTAATATGTTCAATATCTACTACGAATATTCCTGCTGTATGTGCATTTACTATTATAGAATGAGAAACAAAACAATAAACACAGTTTACTCCCATTGTGTTAAAATAACTTATGTCCACGTTGTTAGCAGGTATTTAACATATTATAATAACAGTCTCAGTGCTTTGTGAAACCAAGTGGAAAATTCTAAATAAAATCTTCCAAGGTCTACGTTTGTCTGCATGGTGTAAACTTAAAATATATTTTATAACACGGACAAACCGTGATAACTTGGAAAGTTCAACTATCCTTGAAATTTAATTACTTTCTGGTCAGAGAAAACTGTGTAATGGAGTTACGCCGAACTGAAATATTTAGTAAGAAACCTACATACGATTATTGTAATTTTTAATATTCTGTTTTTTCCCGCACGCCCAACGCGAAAAATTCTCAGTTGTCAAAATCGCATTAAAAATAAGGCACATTACAAACACTTAAAGACACGACCTACACAACACATTTGAAAGAACAAATAGATCTGACAAATTCAAGAGTTCCAAGAATAATGTTGTTGCCATTTATGTTAACACCATCACTTAACAAATTGTTTACGCATTAATGAGTAATATTAAATTAAAATTATATATTATTAAAGATAGAGAAGAGTGAAGCGAGAGGTCATTGTCGTAATAAATTATATGCAACATCAAAAATTTACTGAAAACCCTTTTATTTCAACCTTCGCACGTTACAAAACAAACAGTGAAACTATTACTACTCTACATGTTCCTGTTTGTTTAATTATTTACACTTTAATGATGATAATAATAATAATAATAATTTTGTGACCTTCAAGCAATGACGGTGACAAAGTAGAATTTACATAAATATCTTGATATCTGATTTTAACTCATTTTATTATTATTGTGGTAGCATTAGTTATCTATGTAGTTAGATCATAATAAATGAGTCAATTTGCTATTAAACAAGGATTATTAGCTAAAAGTGTTCAATAGTAATATGTAACTTACTATTGCACAATAGATAGTTGCAGCATACAATAAATTGCATTTAGTCATTGCAAAAATTATTATAAATTTACTTTTAAATTTTTAATAATAATAAGAGAGAGGTCAACATGCAACAGCAGTCGCAAGAATTCATCTTTCTCCTTTTTATTAAAAAATTCAATTATAAAGTATAAACAATAGGGAAATAAAAGGATCTACCTTATTCTAAATACTTACATGCATTTGAACAACCTACACGGAAAATATTTTATTTTCAGTTAGAAAGCTGTATATTTTTGATGAAGATGAATTGACTTGTCTCACCTAAAAAGTCCACAAATGTTAATGTTGAATTTGCTTAGGTAAATGCGCGCAAATCTCTCCGCAGATAAGCTCAACACACCCTGTCTACTGATTCTGTAAATTTTTACTTCGTCATAGTAGCATGTGTCACGCTGAAAATAACAGGCTACAGTTACTGTTATGTTTTGTTTATTAAAAGAATTCCCATTGTTAGGCAGTTGACATGAATCTTAAAATCAAAATTACGGATGCTGGAGTAACTGCAAATGCTTGAAAATCGTAGTATGAATTTGTGATAGCAATGTTTGGAAGATTGCTTCCTACTTATACGTGTTTTCTACATTCTTCTCTAGTCTTTTCACTTTACTTTTTACAATTAGTTGTATTCTTTTCTTTACGCGTGTAATGTCATCTCGGTGTAGTGTTTGACTTTGAATAGGAATCTTGAAAAAGTCAGGAATTATATCTGGCGTAAAACCTTTGTGTCTTCTAGCTAGAAAATAATACTTACTAAAAACAGCTATCAGGCTTTCTCGAATCACATCAAGTTGATTTTAGATGAGTTTGTGTGAATCAAGCTTAAAAACTCAGATCAGTACGGAGCTTTATTCCGACAGCTTTCTTTCAGTTATAGCTTTAGTAGAAATATTACCAATTTTTGCTTACTATATTACAAGCAGGGCTAGCGTAAGAACGTGCAAATGGGGTAATATGTCGCAATAAAACAATTGAAACCTACATTAAACGCACCACGTATCACTCTCTTTTACCACATGAAGACCCTTTAGAAAATTCTGTCTAACTAGGCACCAAACACCCTAATGCTGGCCCTGCTTGCAAGTTTTTCTGTTTAGCGGCTTTTAGAATTTCCATAACAGTTTGTTGGAGGAACTAAACACATCGTAATTTTGACCGAGACTTGTTGTTGAATGATTTGAAGTTATATCCCTGGAATGATTTAATTCAAGAACGTGATATTGATAATAAGTTATCCCTATTCATGGCTTTTGTTTTGTCGCTCTTTGATGTTCACCCCCCGATAAAGGAGGCTAAAGTTACCAAGCCAAAAGCTCCTTGGCTGACGTGACAGTGCTTTGAGGAAGTACAGACGTACTAAATCCGTCTCTGATTGGAATAGGTACAAAGAGTTAAGGAACTTTACGGTAGCTTCTATACGGCGGGAAAAAACCATATTTGGACACATTCTCTAGAGAAGATGATTCTCGAGGATTATGGAAAGCCTTAACCAACCTCAACGTACGAGGTGCGACAGTTCGTAATATTCCTTCAAACCTAGCTGATCCGAATTCAATTGGAGACTATTTCAGCATCTTAAGTCAGCCTTAAAATAATAACTGCATTAACCAAATTTAATATTACATAATTTAACATTCAATGCTTTAGGTACTAGTAATATTTCTTTGATTATGTTGAAATACTGTAGTCCATTTATTGATAAATTTATTACCCATATTATTAACTGTTGTATTGAAGTACTTCATTTTCCGTCTGCATGGAAAAGCGCTGTTGGACTTCCTCTATCTAAAGTTACAAATCCAAAGAATTTTTCCGATTTGCGAATAATTAGTATTTTACCTTGTTTATCTTAAATTTTTGAAAAGTTTTACATAAACAAATGTATAACTTTTTTAATAGTAATGAACTTTTCCCTACGTATCAATCAGGTTTCAGGGAGGGATTTAGTACGGCAGACTCTCTGGCTTCTGTTACGAATTCTTCTGATAAAAAATTAATCACTGCCTTGATTTTGCTAGATTTCTCAAAAGCATTTGATACCATCAGTCACGATCTCATATGCGCAAAATTACAATATTATGGTTTTGTTGAACCTGCCATCAATCTGATTAGACCTTATCCTTCCGATAGAACCTTAATGATACAGCATAACAATAGATTTTCTACTTCCTACCCTATTACGTCTGGCGTACCTCAAGGTTCAGTTTTGGGACCTTTGTTGTACATTATCTACACGGCAGATATACTAATGTCTGTTAATAACTGTAAAAGACCTAGGCTGGTTAAACATGGAAAATCGTTGGAAGTAACATTTGGGAGTGTATACACTATACATATACTCTACTTTCAACAAAAAGTACTACATCTCTTAGTTCTGAATTGATACCTGGGATACAGGTGCATTCTGCAAATACTCAGTATAATTATATGCTGACTATGCCTCTTCATACGTCTTCATTGTTTTAGAAAAGTTTTATATGCAATGCTGTTAAGTTTTACAATTCTCTTTCATTTGATATGCGAGGTCTCAATTTAAAAACTTTTAAACGAAATTTATGACATTACCTTTTCAGTAAGCAATAATTCTTTGCCTCTTCATCATCTGCCTACCTGATTTGCTTGCTTTACAGTCAGAATTGTTTATTTCTTTTATTTTTATTTTTTACTTTGCATCTAATCCCTTGGTTAAACAGAGTAGCCTTTGGCTAAATTTTGCCAGGGGATTAGATTGTATATATTTAAGTTTAATTTTTTTTTCAGTTACAGAATGTAAATTAATTTATTAATAATAGAGGCGATTAATAATAATTAATAATAATAATCTACGCATAGAGGATTTTGTCGGAGTTCTAAATGTGCTATCTACCTTTAGATCAGGGATGAGTAGCCAAAGTTTAATTTTGGATCGATATTTAACTGCAGCAGAATAAACTTTCGTGAAGTTTCAATTTAGCATTATTAAGATCTGTCGGAATATTGACCTTTTTTTGTTAACTACGTTCATTTCTAAGATAACTGCATAAAAAACACTTTCTGCGGGAACCAAGACTAACCGCTGTACTTTGCATGCAAACTGCAATATCTCCAATTCAACAACAGGTCAGGAGAACTCTTATATAGGCCAATTTACACTCGGTGGGCTGGTTGCACACAAGATAATGAGAACTGAAATTTCTACATGAAACCAAATACAAACCACTTGCTATCTGAAGCTATACTATATCAAGTCTTAATCTGCTAATAACGGCTTGACCGTGGGTTGATGAGTTTAAATATTATTTACGAAACGTTTGTAATCAAAGAGTCAAATTACTGGAAAGTGGCTATATTAGGAATTTCTTTTTCTTTACCTTAGGGAAAACATTTTAACATAACCGTGGGCTCACTTACACGTGGCGATCCATTACGTATTTTTTGCCCGCAGTTCTCGGTGACGCTTGCGATGTTGGATGTTAAGTATTTCAAAGAGTAATGATTAAACTTTGTTCGTTGAAAAAGTGCACGTGAACAAGCAACTACTGCATTGGACTGCAGCGGCATTTCTATGCTCAGGGGCCAATTACAATTTCACTTTCTCTTGGATCTGGATTTAATTTAGTAATAAACATTCAGCTGACCAAGAGCATTGGTGGCAAAAGTGTTTAATTATTTTATTTGTAAAATGAACCGAAAGACCAAAACAGTGTTGATAAAATTGTTAATAAATGCCGTTCTTTCCAGAGTGGGGAATCTGAAGCAAACAAAAGAAACAGAGCAATCATAAGGTATAAAAGTGTAACATGATGATTATTGTGTTTATGAACAGGAATCTAATACGGTTACGAGTGAACGAGATGACTTTACTAACAGATACATAGTTAAGCAACTTCTACACCTTAGTTCTGGTATAGGATGGGAGGCTTGTCTAGAGAATGTAGTCATAAAAGTATTTTACTTTTTGCTTTGAGATTTTGCGTAGTAGGTCTTCGAAGATTCTGAGAACGTCAAGTGGACCTGCTTGATTATGTTTGATTGCCTGATACTACTAGTGGCATCGATTCTGGAGTGATTCGAGTCAGGCTAGAAGCAGGAGGCAAAGAAAAATAAAAGCGATCCAAGTGAAGGATTCTTCTGCAAGCAGCCCTCCCTTTTTGGAGAAATTTGAGTTGGGACCTCAGCTTGAGAGAACAGACGCATGGAAAACAACAGTCGTTGATAGAAGAGACAAACCGTTAATGAAAGGTAGGCGGCATCGCTAGGATTGGCGGCGTCGTGCACCAGGCGAGGTTACGAGCATTGGCCTCGCAAAATCAAGTTTTTTCTCGTCGGTTGATGAATCTCGTTGCTCTAAGTTAGCTGGACCTTTGAATTGTTTAATATTTTTGTTTAAAATCAAAAGAATTTACAAGGATTTATTTTATTATTTTAAGATTTTTTTATTTTCTTCCTTTGTTTATTTATTTATTTATTTAGCCCTTTTACTTGTTTTTATTTTATCCTTTTTCTATTTGTTTATTATTTTTTTTCCTTTTTGGCACCTTATTTTATTTTTAGGATTTTATTTAGTACATTTATCTGAAATAAAAGAAATAAATGGTTTTCAAGGAGCAAACGCTTGAGTTGGGAAAGGATTTGCGGGACTTGACGATATTTGAAGTGGTGCTGCTAGGCATGGATGCTGCTTGATCTGGTCGTTGCTGAAGGGGGTGAATGTTGTTGGTGAAGTTGCGTGGTGTTGGGAAACCTGCGTGCTGCTTGTAAATGGGTGCAGCTGCTGGAGTTAAATGCTTCTTCTGGAAGCTGCTTGGTTGGCTAAGTGAACTGGTAATACAGGCTACTGCTGAAACTGGGTGTTGCTACTTCTTACGTCGTCGTCGTTGCCTTCATGGGTTAGGTCTCAAACTTGTTCCTGCTTCCCTCCATCTTTTCCTAGGTCTTTCTAGGCTTCTTCTTCCTCGTGGGTTATATTTCAAGGCTTTCTTTGGGAGTCGTTCTTTTTTCATCCTATTTAGATGTTTTATCCATTTTTCTCTATATTCTAGTATCTTTTGTTCATTGAATATATATTTAGGCCTTCTCTTATGTTCTCGTTTCTCAGCCTGCCTTCTCTTGTGACTCGTAAAAATTTCATTTCGGCTTCTTCTTCTTCTTACGATTGCTGCTAATGCTGCTGTTTTGGTTGAGTGAACGGGGTCATTGGTGAGTTTGTTGTTCTGGGGTGTCCTTTAATTGAGCTAGGATCGAAGTATACGTAACCAACAGAATCTTCTTGTTGGTAACAAAACGTCTTATACATCTAGATTAGAGTCGAGTCTGAAATGACCTCGTGGATTGTAAAAAACGGTATCTAGACACTTGCTTAGCTGCATAATTCAGCTGAGAAAAAAAAATTAAAGTTACCTACAGGTGTCTGTCTTTTCCGTCGAGTACAGTATTTTTAATTCTGTGGGGGGAGACATAACGAGATGATCTGGGTTTTGTTGGGGTTGTGCTTTATCAGCCGCATTTGGAACCAAATTTGGAGCTTGGCCAACTACAAAGTCAGATTTAGGAAGAATCTGACACAGAGGGCGGTGTCTTCCTCACTGTACAATACGGTCGGGGGTGTGACGAGCTCCACGTTCCAGAGATGTTGAGAATCCTATATCAACAAGGAGTTGGCACATTTCAGGACAGTAAATCAACCTGAGTGACAATAGTGTTTTCTATACTTCTTCATTTGTTATTCATTTATCGTGTCGTGATAATTTTCTGATTTACATCATTGTTTATTTTTAATTCCTACTGGAATTCCTGAACTTCTTCCAGAAGCGGATCTAGATTTTTTTGACCCCGAAACTAATATTGAACTAAGCGCCTTTCTCCAGTAGAAAGAACCAGGACAGTAGAATTCAAAAATGCTGATGTTTCTAAAGAAAGATCTACTTTGTCTTCTATGTTACTAAATTTGAAATCCCGAGAATTTTAAAAGCACTGGTTTTTATAATTAAGGCTTACTCTCTAGGAGGGGGTGAATCAGGATTTTAAAAGGTTTAAGGTTGGTTGATGTGTGTCCAATATTTTGCTGCTACCAAAAATGTTTCCGTTTTCATTGAAATAAAAGTTAGAATTTTAGAATGTTCTACATAACAAAATGTATATTTTCCGTTTTCCGTGAGACGCATAGTACATGACCTTTAAAGTAGTCAGAACTTGTACTTTCTCTTCCTTATGTTATCATTAATACATAATTTGCGCTATAAAGTTCATATCATCACCGATATTATGCTATAGTTTTTTCGGGAATGCCTCTTCGTAATTACATTCTTGAGTCCTTATCAGTCTGAAAGCATTTATCCAGATTACAATAATTTCCATTTTCTGTACCCTTTTGCATTTAGTAAATGTCTTATTTAAAATAATTAAAATGCCAAATTTGAAAAGTGTTATTTTGCCAGAAAGACATTTTAAGAAACTTCATTTCTAAGCAAAATAAACTAGAAGATACTTTTAACCAGAAAAGGGTCTGGATAATTTTAATTTATCTACTTGCTCTGGGTACTTAGAAAGTGCAATAGCCCAAAAGTTGCTTTTGGTTTTATTTAATGCAAATTAGACAACATTCTTATATACATAAGTTTTTTCTCAATTTCTCTGTCATCCCTCTAGCGTATTCGACCGCCCACAGTATTTCTCTTTTTGGAAGTTTTCTATTTGCTGTATGTTACGGGAATTGTCAATCTAGGAATTAACGTCAATGACCAGCTTCTAATGTTATTACACCAAAACATTGTGGAATAACGTTATAAGCCGCACCTAAACGTTAATACCCTATCAAGTTTGCTAATAAAGACAATGAGAACAGTGACCGGGCATTGTCATTGCCAACACTGTTATAATATTATTGATATACATCTAGAGAATTTCTGGTAGACAACATGTCGTGTTCTTTGAGTTTGTTACAGATTATTGAACAATGGATTTTGATTTGAGTTCGTCTAACGTAATTTTAGAAGTTTGCATGTTTCTCTTCTTAGATTATTAAGAATTTTGTTGAGTACGCCTCTGGTTTTAAGATTTAGAACACTAAAATGTTTCAGATAATATTCGTAAGATTTTGTTGGATGATGTATATGGAGTTTCAAGATTTAGTTTCGTTTTCCAACTTTTTGCTCTGCTAATGATTTTAAAATTCTTTTAAAAAATCATCAACAACTCTTGCAATTTTAGCGCTCTTAACAACTTTGAACTGCTTAGATCCTGCGTGATCATTAAGTATGAGATACTATTATTGCTTAAATGTGTTTGCTGTTGAGGGACGTAAAGAAATTTTTCATTTAATGGAAGCAACAATAGAAGTATTTCGTTCAGTAGCGGCTTTAGGATATTCTCCATAGATTGATAGCTGCTAGCTGCATTGCCTGAAGGTAGTCCGGATGAATAGATTATTCTTTTGCTTTTCATTGCTAGCTTTTCAATAATAGCATTGTTTCCCCAAATACTGGCCATGGACCCTCGCGTCCTCCCCTGGCTAGTCGTCGTCGCTGATTCATTTTAGTGTAAGATTTAATTATAATAATTCTCGCAATCAGTTTTTGTCTTTTTCTCAATTATGTAAAGTAGAAAATATTGAAGGAAATTACATAAGAACAGTAAAAACAAAAAACACCAGTTATTACTCTGATACGATAAACTTGTCATCTGTGAAGGCCCACAAACCAATACTATAACACCGCGTACCATGCCATTATTTTACATAATCAATCAGATTAAAACTTGAACTAATTCGATTTCTAAAACACGTTTCTATTTATATTTATAATAATGTTATTTACAACAATAAAAACTTGAAGGTGCAAAACAAATTGGAATCAAATCAAATCAAATATTAAAAATGAAACGTAAGGTCACGGCCTCTTCATCAACACAGTAAGTTAGTGACCTCAACGGAAGGAAGGAAGGTGGGGAAGGCACATCAAGGAGGTTGCAGACTTAAAGGTTTATAGTTCTGCACCTCCAGAAGTTCTCCGCATTTGACTTCAGCGCGCGCGTTAGTGAAGTGTTGTTGTTAGGCATCTTTTTGCATTTAAATTAAAGTGCGAATAGCGTATCTACAGGTTAATTCTTTTACGGTTAACTTCGGGGTTAACTCGAGCACAAGAAAGGACACTGGGGTTAATTGTACATACGGATTCGTACTTAACTACACCTCTTTGATTGTTTTCCATGTAGCAAGTTGTAATTAGATTGGGTGAGTTTTTTTGTTATTGTGCTGTTTCATCTTTATTTAAAAATAAAGCGGATTGCATTTGTGATTTAGTTATAATTAAAGGGTGATGTAATCAGTTTTAACCTTTAGTTTATAAAAAAAATTAATTTTGCTTTTTAAAATAATATGTAAAGTTATATATAATTAACTTTAGCATTAGGGTTATATGGAGATTTTAATGATCAATTAGAAGATGAATTTCACTCTTAAATTGTTTCTTCTTTTTATAATGACAGCATGCATAATTTTCATCTTCAATATAGTCTCATATAGAAATCTGAATATAAATTTTTGTTCGTCTGACAGTGAAATATGTATAATCTGATGAAAATAATTTTAGAAGTCAAAGACTTCAATGCTGGGTTGAACGTGAAACTTTCAATTACATTTTCTTTTTATTTAAATTTGTCATGACAAATTCGGTTATTAATGATAGAAATAGCAGACAGTTACTCGTTATTATAATTGGTATTATTATTGTCATTATTCAATATTGAAACAAAAAGTATTTTTAACTTGCATTCATTAATTTAATCAGCCTTGAGTGATTAATATCTAACAACAAACACACCATTTGCCAAAGTTGCATTTACAATACTTGCACTGTTATTTATAATTGTTTCGTAAGCTATAACCAAAATTTATTGCAAAACAAAGACATGACTAGACTTGCACATGTAACATTAAAGATATAAGTTTTCTCTTGTAAGTTCCAATATTTTTCTAATTTAAAATTTTATTCATTTCCTTTTGACACTTTCAAAGGCATAACATTTGATGATCATTTTTATATTAGTCAGCAGGTGGGTGAAAGATGAAAAAAATTATTATAAAAACGGTATTTTTATTGAAGATTATCATCATAACTTAATTATTTTATTAGGATTTCCTTTTATTACATTTCCTTACACTGTAATTTATTTAAAAATGGTGGTCATTTAAAATCACGTGTTTTTTGTGACAAATAACGTAAGGAGGATGCAACTAATGATAATAGTAATAATAATAATAATAAAGAAAGGTTACAGTAAGATGTCCTCGAACTCACATCATATAAAGGTAAATGTGGTAATTAAAGTTTGTGGTGTAGACGGTCGTAAAATAATGCAATTGTTGTTTTAATATGCGCAGATGCAGTTAAAAGTTATTTGTGCACACAAACCCAGTCGCATCGTTTTTAGATTTTTCTTTGTGATATTGTACAAGTTTTACTGGATTGTTTATATTTTATACATTGCTTTTGTTGCATTCGTTATACATTTCACGGCCAGTTGGTGATTAACAAAACCCAGTTTTGAAATGTTTTAATGTTCTGACTTAATATTTCCCAAGGAATAAGTCATTGCTAAACAAAGTAATATTATTATTATTAAATACTAATCAAATCTCATTTCAAAAACGCACTTATAATTGAAATAATCACACATTACTTAAGCGCATTGCTTGAAATCACTATTTGTCATCAGATGCGTCTTCAAATTTATTTAGTAGAAATTTGTATTAGCATTTATAGTCCATTGTCATCTATCACGAGCACCAGCTTTCTGGGGCAAGAATCAACTAAGACATTAATTATTAATTTACTGCTTGGGTAGCTTCAAAAGTAAATCTTGCTATAACGCCAAATTGCGCTACACGCACTATAATCTGTTTATACCCTGAGATACTCTAGAGTTTTATATTTCAACTGAAATACATAAAACTTAGAACTGATTTATTTATAGTAGTACTGAGAAACTTTTAAAAGATTATCTTGTAATCTTCTTGATCCACAGCATGTTATCTATCATGGATGTTAATAATTATATAAAAAGATTTCTAAGGCAAAAATCAACTAAACTTTTATTTTCTATTAACTCTTTAGACAGCTTATCGAAGATAGACATTGCTAAAGCCCCACGCTGAAAGCCAAATTCTTTGCTGAGACACTTTAAGGGCATTATATATTAATTGAGATAAGTAAAACCTGTTAGAACTCCTTTACTTACCAAAGTAAAAAAAAACTTTTTTAAAGATCCTACTCTCATTATCTCGGAATCTTCTAGATCTATAACATGTTATCTATCATGGGTGTTAGTAACTAGACAAAAAGCTTTCTGCGGTAAAAATCAATCAGATTTTCTATTTTTTATTAACTGCTTGTACAGCTTATCAAAGATAAGCATTGCTATAGTCCTACATTGATCGCCAAATTATATGTACTACTATAAACTTTTTTTGCTGAGACATTTAGGGTTTTGTATATTAACTGAAATAAATAAAACTTGTTATAATTGCTTTATTTACAATGGTTTCAAAAACCTTTTGATCTACAGCATGTTATTTATCATGGGTGTTAGTAACTAGATAGAGAACTTTCTGAGGCAAAAATTGAGCAAAACTTTAATTTTTATTAAAAGATAAACATTGCCATAGCCCCACTTTGGGTGCCAAGCTATGTGTGCTATGAACTTCTTTGCTGAAACATTCTTTTTAAAAATACTAACTAAAACAAATAAAACTCGTTAAAATTCCTGGAAAGGAGTTCACTCACATCATCTCGTAATCTTTTGACCTACAGCATATTATCTATCATGGGTGTTAATTACTAGATAAAGAGCTTTCTAAAGCAAAATTCTTAGGTTTTTATACGTCAACTGAAATAATTACAATTTACAAATCAACTACAACAGTTTCGAGAAATCTTCGAAATGAGAGTACTATCATCATTTCGCGATCCCTTAATCCATCACAACGTTAACATAGTTTAAGATAATGTAATTGTTAGATTAGTTGGGCCACATAAATCCTACTAAGAAATCATAAAAGCATTCATAGAAACGACAGTTCTAAAAAGTAAATCTATCTCTAGATAATACTTGTAGAAAATTAATTGTTTTATTAGAAATCATATAAAAATAATTCATTTGGTGTTTGTTAGTAATATTCCAAGTAAATATATAGTTGCATGAAAACCTTTCCGGAGATTTTAATTTTATAGATTCTACCAGTTTCATTCAATTTGCCAATTTTCTAATTGTTTTCAAGATAAGTAGGTGCATTGAATAATTGTGGTCATCAACACGTGTTAATTTTATGTGCAACTTTAGAAACTTCTATTGAGTTGTATCTTGTTTAATGTTAAACATTGAAGCGATTTAAGTTTTGTGTCAACTCCACTATACGATCTAAAAACGATTGTTTCATATATGGACAGTTCGTGTGTTGTTAATTGTGAGCTGCAATAGTAACTAAGAAGAAACAGTGATCAAGCCACAGTAACTAAATAAAATCGATGATATCTATTAGTGTGCAAAGCAAACACAGATTTATAATAGACTTTAAGCCATACAAACTGTTCAAAATCTAAACAAAAAACAAAGTTCACAAATCATGTGTTTTTAAAAAAAACTGAAAAAGAACGAGTAGTTAATTTATGTAAATATAAGCAAACAAATAAGCTGATGGATGAATTACATACATAAAAGCTAGTCTTGGCTAAACTCAAGTCTCAAAAATTCCCCAAAAATTAATTTTACTTTTCAAACAAAACGTAGATTTTCTTAAAATCTGTTTATTAATTTTTGAAAAATTGGTTTTTAAGCCTTCAAGTTAAAGAAATAAGGAAAAACAAAAAGCTTCAAATTAACAGGTGTTTTGATCGAAATCACGCTACTAATTTCCATTATAATAGAACAGTCTGCTTGCAAATCCTGTTCTGACATTTGCAAACACACCGGGGTCACTAATTACAGTTCCCTGACGATTCTCTATTGCAATTTGTAACGTAAACCTTGCGTTACTAAAAAAATAAAGAAACTTCTAGGATTTCTGGGTCCTAGGCCAGCTGAACTCAAGTGGGTACACTTGGAAGCGGGACGGCAAAGATTATACTTACAATAAAACACCAGGTAGTAATTAACCATCAACGTATATTGTAATTCTAAATAAATTTAACTTTTATTTACAAATAAATTCTGAGTAACCACAATAGAAAAGTTTCATACAAAAAAATTGTTACTTTTATTATATATTATTATAACACTTTAACAACAGGTTAGGACCAAAAAACAATTAAATATAAGGATCTTCACTTTCAAAAAAAATTAATTGAATTTTTGAATTTTAGTTATTAATAATAAGTCCAAGGTAACAAGATAAAATTTACACAAATGTTATCATAAAGTACACCAGGCAAGTAATCTCAAACTGTTCAAGCACTAAGAGAAAAATCCAAACACAAAAGAAATGCCAATAAAAATTTCCGAATTAACAAAATAATTATTTGTATTAATCTGAAATTACAAGAATTAAATTTTCTAAAAGAACCGAATTTGAAATCATTTCGGTGTACGTTGAAATTTAAGTAAAAAATTAAACAATAAAAGCAAGATTCGGATAATCATTGAAGTTAATAAATAAATCTTACCGCAGTGATGAAGGAAGCAGCTTTCGATCAAAATTTGCTTGCTGAAAGTGAAATACACCTGGAAAACAATGTTCAAAAAAATCTTCAATTTAAATCCGAATAGTACACTAATCATGAAAATTAGATTGTTTAAAAAAATTTTGAAATTACCAGTCAAACAAATAAATTAAATTACAATGGGTCTTAATAAAAGTTTATGATCCTTATTAACATGAAGGGGTCACTCTAAATTTTAAGAAAAGGATTTAATAACAAAAAAATTAATTGAACTGAATTAATCTAAGCACAAATTGGTACCGGATGGAACCTGAAATTTCTTAAAAAGTCGGGTTTTCGTAAGCGATTAACCTATCCGCTTCTGGGACTTCCGGTGAAATGATTAAACTAGGTAGATGCTAGCTTGGGAATCCAGCATCCCTCGTGGTAGCAATCCGACGATCGTTGAAAATTACAATTATTATCAATGAGCCCACGGAGTCCCTAGAACTTCCTTGGCTTCCACCGAAGAAATCTCTCTGAGATTCGTTAACAACAGAGGAATCCGATGTAGGGGTCTAATAAAAAAGACAAGGAACAAGCATTAGTTACGAAGACGCAAAGGATGCAAGAAAAGAAGTTAACTTACCCTTTTATAAAAGGGTTTTTTTCTATTTCTCCAACGTGGAAATCGTCCCAGCGAGAGAAAGAGGTGCAGCAAGCACTTGCACTACTCACGACTCGAATCTTTCTGAATTCGAAAGAAGTTACCGGTCCGCAAATTATCATACTTCCCATGGAAGAAACAAACTAATTGGATCGCAAAATAATGCAAGAATCGGGTATTTATACACAATCTTAATAATTGGAATCTTGTTGCAAAGCAAATAAATAAGTTGTTAAAGGAACTTTTGTATATACACGGTGTCTCACAAGGAAGGATGATGATACACCGTGAGGTTTACCATGTGACGGGATGATAACGAGAAAAGACCGTTACAAACTCTATCAGACTTCCAGGCTGAGTGGTGTACATTCTTGATTTTAGGTGTTCCCACAAAAAAAGAACCTAAAGGAGTTAGATCAGGACTTCTTTTTCCAATTCAACTCCCTGGAAAACGATCATCTAAGAACTTTCCCACCAGAAGATCATAATGCAGGGGTGCATCATCATGTTGAAAAGTCAGTATTGTAAAAGATTGTTATCATTTTCAAAAATTCCCGTAATCAATGTATCTCCATTGAGTTTACTTCAATGAAAAATGATTTTTTCTTGGTTTTTCCAGTTTGGAACTGTAGGAAGCCCTTTTTTGAAAAGTCTTCATGGTTGTGTAAAGAATGAAATACCTTTTAGAAATAGTTAATTGCGTTATTGTAAAATGCAAAGAAGTTGAGTTTGGGGTATAAAATTTTTATCAAAGTTGAATCCCTTAAATCCGAGTTGGACTTAATTTGTCAGTTTTTTGAAAATTTATTTTGCGATGGTTAGATTTTTCTTGAAACGCCGTGTATAGTAAAGAATAATAGAAACTGTATACAGAGTGTTCCACTTTTCCACAATTCTGTTAGTTATGGAGCTAGGACAATAATTCAAAAAGTCAAATATTATAGAATGAATTCTACAGGGGATCACAAATTATTTGTTCAATAATTATTAACAGAACAACCTTTGAAGAAAGCTCTCGTTATGGAACGTAACAGTGCAGTCGCTTAATGTAACTTTGGTAGCCCGTATATATGTGTAGACTCTGATTTTTAATCTTGAATTAATTTGTAGATTGCAAATAAACTAATTAATTAATAAGAAGTGATTTAATATACAACCGCTCCTTGAATAGGTATTCAGTTCAACTGATAAGGAAAACCTGAATAATATAAAGTAAACAACGGAAGGTGAAAATTAATTGCACTAACACTATTACAAAAAAAAGATAATCACTCAATTAATTAGCACCGGTGTTAATTTTAATACACTTTAAAAGAGATATACCGCCTATGACTACATTGAAATACCATAAACAAATACAAGGTGTCAATGAATAAAAAGAAACCTTTTATTCCTTAATTATGCTTCAAGTTAATTTTTAATAAATTGACAAAAGAGTTAATTATAGGTCCTTACTAAAAATGTGGCGCTTAAAGAGGAGCCTTGGTAAAATTTAAAAAGAAGGCCAAGGTGGGATATAATTCTTAATTCATTTCCTCTAATATTTTACATTATTATTATAACTGCATTAATAATAATAATAATAATAATAATATTAAAATATAATATGACGCAATTATGTTATGCTTTTTAACCCCTAAAATTAGATTCGTTTCATTTTTTAATGTTAACGTTGAATGTCAGTGACGCAAAGCGTAATTTTGTATGTAGAGAATTTATATAAATTCGCTTTTGGTTTTAATATACAAGCTGTGGCCAAGGCTTGACCATTTAGGGATACGAAGGGCAGCCGCATAGATAAATATATTTTAAATTATATTTTGTGTTTTTAACTTCTGTATATACATATATGAAGTTGCAAAGATCAAGGATGTATGACATTGTTATATACCCATAGAGAGATTTTTGTTTTCTATTATTCTATTATTAAGCAAAACAGCGGTTATGGCTTCTTCCTTTCGATGTTATAATAAGATGTAATTAACCCGGCCATTATTCATATTTTTGTTTTCAAGGCGCAAATAATATAAAGACACACTGCGTGGTATAACAAAAGATTTATATAAAAATAAAATTGGGCCATTTATTTTGTCTCATAAACCTTGCAGATGTAAATACCTATAAATCCTTACGTACCAATTTTGTTGAGTATCCATTTGTTTACTTTTTTTCTCTTGACAAAATTTGTAATTTGTATGATTTATTGTTATAAAGATTAATGTGTCTCATTTATTAAATAAAAAGTTTATGCAAAATAATGTAACTTTTCAAGTTTATAAAAATTTGAAGGAAACAACACCGATGTTATTGTAGCACCACGTGGGTGATACCCTTCGAAAATTAACCCAGCGGTTTTATTTAAAGAACTTTTTATGTACTTATTTGGATTTTGTTTACTTTTCAAGTCTGAAATTTGAAATCACTAGAAGTATTTTAATTAGTTTTTTATACAGGATATTGTACATAATTTATGTGCTAGAACTCTGATTATTGATTAAGAATTACATAAAAAACAGCTTTTTAAATTATGGAAGTAAAGTTAAACTACCTATATACAAAATTCATATCCACTAATTACTTTGACAGTCTATTGAAATAAGCAAGGATACTCTTTGTTCATGAAGGGCACCCGCAAGGTTTTAAGGTTTTCAGTGGAGTTTGATATTACTTGCATTTTCTTTAAAAATAAATTGGAGGATGTGCAGAAATTTAGTAAAATAGGTAGTGCTTATTCCATTGAAGAATAACCAATAGCAATAGTCAAAAATAATTCAATTAATCTTAGTCATATTCAGTTATACTATCAATTTGAGGTAAAATTCCATAAGACATTGGAAAAGTTTGCTATTAGGACCGTGAATAGTTAGAAAGCTAATAAGACTTAAGGTTTTAGATTGGCTTCTTTTCTCTGCTAACTGGCTGTTAAGAAGCAGTTAAAAACAGCACTTGGATTAACATATGGTTACTGTGAAAAGATTTGTACCAAAAATGTGAAAAATCTGTACAGATTCTTACAAGTTTTAGAATTAGGAGTCTAAGGAAAATAATACTGTTTTAAGTAATTTTCGGGAACAAAAATCATTAACCTAACTATCCATACAAACTTCATAAAGATTCAAGTAAATTCGCACGGCCAAATTGCGTAACAACTTCAAATGTATCATTTCGTTTTTTCAAAGTATATTGGAGAAATTACATCCTTTTTATACAAGGTGAGGTCTGACCATAGTCCACCACGCTATATTAGAATTTAATTGATACTTTTGAAAGGACGCATTTCCTTCCAAACAAAAAATCGTTTGGTAGATTAAAGTAACTTGTGATTGGTTGTTAGACATGCACAAAGTATTGGCCAAAAATAATTTTTTGGAAAAACCAAAAATAAAGATTTTTCCCATTTGATACAAACCTTGCTTTAGCTAATGGATATCAGGAACCGAAAGTTTTTGATTTTGCATTTCTAACGTTCTACAGTTGCATTATCAACGAAGAAAACTGTTCTAATTCATATTTTATACAATTACATTAGAAATTCTTTTGTATTTCAAAGAAAATGAAAAGCTACATAATTTAGACGACGAGACGTTCATAAAAGAACTCAGACTTCTCCAGACTGTTCTTTGTTTTATCACCGACAGGTTATTCTTAAAGATGTTATTTGAAGGTGCGTTTTATTGCAACCTAAGAAACGAAAATTATAGATTCTGGTCCTCCTCACAAGAAACATCAGACTTGAGTTCCTACACCTAGAAGTAACGGGACCGCGCCAGTCAAAGGTGCAAGATGTGCGTCGTACCAAATGTAACATCTTTGGAGACGGCATTTTCGTATTCCTCTATCAAAAACAGCATGCTGCTTTGGTTAAAGTTCGCTTTAAGTTATTCCAATCTTTGTAACGATGTTTTGACTTTGTGTGACCTTGATGTCTTCCTTTCCTCCTCCTCTCAACCATAACTGAACTTCTTCTCTAGCCTCCTGAGATGTGTACGAATCTATCATTACAGGTTAAGTTCTCTTTGGCCATGCCCATTGGCCAATATTTCTCTGTCCTAATTAACATGGGCTTTGGTGCTAGTAGATGTAAATCTGCAACAAGCCTTCCTCTCAAGGTCATCTTTGATGACGTGTAAAATTGTTCTTGTGGACGAATACAGTTCCCTGTCTGTAACTGGGTGGGCACAGTGCGCGAGCAACTACTTCTTACACTGCTTTCTATTCCTTTGGTACATGAATATTTTTGATATTTTCAGATATTTTCGAATATAAGAAATGCAGTGCAATTACAGTTACACGGTTCTTTTTAACATTCCACTTTCATTCTAAGTGTCGGCAGGTGCCAAAGGAACCAACCAACCATTATTCCGACCATACCACGGCAAAGTTTTCAGAATCTAAACTAATCTACATTGACATCCTACGTTCTCCACGCAAACCAGTTTATCTGATTTTTACAGTTTTTACTTGGGTTTCTAGATATAAATCAAGGTAGAAGCGGGAGAAGTTCTAGGAAGTTGTTTGTTTGATTTGGTTAAAGCCAAATGTTGGTTCAATCTTGGGATCGTAACGGGTATCCTAAAATACGAATTATCCCGGTCTCCTATGAAAACAAAAGTAATGGTCGTTGATTTATTCATGTGTATCAGAGATTAAGCAACAACTACAACTGCAACTATCAAATAATTTGCATGAAAATTTAATTCGGTGTAAGTTTGTTACAAAATCAATTATGTTCACACAGGAACAGAAAGTACTTTTGTTGGAAAGTTATTACAGAAATTCAGGAGGTTGGATAATGGAAAATGGCAATATATAGTTGAAAATATTTTCTAAAACCTTTGACGTTTATAACAATAAAAGATTAATTTACAACCTTTGTGTTTTGTTATTTAATAGTGAGGTCTAAGAAAGACAAACGTTTTTGAATCCATATTTTACTAGATAACTCGTGTTTTAGTACACACGTTAGAATATCCCATTGCAGTGATTTTGGTATGAAGATTGCAGATGTTGCAAAAAGTTTTTTCTGGATTTTACAGTTTCATCGCTTGGATATTTAAAATTAAAAAAAGCGGAAAAATCTCTTGTAAGCTGTTTTGTTTGTCTGAAGCGGAATTTTGGCTCGAGCTTGCATTCATCCACCAATACCCCACTGGCATTGCAAAGTTTTTGGTGTAAGGATTGCAAGTATTTGCAGAATGTAATTCTGTACATTTGTAGTCGGTTGTAGTTGCATTTTAAATTTTGACTTAAACAGTTCTATTTCTCTTAAGGTAAATAATCTTGTTCGTTTCATAATTGCCATCATAACTATTTGGTCAATATTTTTAAAAGTCTTTGATTTTGTGACGATAAATGTACTATATGGCTGGGGAAATTTGGAAAATTTAGAAAAAATTTTTTTGATACCTACCCTACCTTATTGGAATGAAATCTCAACTGGTAAGAGGAAGAGAACTTTCATAACTGGATTTGAATTACTTGATCTATTCAATAAAAATTATTAAAAAATCCTGTTTTACTCAACCTAGCTGAAGAGATGAAAATCTATAGTTGACTGTCTTTGACTTACCGTGAAACGTCAGGTATTGATTGTGGGAACCTTCTAAGACTGAAGGTACAGGCAGGCTGAAACAAATAGTATTCTTTAGACATTTTAGAGGATAATGAGAGAATGGTTCAATGATCTTTAAGAAATCATCTTTAAGTCAATGAAGTACTCAAAAGAGCATCAAAATTCATAACTAGAGGTTTGAGACTTCCTCTTGTAAGATGGCATTGGGTTTTGGATTTGGGCACGATTTGTTTCACAATCAGATCCACTTTAAATCATTTCAAGTCATCTTTGTAGCTTACTAGATAGTTAATTGATTATTGTGTTAGTAAATATTAAAAGTTTTGTAATACAATTAGTTTAGGAAAATTTCTAACGTGTCGCATGGACCATATTTAACTAGTTGCATATTTGCATAGTTGCTTGAGAGTAGTACGTCTTTGCTTGTTGTTTGAGATCTTATTACAGCTTAACGAACTTATAAAATAGTTCCCTTTGCTCCAGGTGATGCCAATGTAATATTAATACAACGAGGTTTCTTAGTTATTGTCAGATTCTGAGTCATTCAATTGATCGTCTGGTAATCTTCGGAGAGGCAGTTTTCAAACTACTTCTATGGCTTAGTTTTCGTTGGAAACTCAAAAGAGATTTTTATTTCTTCATAAGTTTGGATGTTGTTTTCCATCTCCTAGATGCTACATTCAATTTAGTGAAGAGTACTATATCCCAAAGCAAAATATTTTTATTGGGTCTATTTAGCGAAGAAAGTGTGTTTTATTTTCATTTTTCTTCTCATTTCTATGGAAAACAAAGATTTCTCTGTTTGAGACACTTGATTAGCATTGACCTTTGTGTTACCATTATTATTATTATCTTTTGGGCAATCTCTGCATCTTTCTAAATACATGTTGGGTACCAAATCTATAAAAGAGTTTACTCCCTCATAATTTGTAAAAGTTATTTATCAAAACCATTAGACAGCTGCTGAGATCAGTATGTCGCGGCTTTGCTAAAAGAGAAAAATCTAGATGTGGAGCAGAATTTTGAACAATCCGAACAAATATACAGTTTCATCAAACTGAAGTAAAATTAGATATAAACTAAGAGCGAACAATGAAAACTTGAACTTTCCACTTACACTTCGATGTCTACGTTGGCACTTTAGAAAGGAGACAAGATTTGGATAATAGCGAAATACAAGCTAAGCTACCACTGCTAGTCATCATTCTAAATTTATTTCTGATCAGAGTACCCTTTTAGCCAGCATATTATTTGCTTCAGGTGTAAAAGCTAACATATAAAACAAAAGTGAAGGTATATGTTTTACTTTGTATTCTTATTGTTCTTAATTTGAAATTTCTAAAATTGACATGTAGTTTTATTGAGGATACCCATTACATTATAACCTTAAAGCAATACCATTTTGAGCTAACAAAAATGTTCTTAGTAATAACAAAGATTATTTTTAAATATACAAATACAAAATGTAGCATTTGATTTGAAAAATGCCAATAGATCAAGTGTGAAGAAGGTTGTGATTGAGAAAAGCGCTAACCATTTAGTTATATTTACTTAGTTATTATAGTTAGTTAGTATACTCAAAAGACGTTTATTACCTGAAAATTATTTATTAGACATTTATTTGGATCCCTTTTAATTGAATAAAATTATATGTTTGATGACACAAACCAGAAGCTTTTGAAATGTTTGTAGAGCAAGGTTGTAATTATAAGGAAACTGAAAGTCTTGATGATTTATTCCCTTTAGATTATCTTATTTGAGACTCGCCCAAATTCCTATTAATAGAGGCTTTGATTCTACAAGAGAATAATAAAGAAGAAATTTGCAATATGTATCACATTTAAAACATTCAAGATTTTATTTTTGTTGTTAACATGACATAATGTTCATTTGTATTTCTCAAGGTAACTAACTACAAGAACGTGTTTTGTTATTTATGGCTAAATAACATTCTATTTTGATATTTCTAACTACTTGTATATCAATAATTTCCAAAATGAATGATTTTATCTTTTCTTAAATGCATCTTAAAAGGAAAGATTTATCTTCAGGAATTCCCCCTGTAAAAAATACACAAGATGAAGTTTGTCTGTCACCCACACAAATATTTATTTATTCCATAAAATATCTAAATCTTAACTAAATATATTAAATAGATTATATCTTTAAATCAAGATAGATCGTATCTAATAAAAAACCTGATGACGTTTATAATTTATTTCAATTGATTATAACATTGAGATTTGCAATCTTTATTAGAATCTTCCATTTAAATCATACATGATCCTAGCAATCCTAACACTGCAGTACATCTCAAAATAGGAAATCTAATCTAAAATTAAATTATTAAATTATTAATTTTCAGACGCCCCTGGTAACGTAATTTGAGAGAAATTGCAATAAAACGACCCAGGGATAAATTAAAAACCTACACGTTACACACTCGTAAAATTCTTTAGTATTTTCTCATGATCAAAAATGTATCTGGATGTTTTAACTAAACACCTCCTCAATTTTAGTTACCTACCTTTTTTAGTAGCAAAAGGATATAAATTAGATCTTAAATTTTTATAACTGTTTCTAATCGTTTTGCTAACACTTAAAAAATTCAAATTCACCATAAAAAAGCTCGTTAAGAACTTTTAATTCCCATTTTCATTTGTACATAACACGTATTGGAAACGGTTTTTGTGATTTATTTCAAAATGTCAGAAATAAGTAGAGTTAGTTATCTGGCAGAATTGAAACCGTATATGGACCTCACCTGACGGGGTTGCTGGTCTTAAACTCGATTGAACTCTCTCGACTGTCTGTCTATTCGTACTCTCTACGTGCAGTACCGCTATATACTTCAAGGTACCGAGTAGTTAGTTACACGGATATAAGTGCTTATGTATAAGGTACATGAACGAGTACTCTTGTGGTTTCTTTTTTATATGGATAACGATGTGGTCAAATACTTTTTAACTTTTTTTTTGCTTGTACACTTATATTCTAACGTTGAAGCTTATGTAACCTTAGGAATGCACTTGAATAAAAAGTAAAGTGTGAGAAGTAATTTTTTAAACTCTGAAATATTTTCGTAATTAGAGATGAAAAGAAATAAAAAGTCTGCTTTGTGTGCATACCAATTTTTCTAAGTCTTAAATAAATTTCTTAGTTAAAATTTTTGACAACGTATATCTTTTTCAAATTAGTTTACTAAATGGTTTAATCTTGCAATTTTCATAATAAAAAAAAAACCAATAGATTAATACTAATGGACCTTATAGTATTCCTTGTGGCATACACTTCTATAATGGTCTCTCTCGTTTGATTTTCTGTATATCAGTCTCTTGAATATTATTGTTAATTAGATTGTCACAAAGTTTATGTATTATAGGACGGTATTCGACCCCGAACAGGATTCGATGTACACCTTTTGGTTAAAAACATCAAAGCTCTAATCAAAATCTAATTGATAAGCAATTCCTTAATTAGAACATTTAAGAGTTCTCTCTATCGCCGCTTTCTAAACCTGAGTGGAAAACTCCATAAATTCTTCAGTGCACCTACACTTCTAAACCATTACAAGCTTTTTGCTATATGTATATAATTACTCTGATTGGTTTGGCACTGACATGGAAAACAAACTTAGGTTCCAACGTCTTGGATTATGTTTTCAAACTTTTTTTACAGACTTTTTGTATATCGTTTAAAACATATGAAGTCAAAACTTGGATTGGCTAAGAATTTGGAAATTGATATGTACCACTATCATTACTTTCTAAGCCTGGAAGGGAATCCCCGTATGATTTTTCTTAGAGTATTAGGTATAAGCTTTTGCCTATGCAATTTTGATCGATTTGGCATTGACATGAAAAGCGAACTTAAATTCCTATACCTGCTCTGAACACTTCTACCTGAGGAAACCTATGACGTGATATTTGAATTATGGAGACTTTCAGTATATCGTTTGGTATTTAGTTTAATTCTGACCAAGTCACAACCAGTATTGGCACAAATTCTTCAATTTGGACATTGAAGTACTGCCATTATAATCACTTTTTAAATTTTGTAGACTCCTTAGTGCGCCTATTCTTCTAGAGTATTAAAAGTTTCTTGTTTATGTAACTTACACTTATTTGGCATTAGCATAGAAAGCAAATTTAGGTTTCAGTGCTTTCTGGTCACTTCCTCCAGAAGAAACCTACTATGATTCTAGTGTTTTAATTGGGAAAACTTTCAGTACTTATTTTGGCATAGCAAGTGGGATTTATAGATTAAGATTAATTTCTTTAAAGTTAGAACTTGAAATGACACAGAAATTTGTCCACTTGTACAGTGAACTACTACCACCATAATCACTTCGTGTAAACCTGGAAAGAAAACCTTTGATCCGCCTACACTTCTATAGTATTATAATCTGGAAATCGAACTAGATTCCAATACCTGGAATTAATGTTCTAAAGACTTATTCGAGAGAAAAGCTGGGCTACTAGTATTTTAGTATGTTGTTTGGCATGACAACTGGGATTTACATATTTAGCTCAGTCCTTACAAAGTCAGAATCTGGATTGACACAGAAAAAGGTTTTAAAGTATTACATGTTTTAATCAATTTTAGACGATTTGGCACTGAGATTGATTTATTAAACACTTCTTGCAAAAATGATATGCTACTAGTGTTTGAGAAGTGTTAGTTATTTGTGTAACTGTCTACCATATGACACTCGTCATGATATTGAATCAGACAAACAACTGCTAATGTATATTGAAATTCCTAAAGTCAATATCGTAAACATTTAACCTAAGGAATAGTACCCACAACCAAATTTTCTAAAAATTAAATGTTCTGGAATAAATGTATTAATTGAGTGTAGAGCAGAATTTGCAAATCTTCATTTTCAGTCATTCTTTGGTGATGGTATTCTTGACATGAAATAACAATTTTTGGGATATTTAGGAGAAAACTAGTTTGTTACATTTTTACATGCTATAGAATGTTAGAAGTACAAGAAAATTCTGTGGACAGTAATGTTCGATCAATCAAGCCATAGACATTTGGAATATCAAAGTAATCGCCGAGTCTTAAAAAGTTAGAGGTGAGAGTAATCCAAACTTGGAAAAAGCTTCACTTACATATTTTGTTTTGGAAGTGAATCGTATTTGCTAAGTATATCTTACCTATCCATCACATACCTTCATGGTCAGCTTTTTCTTGTATATATATCTTGAAGGCTTTTTAGCCAAAGAAAAGTGAACCCTTATAACGACCTTCGGTTCCCAAAAGGAACCGGAACGCAATAAAGATTGCTTACTGTTTGCTTGAAAGCTCCTTGTTCTACACAACAATTTACGATCTAAATATTTTTTCATTTCTGTTGTAACAATGCTTTTCAATCATTCACTTGAAATTTTGTTATAAAGTTAACTTAGAACTTTGTTTATAGAACATGATCGTTGGTTATTTTAGACGCAAGAATGTCGGAAGTAACAGGCTGTGACAAAACCGATTCTTCCTGAAGTCCTGTGCAGAACTGATTGTTAAGCTTCAGAAACGCCAACATAAAATAATTTAGTTTCCTTGAACAGCGGTCAGTTTTGTTTTGAGACTATGAAAACTAGTGGAAGCAGATTTCTACAAGAATGGTAAAAACCAAACGTAGTCTTTGAAAATTCATTTTTACTTGATATTGTGTATTAAGTTCATGAACTGATAAAATCTTGAAGATTGTAAACGATGAAATAAGATAGAGCGACTGGTAGATACAGATAGGAAGAATTCTTGTCAATCATCGATTCATTGAAAGGTTTTATTTACAGAAGGAATGGCACAATATAAAATAGAATACAAAACGAAATAAATTACCACTACTGCAATGTAGATCTTCGTATTTTTATTTTAATAATGAAAAATCTTAATAATGTACAGAATGGTTTTGGCCAACCCACCGCATGTATATCTACTACTTTCTGTATACTAATCTTCAGCAGTCGAGTTAATTCTAAAGTTTTGTTTAGATCAACAGCGCTCATGTTTTACGGAGTGGTTTAGGAGGAATGATCAATTCTTTAGAAGCTGAAAGTGTAAGTAATTTTGAGAAGGAGAAAGTTTATATCGATGGTTATTGAGATACAGCTTTTCAACACAACTCTTCTCTAAGATTTTCCTGATACGCAGTCAGTTGCTTAAACCATGCCATGAGGTACAAAATAAACTAAGCAACAGTTTAATTAGTTTAAAGTATCGACTGTTTATCTTAAAGCATCCCGTATAGTATCAAGGAAATCTAATCAAATCAATTCAGAGAGTGTTCTATTTTCTTATAGAAACAATATACTGTGGATCACAGTACAATGCTCACAATATTGAAGAACTGACTTCTTCCCGAAACAACAAAATTAATTGCAATGAATATATATATAAAGACATTTTTCCTACGAGCTATTATATTGATGTGAAAATTACAAATACAAGAAATTACTCTGAAGATTCTGGGAAATCTCATTGTTATAATAAAATAAATTGGGTTTAGTGATCGAAATAAAATCAAATGTAAATCTTTAGATTAAGCTTGAAGACGACTTTCAGAATATAAACAGTTAGGATTATTTAAAAAGGTCATTTAACTTCCTAGAATAAAATCAAACAGTTAGAATTCAGTAATGTCATATAATATTTTTCAAAAGCGGAACTTATTTTTTTATATCATTTATAACGTATTGTTATGATATAAGAATCGTCGATTTCTCTTCTTTTATATCTAAAAATAAATGCCTGCATTGTTGTATAACAGATTTACAATATTGTTAAAGTAAACGTTCGACCTTTAAAGCAATGATGCATTTGCTCATCATTTACAAGGTCAAAAATTGGAGTTCTTCGATATGAAACCATTCCCTCGCAATTCATCGTTCTTGTATAACATCAGTTCCTCGATTTATTCCGAATTAATTTCTATTGTTCAACTAGTTGGCCTTCTATTATTTTCATTGTAAACATATTAACTGCCATTCTCTAATATTCTTCAACACATTTCTTGTCAATCAAAGGTGGCGTAATTATTTTGTATTGGAAAATATGTTTTATTGAAAGTATATTATCTAATTTTTAAATATTATTAGTATTAACATTTAATGATTTGTTTTTACCTGAAATTGTAAGGGATAAAATAAGAAGCCTTGGGATGGCCCAATTCTGAACGTCATCAAGTTGACTTATACCAAATTTTCATGTTAATAAGTTGTGAATATTAAACATGCTCGTTACATATTTAACTGTTGTATTAAGTTGTTTCACTATAGAAAAAGGAAGCTCGAGAGAATTACCATAGTTGTCAGGCAAAATATAAAATATTATCAGGAATCTATCGAAATCTAAAACTATTTGTCACCATATCTTACTGACTTTTTGTCTTGAATCTTTTTAGTCAGCCTTCGTTTGAAAGACCGACGAAGGCATTCTTTACTGTTCCGCTTTATTTATTCACAACACCAAAGCACTAAAGAATTGCGAAATTACAAATAACAGTATACGATAAAACATAGTAAAGGACTGAGAAGGAACACAAAGACCTTGAAAATCAGGTTGGAGCAAGCACTCTGAATAAAACGGTAAATATTATTTCTTAAACTGCCAGCCAAACAGCCCCAGACTAATAGCTGTCACCAATATCAACTGGAACTAACCAAAGGAAACATGTATTAATATCTGTAAAGCCTAAAATCAAAGAATTAGAAGTAATACACGTGGGCCGGGAAAAACGCTTTTACACTGTATTATTATGCATTTAAGTTATGTTTATTCTTGACTTCCGATATCTTCAAAAGTTAATAAGAAAAAAGTTTGTCTTGGGTTTTAAAATAATAGAGCGCTTAGGGCTCATATATTCTGTGTGCTGATAATAATGAAATGACCTTAATCAAGTTGGTAATTTTACAGTTAATAAGATCTGTAAAGCTGTAAGGAAGTGAATAATTCTAATTCAAACTTTTAGATTTCTAACCTCAAATGTTTCATACCAGCCATACCATTTGGTAGAAAACTAGAAGTTAGGACAGTTTAATTGCGAATATAACTATGATGATGGAATTTTTTCTAAAACTCCAGTTTTTTGAGCTCTTAAAATGAAACACGCTTACTCGCCTTCCCTTCTTCACACTTTACTGTTTAATTTCTACTCTTACAGTCAAAATGATTTAAGATTTGTAACAGTTTTGCACTTTTAGATATCATTTTAGAGATTTGCCAAGTTCCTCAACTTTACCTGCTGATTTTTACTGGGAAAACAAGATCTACTCATTGTGTAATATGATGTATATAATGGTATGTAAAGAACGTCAATACAGAGGTAGTGAGGTGCGCCGAAGTGTGCAGTTTTGGTTGGTTCTGAGAATGGGCCGCTTTCAGGCAGTCGTTGCAGTCCGAGTTTACCCTCTCCTAAATCACTAAATTCTTCTATATAATGCTTTTCTTACAAAATATTTTTTTGAAAATACTACACATCACCATCACATACCACTGTCAAAAGGTGCAAGACGTTTGATCACTATCGTTTCATATCACATGCCTTGAAGACAACATTATTTGGCTTTTACCACGATATTAAATACTTCATTTTTGACTGAAGAAAAACTCAGTTTCTGTAACGACTACATGTCATAAACAACAATAAAATTCTACTCTAAGCACTACTGCATTTATTAACGCAAGTTCAGGAGTGTCGTCAAAAGTGTGCCACGGAAAGCGACGCACACAGACGCAGGCGGCCCAATTTTAGGGCGGTGCTCCGCAAAAACTATAAAGATCGTATGTACCATTTGGGCTGTTCTCACCGAAATGAAAATTGTGACATTGGTTTCTTTCATAAGTGACTGAAGAATTTCGTACACTGTAGGTGACTTATAGGAATGGATAAACGTTTGATAGATCCGGTAGAATTACATATTCGATTTTCGGTTACTACATCAAGTTTAGTGGAAGGTAAAACCCAAATTTAAACCGCTGTAGACGGTCTGATAGAAAAGAAAACCTAATTTCGAGCCACAGCGGGTAGCCTGTTACAGAGTTGCATCAAATTTGAACTACCGTAGGCTAGCTTAGTGAAGACAGACTACCACTTTTGGTGTGGTGAGCAAAGCCTTGCTGCAAGGCAAATCTTGATTGTGGCCGGTCAGATAGAGAACGAAATCTGATTTCGACCCACCGCAAGTGACTAACTAGGAAGATAAATCCTAATTTCGGGCCGTTACAAGTAGCCTAGTGTAGGGCAAAAATTAAATTTGGGTTACCGCAGGTGGACAAATGGGAGGAGGCAAAGCCTGATTTTGAAACAACTCGGGTGGCCTGCTGCAGGGTATAGCTTTATTTTGAGCCACTGTAAGGCAAAGCCTAGTTGCGGCCAAGTGCAAGGTGAAAACTGAAATTTTGGGGCGACATAAAATATAAAAATTATTATTACTATTATTATAACTGGGGCTCATTGAAAAACTTTGCATAGAAGCGAGGGGCTGCAGGTTATTAGCGAAGCCACTGATTCAAGTTCGATTATTTTAATACTAAAGAATTTTTCAGAAATTGTGCATCTGGTAACCAATATAATGTTTCGCTGTTTGCATAAGTTTTGGCTTTCAAAGCTAGTCGACATCCTTTCAATTATGCAGATTTTGTCAAAAACTATTTATAATTTGGAAGTACGGTGACTTTTGCCATACCCTGTATGAATAGAACATGAGACTGGTCTGCAGAAAATCAAAACATAGAGTTCAGCTCATGCTGCTTTTTGCCGATCTTTTTTGGAGAACAAGAAGACGAAAAGGAAAACATTTGTTAGCTGCAGGATTGAAATTATAGTAAGCTTTAACCTTTTAGACAGTAGTAAGGTTATTCGAAAGTGATTTTGATCTAACGGCAGGTACAAATAGAAATTAAAATTTCATAATTGTTGTAAATGAAGAGATAATAAGAAATACACAAAAGAATACTAGTAATGTATCAATCTTTTAAGAAAGTTTGGTCATTGAATTTGAATGTGAAGGTAGTATATTTTATAGTATATTTTATAGTATCTTTTATTTTCTGTACAACACTTTCAGATAAAATATTTACAGTTTTCAATTTGAATAAATTAAGAGACTCAATTTGCTACTGCTGTATAATATCTAAAACTGTAAGCACTGTAAGCACTAAGCACTAGTTATATGGTAATAACAATTGCGCTTCTAATAAAACAAGCAATTAGGGTAAACGTTTACATCTAGTAAAAGCTAAAATAAGTGAACGTGAAGTATTATTATGTGTACATACCCGCGACATTAAAAATTCACCGTTTTTATTACCCATTTTATGTTAAACTTTATTGTCTGCACTTTCTAGTAGGTACGTGATCAGTATTTTAAAAACTTCCACCCAAACAACTATCTATCTTACTTCTTATCTCTTTAAACAAATGTTTGAAATAAAATTGTATCACCTAGTAAATAATAATTTTTACTTTTCAACAGAAATTTATTGTTAACTTTTCTTTCGAGCATTCAAGTTTCCATACTATATTATTTGCACATTTTACTTTTTATCTGGATTGAGTGTAAATGTTTGATTATTTATTGAACGTTATTATCCTTGGAGCTTTAAAGTTTACTTGAATTGTTAGTGTTGTAATAATTTATTGCTCGTAGATGAACCTCAATTGATAATTTAACAATTTATTTATTTGCAAAATGATTCTTATAGACACTTTAATTTATCGCAATTTAATTTTTTTATTCAATGACTCTAGATTGTTTCGGAATATTATTTCAAGGCAGTAATATAAACTAGGCAGAGGATATTCCAGTAATGCACTTTTGCATTTCAAATGTGTATACGAGAACCTACTTAAGCAGACACATTTTTTGTTATAGCAACTTATTGTAAATGTGTTTAGTTATGTCTTATTATTTGAATTACCTAGTGTGATATGCTAATCTTGTTTGGATTACGATAATAATAAACTAATAATAAAATACGAAAAGGTTATACTACATAAACATTTTTGAATCTCTTTAAAATCCAATTTCTCTATTTTGAACTCTGTTTTATACTAATAGTATTAGGCAATATTGAGATGAGATTCTTTCTTGGTTATTCTTATTACTGTGAATAGTTTCTTTTTATTTAAAAGTCTAATTTGAATCGAAGATTTTTGAGAAAATGGAAAAGTACACCATTTTGGAAATCCACATTTAATTTAGCACAAACTGTTACCCTTGCATTTTTGTCATGGAATGCATCACTATCGAGCAAAATTAAGTTTTACGAACTCTCTCAACTCTGATGTTTAATGTTAAAATATTTCTAATACAATACACATGATGTTCAAATGAAATTTTTGTAATTGTTACTACAAGGCTTTACTTTCATAATCACAGTATTCATTAGAAACGGTGATCTAGAGGAACAAAGAGACAATCGAATTCAAGAATTTTGTATACAAATTAAATTTCAGATTTACAGATTTCTAAACAAAATTGTCAATACTTCAACTAAGCACTGGCATAATTACGAAGATATACAAAATAGACCTTTAAGAGTAATACCTTTCCTAACCACCAGTTTAAAAACGAACGAAATGCAGATTAGAACTAGACTGCAAAAAATACTAACTAATGAGGATGAAGAAATCTAACTTATCCTACCAAGAGAAGTCGCTAACGAAGTAAAACTAATATCAATCCCAGAAAGCACCGAGGTTTGATTTTATTACTGCATTGGTGGAATACTGAGACAGACACCAAATTAAGTCAAATCTTACAAGGCACTCTTATTATTATCTATGATATACTTACAGCTGCAACAGCGTCGTTAATATTTTTTTGCGAAGTTTTTTATTGCGTCCTAGTTATAAAAGAAATCAATACCCACGACTTTTTAATCTTGGTGAGGAGTGCCAATTAGAATAAAAAACTGGCCTATTATCGAACTTTGTCTTTCACCAAGTCATTTGCTGTGACTCAAAATCAAATTTCTTTTTCCGTTTGGCTACCTGCTGTGGCTCACAATTGCGTTTTATCCTAAAATACAACTTTGCCGTATATCAGGCCACATGAGGTGACCAAACAATGATTTTTACCGTTTACCAGGCCACCTGCAATGACCTGAAATGAGGCTTTAACTTGCAACAGGCCATCTGCGTTGATTCGAAATTAGGCTTTGCCCCTTATCTGACTACGTGCGATGGCCCACGATTGGCTAACCCAAATTTGATCTTTACCCTTTACCAGTATACTAGTGGTAACCCAATATCAGAGTTTGTCTTTCACCAGACGACCTGCAATCACTTGAGTTTGATATTTGCTCTTAAACAGGTTACTGCAGCGGCTCGAGACCGGACTTTACCCCGCAGTAGATTACCTGCGGTGACTCAAAATCAGACCTCGCCTTTGTATCCATTAGGGGTAGAATAGCAATTTATAGAAAGGACAGTTTAGATAATAGGAATTGTATTTCATTCTTATCTTAATTACACCTTCCAAAAATCCTAAAATCTCTTAGACCCAAGCTTTGTCTTTCACCAAGCCCCCTGTGGTACTCAAATGTTATGTTTGACCCACCGGGCTATCTGTAGTATTCAAAATCGGGCTTTACCCAGCCCCATGCCACCTGCAGTGGCCCAAAATTTGGTTTTACTCTTTGCCAGCCCATTTGCGTTGATGTAAGTCTAGATTCCACTGTCGATTCGATTAGCTGTAGTAACCGGAAATTGAGCTTGTAATTTTATCGGGCCTATCAAGCTTTTATCTATTTCTACAAACCATCTATACTTAGGATTGGTTCATTCTGCACTTATTACAGCTGGCACCGTTAAAAATTAACCTCCCAGTTTTGAGAAATACCAACAAATGTCACGGTTTTCATTTCAGTGAGAACAGTTCCAATTACATCTATGAAGACGCCGTTTAGAAAATTATTTTTGACACGCTTAATCGTAATAGAAAGAAAAAATCTAATTCCAAATCACCAGTTTAGTTTTAGATACAAACACTCAACAATAAAAACAAAAGTTTTCTGTTTGTTTCTTGAACAGTCTGTTAAACTGTTAGAATCTTATATCTCTAACAGACTATCTTGTATAAAACAAGAAGATGAATATTTTGAATTAAAAGTGATTGAAGATAGTGTGCCTCAAGAAAGTGTATTGAAACCTCTTCTCTATCTATCCTATACAATGACCTGCCAAAGACAGAAAATATGACCGTCGTTTATGGTCACGTTTGTAGATTATACTGCAATCGAAAACGAAAGCGAAATCGGCACATAAATCTCACCAACAGAAACGCGGCGTATAATCTGACAATGAATATAAGCGGTAACGTTATTCTACATGAAAACAATTAAATACTTCGGTGTGATACTAAACGCCAAACTGGGCTAGAAAACGTATTTAAAGAAGAGAGAGAGAAAGTGTAAATATGTAAGATATAGAAGGAAAGGCATTCCCAACTGTCAATACACAGTAGCGTCTCATTAAGGGTATGTAAACTTTCCAGAATACAGTGTTTTGAAATATTGTTAATGTTCCGTGATACATACGCAACAAGGACATCTATTGTGATGTTGGTATCGTTGATGTTCCTTCCGAAATAAAATGTTTTGCAACCAGACATAAAACTAAACTTTGTCAGTAAGTCTACGTCGAGATGATTCGTCTGCTAGACAACGACTGCTTGACAGGACGGCAAAAAAAGCCAAACTCTTTGAGCGCATTGGCGCAATTTAAAAAGTTCCGTTAGATGCTTGTGACACTACATGATATGGTACATCGAAAGTGAGACACACGGTACATTACAGATACGTTAATCTAGACAATGGAAGAATTATAAAAAGATTTTAAATCGACTTAGGAAATCTATAAGAACCAGACACATGGCACTCTTTGAGTCTTGGCTAAAAAGTGCACAAACGGCGTTTTGAAAGCGTTCAATCAAGCTCGTCGGTGCAAAATAATGCAAATGCCGACAATAGAGTACGCCATATTTATTTAATTGAATCTGTTTTGTCAAATTATACCGATCCATCTACTTTTTGGGAACCAGACTATTTGGAATTATCGTATCATACAATGTCCTCAACCTTGTCCAAGTAAACGTTGATTAACTAAGAAATCTGATAACAATGGGAACACAAAACGTAAACTTTCTGATCAACACAAATAAAATAGACTGAATTGCAAAAACAATTGCGGGAATTAGTACCCAAGCCGCAGGATAATTAGAAGAACAATAAAACAAGAATTATTAATGAAAACCATAGAGAACAGTTTAATACTAATGAATAAACCAAATATCACTTAACAAAACATCTGAACACAACGAAAATTAAAAAAAAAGAGGTTATGTAACAATAATAATAGTAATAATAATGATTCTAATCAAAACCGTTTATTATTTTGACAGCTACTCAATTAAGATGCGTATAAATATTTACCATGAAATAACTTAAATATCAAAACTCTTCCTTTATTAAAAGTAATGTTGCAACATCAACTTTTCGTTTTTTCTTTATCTGACTTTTTTTATTATTTAATGACAAACCGAAACTGTTAAATCTTTTTGAAACTCGTACTCTTCATTCAAATTGAAACAATAACACAGCATTCATTTATTTACTGCTAACATTACTGTGTACTGACAGTTGTGTTTCAGGATATTTTTAAAACATTCATTTTAGTTCTTATATCAACCGTTTTTATCGGTTTCTCCTTGAATGCAAGTTTATTAAAATATTTTACTGTTTATGTAATTAGTTTTCTATAAAAGCAGGTGTTCCTTCGAGTTTATTATTTCGCAGTCGCAGCGGTATTTCAGATTAAAGTTTTTAATTGAAAGAAAAAGAAAAAGAAAAAATCTGAAAGACAAGAAGAAATGTGCATCAATAACAAAATAAAAATTCCTGTTTTAGTATTTACCATTTTTCCTAAGAGTTCAACGTTGACGTAAAATAATATTTCCTTTCAACATTCTGTATACCAACCAAATATGGTAAAGTTTACTTTCGGGTCTACTTAAAAAGAGACTGACCTAAAGTATCAATCATAAGCTGTTTGCGATAGTCAAGTCGAGTGTTATTATCAGTAATAGCAAACCAGGAAGTTGCTGGTGGCAGATAGTTGTGGTGTACTAGGTCATGGCGGTGCCTCCGGTTATAGTTTATATATATTAGTCTGTAATAACGTAGTGCCTACTAAACTAGGACATAAAACAGCTACTGTCTTACGTTTTTATACATATGCTAAACCTACCGTTAATTTAGAAAAATATTTGCATTAATAGATCTGATGTTTATATTTTTCTGTTTATCATTATGGCTTTTATTTGTATTGAATGGATGAGCCGTTGCGATTTAGTCAACGACCTGTCTTTTTTTAGAATCATTGAAGTGGCTAACGTTACGTTATAGATGTTGTTAGTTCAGTAATTGGATTTATGCACACTACCGGTATTTGGATAAATAAATGAGATGGGATAATTTGTTTTAAAAAAGAACTAACTGTTTCATTATTGCATGAAAATCCAGTACTAGGTGGAAAATGAATACTAACAAGATTGTGTACAAATTTCTTTAAAAATTTCTACGGCGGGAGATATTTCAATTTGTTGGATGTCCCTCACTCAGTTTAAATAGAAATTTGCGTTGCGTTACGAAAGATTATGTTTAACCGTACATTCTTCCATTTTTATTTACCCATGCTTCAAGACTGCTTAGTAGAATTTAAACAATCAATGAATATTACAATTTGACCCATTTGAGGAATCAGATGCGTCTTCCACTATTATAACGTATTGTGAGCAAACCAAAACGATTTGATGCGTGTTTACTTTGAGTTTACTGTAGACGACCCTGCAACAGTCAAAGAAGCCACTGGCAATGCGAATTTTAGTTCTTGAAATCACCGCAGCGAAATAATGTATGGCAAATGGCAACTTGACTCAACGGAATATCGCCAGTCAAATGGCGTCGCTTGGCAAACGCTAGAGTTTAGGAGTCCTAGGAGTCAGAGGGGACTTCCTTCTTGGTAACTGGTTAACTAAGTTTCGATTAATGCTTTGCGTTCCCCTGGGAAAAATCTTACCAGCGCTCCTGATTTGCAATAAATCTAAACTTGCTGCCAAAAGCTACCCACAAGTTAAGGGCATCGACTGCCAAGAGACTACTCCGGCAGTTCGTTATTCGTCGATTTATTTTTATTATCGATTGAGGCTAAGTAAACTTGATTTAAATGTTTGAGAAATGAATGTAGTAACAATATTTTTACACGAACAGTTGAAGGAAGACATGTATCCGAACCAGCCAAAAGATTTCAACGACAGCTCTAATCGTTACTGCATATTTTCAAAATTATTATATGGCATAAGTCTGTCTCATAAAATGCAGAACGTCAATGTTTTCTCTCTTTAGCCTACTTATGTACTTGCCTGTAGTGCAGTTATCATTTTCTAATCTGGCTAGTTCAATTCCGTGTGGTGTACAGTTGGTTTCCTCTCTAGCTAGTCTTTTTCATTTCTATGATCATCACTCTACCTTTAAGAACGCGTAATTTACCGGGTTTAGCAAGTCCACTTGTTAGTACGCTATGCTGTGTTGATTATTGCCCTGAGAGGAGCGTGACCATCGACGTTGGGTGTGTGCTTCCTTTTCGTCCTTTCCTGAGTGACCATGAGCCAAATACTTTCCGAGACGTAGGGTTAATACGATTGCGGCTCTGGAATCCGCTTTCATCCACTGACTCCGTTTATCCCTGCCAGCAGCTACCGTGTGGAGGTGTGGTCCTAAAAGTCGTTTGTTTGTCCTAACTAAACAAAACTTGTTTTTCCCAAATCCAAGAGCCTCCTCCGTTTCCGTCAATGTGTATCTAACTATATATCCCTGTCGCAGGTGTTACGTCACGGCCTGATTTCAGCAACACCAGGCACCAACCACTAAGATGAAGCAGCGACGGGCAATCACACTCTACCACATACTTTTGTTAACACAATTCAAGGATATCAATACCATCTGCTGCGAAACACTACGTCTCCGTTTGTACGCTACCCACCCTTCGAAAGGGGTCGCCTCGAGAATTGACCAATTCTAACGCTAAAGGATTTCACATCCACCATCTTGGCCAAAGAGATTCAATGGCAACCTAAAATTCCACCCGCCTTCGGCGGTAAAACTATTGGCTAGCTTTCATTTACAACTAGCAATAATTGCATTTCAAGCGATTCAATTTATTTAGATAATATCCTGAGCTTTTCTAATAACCAATAACAAGGAAATTTTAAAAGACTAATTGTGTAGGCATTTTTAGGTGAAGGATTGGGTGATGTTTTGTTGGTCTGTGAAATAAGAATTACAAGAAACAGAAACGCTGATGGGATTTCTATCGATCAACAGCAGTGCATTTCTGAAATCTTGTAATGTAATGCTGTTGTGGAATCAATCGAATTGAGACATAAACTTTTATCAAGAATGTGTCCAAATACAGTTGAAGAACAAAATGAAAGCAAACAAATGATACCTTTCAAAACAGTGGCAACTCAATGAAAGATTATTAGAGCTCTCATACCGTGATTGAAAGTCAAACAAGTGAGTTTCGAGATTGATTAAGAAATCGTCGGTTTTTTAATTCTTAAGGGATTACCAGATGAATTTAATCCAAATATATAAAAGGAATTGAAGATTAAGATAGAAGTGAGAAGGGCCAAATAAGAGATTACGCTGTTTTCTTTACTTCATTCTTAGTTCGAAATGTTTTTTCAAATGATATCGATATGTGTCAAAGGTGTGCAATATGTTCCAAATAGTTGTGCAAATCTGCTTTTCTAATTCGAAACCACAATTGGTAGCAACTGCAAACTTGGTACAGAACATATACAAGTTAGACGTGGTACCGGAAGCAAAATCGTTAAATTCAAGGCAAATTGTTCCTGTTGTAAATGTGAAGGAAGATGAAGCATTGTTGCGGTATCGACATCTAGAAAAGTAAATTTTGGCAATATGTATTTCTTGGGAGATTTGATGGAAGATGTAGATTTTTCGAGTCTGAAGCAGTCCACTACATGTATAAGGTGTAAACAAAAAATTGGTACATGCAATGCAAGACAAAAGTTAAGTATTTGGTTGCTTCAAGATACTAGCGAGAGGGCAGAAAACCTGATTGTTGCAGATATATAATCACGGTGGAAAGAATTAAACGAAGACTCGCAAGAGTGTTAACGAAAACACATTAGAGGTGTAGGAAATATTAAAGTCTATTCACCAGTCTTGAGAATTATGGTTCTCTTCGTTGCGTAAAAAACATTAAAGTACTGTACAAAAGGAAAAATACAGGTCCTAGAACAAGACCATTAGTACTAGAAATTCTAATAGAAGCAGCAGCATCTTTATCCCAATTATTTGGCCAATGCTGAAAGTAACGTCGATTTTTAAAGTCTCTACTTATACAGATTTTAGCAAAAGTGGTAATAATCATTGAAATTGTAAAATAAGACAGTAAGTTATAGAAGTGTGTGTTTATCGACCATTTGCATTTCGTGCATTAAAACTAAGTTGTAAAGTTATCGTTAGTTACCATTGCTATACATACATTGATTTATAACATAAAATTCTATAATATAAAATGCCAAGAAACAATTAAGAAAATACAAATGACGAAAATGTTCATAACTGGATATTCCTCAGTGCTACTCAGTTTCACAAAATAATTTGTAAAAATAAATCCAGCAATTCTTCTTTTCTTTAAGAAAATCGTGATTTTCTCTGTTACATTAGCGTGCATAGAAAATCTATCTAATTGAAAAAACTATCAGCTAAAAATAAACTGCCCATGAATAAATGCATTATTATTATGTACAGGTAATCGGTCTAACAAGTGCATGAGAGAGTCTCAAGGTTAGTATTCGATAATAGGGCTTTGTTCACATGTAGTATCGTCCGAACCATTAGAAACGCAACGTTCCACATTATCTACGTTAAGATATTCTCGTGTAATACAAGCTGCATTTTGTTTTAACATAATTTTTACCGTTGCTTACTTACTTGTTTAAAAACGGGAAAATTGTCACGCGACGCCCGATCAGAATAAATTTTGAATTTTTTAGGTGAACGTTCTATTAAAATCTTTTTTATCTTTCTTTGCATAAATATGCAAATTTGTCACATATACGCAATACAGGAATAGTAAATCATATCCTACATAAGAATAAACATTTCCCATTGTGTATATGTATGCTTTTAAATGTCAATGTTTCACGTTGCTTTTTACAATACTAAACTTAACCTTTGTCTTCACATTGTCTACAGATTATTGTGTTCAACTTGCATTGTTGCGTGCAATTTGTATTAACATAAATTTTAGTTATAACAAAGAATATGGTTTTTTGTAGTAACAGGATTTATTAGCGTTTGAAAGAGTATCATTTAGATCAGTTGAAATGACAACATTTAAAAAAGAGCAAGATTAGTGCACTACTGGCTGAACTTTTGTAGTAAAAGGTTGCTATACGGAACTGTGCGATTTATTACTGTCAAACTAAAAAGGTGTTTTTTGCAGCTGCAACAGTGTTTTACTTTCGTATCATTCCATCTACAATTTTTGCTTAATTTAAAAATATGGCTGATATTTAAAGTTGATGATAAATGGTGATAAAAATGAAAACAAATTTATCAATATTACCCAAACAAAAACTGGATTTCAAGTTGCATAAACATTAAACGGACTAAGACATAAAAGATAATAATAAATACGTTTAAAGGGAAAGGTAACTGTAATGTCAATCATTGTAAACAAAAGAGAATAGTTAAAACGGAATGTTATACAAACTTCATTAAAAATGCAGAATTTCCTGGTTGTAATATTTAGTGTCACCGTCCGTCGGTCGTTATGATTTGTCAGTATAACTTAGATAGCCTTCATTATTAGTACACGTATATCATATCTGCATATAACATTTGTATGCGAGCTGTGTAACTTTCAATAACTAAATTTAACCTGAATACATACTGAGTGTCTCAATTCTGATCTACGCATTCCTGACTGGCTAATATTGCTTACATGGACGTTATTACTTAAACTTGGTGGAGTTTGCCCTGCATGATTTAATGCTAAACGATGCATCCCAAATATGGTAAACCCCACATTGATAAATAGCAAATTCTACTGTAAAAAGCGATATTGTGTCACGCATACATTCAACATTCTGTATAAGGAAAAATAAAATTAGTTGACAAAGTATTTAGTACCAAAAGCAGTGGTTTTTCAATTTTTGTTCGTAGAAGAATTTGACTTAAGTGGGACACCCTGTATGTAGATACTAGGTACAATCATACACATAAATTATATCACTGTGCACTATCAGTTAGACTCCTGCATTAATATTCTATGGTGTTTCAACAAGAGCTCACGATTTCATTTTTCAATGAAACGAATCATTTTCCGAAAAATGCTGATATTCTTTTTTTACTTTAATACAAAACATATGCTGAGACACAATATCCGACAAGTAACTGTTACGACTCTGCTGGCACATTCTCGATTTTTTGGCAAGATTTTTGATTACATCTGCACATAATTGTGGTTCAATTTTATCCTTGAGCTCAGGAATTGTTGTTAGTTTGTTGGAGAAGGTCTGATATTTCACAAATCCCCAAATAAAGAAGTTGCACAGTGTCACATTGCACTATCTCATTGACCAATTCTGATGGCCATTGCGTGAGACGACACGGCCAGGAAATCTTTCTTGCAACAACTCTATTCTTTTCCGATCAATGTGACAGATTGCGCCGTTCTGCTAGAACCACATGTCAGAGCATTGCCGGCTGCATTCTCGAAGAACTGCGGCTCAATCCTCGGTTCGTGGTGTTTGTTTGTTTACGTATCAATTGAACTGAAAGTGTGCTTCATCTCTAAAGATAGGTTTCTTTGAAAAACCACTGTCCACATCTTTGTTTTGCAATTCTAATTGATAAACGCACGGTGCTGCTCATGATCTGTTTCTGTTTCTGAACTCTCAGCAACACTTTCAGCTACTGCGGCAATGTTTTCAAGAGACCGGTCGATATATGACATCCTGATGTTTTCACGTCTAGAATTGAATTGAATTTACGCAATTTGCAAAACTTTCTCTAAACCTGAAAATTATCGATCTTCGCTGTCCAATATCTCGGAAACTATAACACATAGAAAGAAAATGAATATAGACAGTCTTGTAGGATATTTAATTATCTTTTCTTTTGTAGAGAATACTTCTTACCGTACGACGCACGGTTTCCGAGTTATAGGCAAGAAACCGAAAAGAGGGATCTTTCCACCCCTCTCCCCCCTGAAGCGGCAGGGCTAGGGGCGGGGACTTTTAATATCTTTGCCTCCTAACTACCCCCAACACATTCCTCAAGAGAAAAATTCTCCTCCTTTCCATGTCCTCTACTATCCGCTTTTGGGCATTCATTCACTGAACTACCAGTCACGAAACGCTACTTTAAAATTATTTGCACTCTTTTATCGCTTAAAATATAAATCCTACATAAAATAATGTGCAAATACTTTGTTTAGGAAGGGTGCACGTACAACAGCTGAGAACAAGTCACTCTCATGTTCAAACATTACTTGGCCCGCGGGCCAGAAATCTAACCCAAGTAACATGTTCCACACTTATTCAGAATAAATAACAAGCATGCAGGAATAAAGCAGACAACAAAAATATTCAGGGTCATGAGGAAGCTTGTCTTGTACAGTTCTGCTAGCACTGGTCTGAACACAGCTAGACTCTCTATCTTTTATATAGAAATCGAGTTTCTTGTTTGATAGAATGCACATGCAGCTTTAGTATAAATCTACTACCGGGCATCTTTCCTACTCCAAGTAAACTCTTTTTTGCTATGTATGTTGGGGATGCATATTGGTTAGTTTTCGAGATTTTTTTATTGAATTTTCTAAATGCATGGATAATCTTACTAAACTATTTCAATAACGTAGTGGTCAAAAGTTGTACATTCAAACTTTTTTTGTCTATTTCTTGCTATTTTTTGTACTTCTTCACACAGCTTATAATGGAAACAATAATATACTATTGTATTATACATTGATTGATGCTATAGTTTTTTTCTCTAGTTTGCTAGAAGGTATTTCAAACAATTTGCTTTCCATTTGTTTCAACGTGGTTCAGTCAGGCGCTTAGAACCTCCTTGCTTGTTTTGCTCATGTTCAATTGTCAATTCGTGACTGTTAGAATTTCAAAACTTTTATAGAATTCACGTTGATTTCAGTTGTCAAATGTTAAAACTTAAAATCGTAGATGCAGGAATAGTAAAACTCAGTCATATATTGCGTACAATGACATAAAATGTGTTATAGTTACTTACGCAACGAGGACGGTAAGTAAGTTTTTCGATTTGAAGGTAATAACTTGTACTAACTCCCGAGATGCTCACAACGTTTTGCACAATCGAGTTTCTAAGTTAAATTGCAAAATTTAAGCGAATTGATCAATTTTTTTAAATTAAAAAAAACGCAGTGGTTGTTTTTATTATTACTGTCTCTAAGATTCATCATGAAATAAATTTCTTTTATTGTTTAGCACCAGCGGGCGGTAAAATTAACTTACTGCCCACAATACATGGCTCGTAAGATAGCAAAAACGCCCGATCATACTTAATAGGCATATGTTCACTAACTACTTTGTTTAAAGCAAACCATATTTCAATAAAAATATTTTCAAATAGGAAATTTATGATACAAACCATATTTATTGTTCATCTGGTACGTTATAGAAGAAACAATGGAAAGAATACAAATGATGACGTAAAGCTACATTGTTACAAAAGATCTTCCATGTGATCGCCTTCCATTTGAATACAGAATTCACAGAATTTCATATTCTTTCAAAAACGCTGGAAATAGCTTGAATATTCTGTGACGTAGACGTTTTCCAGTCGTTACTACACACCTTTTAAGCTATGTATTGGAGACGAATAAAGAAAATTCATGGCATTTAGATCAGGAGACCTGGGAGCGTTCTCGTTTTATTCAATTGTTACTATAGCTTTGGTCCAGATATTGTCTAACAGCAAGTTAAAGATGTTGTGAAACCCCATCGTGCACGAACTATATTTGTGTCTTTTTATATGGGTAAAATAACTGGGCCTACTAGCCGATCTCCTAATATGCCCTTGCAGACGTTTATTGAATACCGATACTGATATCTCAACTCAGCTGTTTTATGAGAATATTTGTCTGGCCACGTTATGGGTATTATGGACGTTCACATCGTTTCTAGCAACTCATTCAATTCAGAGCATAGTTTGCTAGTATCTACTGCCAAATCGTCATCTTTGCAGGGTAATCAAGTTGTGAAAGACTTTTAACGCGCTGGACATGGTAACGAAGTAGTTGCTCGTGAAGGATTTACATTGATTGATGCTATAGTTTTTGTCTCTAGTTTGCTAGAAGGTAGGAAAACTTAATACCTTCAGGTGCTAATAGTTTTATTGCGATAGTTTGCGAATTTTCTTCTACCGCCTCAACGGCGTTAATTAACATTACGAATACTAACGGTTCGAAGTCGTCCATAACTTGGGCGCAAAAGATTCAGATTCACAAAGCCATTTGTGTACGTAATTCGGAAAGTAATTTAGTGGCATTCTGCAATTTGGGTATGCTTTCATATAAAAACGACATGTGACTGTAGCATGCATTAATGTGACGATTAGCATAGTTTAGTTGATAGAATAATGATAAAAAAGAACTCTGCATACATGTCTATCATTTCTGTCAGAAAACAGTAACACATATGCTTGTTTGTTTCTTTTGATGCGTAGTACATACATGCCCTTAAGGTTTGTGCCATTTTTCTGAAACACCCTGTATTTTACTGTATGTAGTTTCTACTGCTCTTTTTATTTTAGCATGCTTCCAAGTTAAGCAAAAGATATCTGCAGTAACCAATTATTTCTATTTTACAGCAGAGAAATTATCTAAAAACAGTGTAAAGTAAAAGAATCATAGCAGGCCTTAGCCTACTTTAGATATAGTTTTATTGTAGATGCTAACAAAGCAAATTTTGGATAGGGTAAAAGTTTAGGCAGGTATTGCAAAAAGAAAACTTATTGATAAACTTGCCGAAGAATAGTTTGCTCATCTGATTCAGTTCTAACTAGCTGTTTCTCTTGGAGAATACCCCAGTGTTAGTTTACAACAAAAATATCAAAAGTTAAGCTATCTAATTAAAGGCTTGTATGTCACGGGCATTTAATTGTTACCTAAACTTTTCTACAATATTTCACCAATCAAACGAGATCATTGGTATAAGAAAACATTCCGTTGTAATCACTAGAAACTGAACTATCAATGTGTCACTTTTGGGGTAAGGTGGTGCTATTGTTGACACTTGGCAATATTACTAGAATTTTTTTATTTACTTTAACAAGTTGTACATATTATCATTGCAGTTGTTTAGAAATGTTCACGTTTCTATATAGATTTGTTTTGAACTAAATAAACAAGAGCTGATGGTTGACTAGTCCTTACAAAGAAAATCTAAGCAGATGGCAATTGTCCAGCTACTTCATATTAATGTTGCTACAATAATATTTTGATATAGTGCGTCATACAAATGATGTTGACTACTACCGGTGGTTTTTCTCACAATATTATTGAAAAGTTTGCGAAGATTCCTCGAGAAAACGCTAGAAATACATAACAAACACTCACGTACACGTAATCAACATAAATATAATTCGCTGAAGTTAATATCTTCTTTTGTCATTTTTTACCTTTATGAAATTAACATTTAGCAAGTTTGTTTTTATGATGTAACTTTGTTTTTATTCATTTCAGGGCCGAGCGATTTTGGTCGATTGCCAGTCTACAAACTTCAACTTCGTAAGTCGTGCTTTCTACTTATTTTTAAGTATTATCTCTCTTAGTATAATGAAACAAGTTAGGCATCTATCCATTTAGCAAAATTTCCTTCTTCAAACAAAGTAGTGGCGTAACGGCTTTTGTTGCATTCATTGTCTTGACTCTTAACGATAAATGCTTTTAATGCTTAGTTACTTTTTTATGGAGGGCTTATAAAATCATACATCAGCAATCGACACCATATGAGGATCATATAGGATGATGAACTCATAAGTTTAAAGCACTAAAGTCTTTTTTGCTCTAGGAATTTTTGTTTAGAAATGGCAATCTGTTACTCATAAGGTTAACAACCGAGAAATTTAAACAATCCCGTACGACGATAACAATCTTCAGCTCTCCTAACAATAGCAAAACTGCAAAAGTAAACTTTACATGTGGGCGATGCTTACCTTATGCTACGAATTGCATGTGTTCTTTTTTTCGTTGCTAAAAAAATTTGTCCAGTCATTTTCATACCACATGCAATACAAATCTCTTCTCAAAGATTTACTGGCTAAAAACACAAATGACAATGACTTGGAACGTTATTTGTTTTGTAAAACCACATGACGTTTACAATAAAACTACCGATAATGAAATATGTCAAACTGTACAGTAAAGAACAGCATGCAATGAAGGACGGATGTTAACAGTATCTAACATGTCATGACGGATATGTTGGAAGAAATTGAAAAAGAGGTCATCAAGCTATGAGATTTATGACACATATAAAGCAGACTACATGCAGACTAGGATATTAAAAAGATTAAAAGCGTCTATTAAATGAGAAACATCATTAAGGATTAATCGAAAATTGATTTAATAACTTTATTTAATTCTTTAAATAATATAAATATAAAAATTTATGTGTAATTGTCTTTTATAAGATTTAATCTTTTGATTAGAAATTTCTAAAAGTAAAAGGCATTAATATAATCAATAATGAATGTTGTGATTTCTTTTATGTGTAAAGAAAGTTACGCTCACTTTGGTGCGCTTTATATTATCTTTGTAATTCTGATCTAGTACTTTCATTTAATGTTGTGATTTATTTATTTATTGTATTAATATAAAAAACTTATGGATTTACTGGAGTGTTCAACAAAGAAACGTTCAGAATTAAAAATAAACCGGTAGCGGCAAGATTACACTTGGAGATATCAATATTGGATGACACAGCGAACCTTCAGCATTTAAAAGTCACAAAGTTTTTGCTCTAAATTTAGTACTTACTAATAGAGGAAAGTAATAATTTATAAAGAGCATTAAGCTTGTACTAAACTAGCACTAAACTAGTACTACCGACAAAGTAAGGCATTAACCAGAAACTAAGAGACATTATGTGAAATATAGCTACAGTTAGAAACTGTCATAAAGTATAAAATTACAAAGCAGAACAGCACGATATGTGTATACTATATCATGTGTGATGGAGAGGGAAAAAAATTTAAACCACACCGGTTTCCCTAACCTACATTTTGATAATATTAACAATCTCGTTTTTATTCGCATGTGAAATTAAACATGATTAAGAGCGAATAGTAAACAGATTTATGTATTCTTTTTTTGTCGAAATTACCAAAACAATTGTAGACATACATGAGAATGCCATTTTATAACAACTAGAGGTAAACGTTGAAAATAGTAGTAATAATAATAATTATAGTCTGGAGCCACTTAATGCGTCATTAAATTAATTACTCTTACTTTCGCTGCTTTCAAGTCATCCACCTAAGGTTTGTAAAAAAATCGAATAAAAAATTTAAAAATAATGAAAATAAAAACCTTAAAAACCTGAAAATTGCTAAAGCAAGCCCATTAATGCAGTAGCCTTAACATCTTTATGACTTGTTAAAGAGATTATCTGGAATGATTTTTTATTTAAAATAAAATTGCCCATCATACCTGTTATTATGTTCTATATTTATTATCGTTGGTAGTTAATCTAGCAAAACGGAGGAGCACAGTATTTATATCGCGTTGAAAATACAATTAACACTTTAAAAGATAATTTGTTTTTGTTGTATCTATTCAGGGTTAATAAAAAAGGGAATTTATTATCATTTGATGTATTCAATTTGAATAATTGTATATTAGTCATTTGGTTAGGTTTCTTTTTAACTGGCATGAAAGTGAATACATGAATACAATGAAACTTTAACATTTTTAAAACCGTTTAGTGTGATTTCAGAATTTGTCTTATTGTATTTCTTTTCAATATAAAAATTAAATTTTATTAACTGAAAGAATAAACCCAAAATAAGTAAAAAAGTTTAAATAAAGGCTAGTCAAATTGATTAAATTAAAATCGAGAAAGGTAAATTAAGGTTGGACAATAAAAAGATAAAAAATTATAATTAATAAAACTCGTTTGGGAAACATTCAATATAGTGCAACCACTACCCCACTTTATTTATCGCATTGATTACAAATAAGGATATATCCACCTTCACTGGTAGAAAACCGCAAAATTTCAAACAAAATGTAACCCTCCAAACCAAATTCATAGTCATAACAAAACTGTTATTAAAACATTCATACAATTCTTTAAGATAAACACCGAAAACACATTCCAAACACTCGCGTACACAAAATCGACGCAAATTCATGTGGAAAACTGAACTTTACAAGTGGAAATCTAGGAACATTTGGAAACTCGTGCCATCTTGACATTTAATTACTACAAATAATCTATTCTTCTCTTTGAACCTTAGGTACAAAAATGCTTGAAGAAAAGCGATAAAATAACTCTTAAAGGACCTTAGAACTTTATAAAGAGAAACTCCTACGAAACGTTGTTAGGAAAAAGACGTGTACAGAAATCTTTCGAGAAAGACGACTTTGGCAATTTTGAATTGATTTATGTCGTTAATGGTATGTTAGTTTTGCAAGGAGATCTTAATGGAAGGGTTGGTAATAATGTATTAATGTCAGAAAAATACGTAGGTCAACACGGTGAGAGCACACTAAATTTAAAAAGGATAATAGATTTTTCTGTTATAAACAACTTATTTGTAGCTAATACATTTTTTGAACATCCCGATATTCATAAATATACCAGCGTGGCAGAAAGCAGAAATGAAAAATCAGTTATTGAATTGCTATTTTGTAGAATTGTTAAAAAAAATGTGAAAAAAAATATCGGAAAGAGGTGAAAAAATAAATAGAATTAAGAAAGGGGGATTTTATGTCAGGTGATGTAGAATTAATGTGGAGTAATGAGAAAACAAACACCATGGTGGGACAAGGAGGTAACAGAGGAAATTAGATTGAAAAAGTCAACGTGGCAAAAATACTTGACGTCAAAAACAAATAAAAACTACAGTGCTTATCAGAAACAAAGAAAGAGGGTGAAAGAAACGGTGAGAAGATTGAAGAGGAAGACCTGGGAAAAATTTGGAGATGATCTAGGAAAGGGAACAGAAGGAAATAGGAAGAAGCTGTTCACAATGTTAAAAGGACTTAGACGAGAAAAACAATCAGAAACTCAATGGATTAAAGATAAAGAAGGTGATCTGCTGAAGAAGAAAGAGGAGATAGAGGAAAGATGGAAACAATTTTTTTGTGAGATATTGGAAGGAACAGAAGTGAATTCAGAAGATGGAGAGAAAGAAGAAACTAGAAGGCAGGCAGATGGGAACAATCATTATGACAATGATGAAATTACTGAATTGGAGTTTAAAGAAGCACTAGGGTTGTTGGAAAATGGGAAGGCAGCAGGGATAGATGAAATAAAAAATTGTAGATACAACAGTGAAGAAAAAAACTAAATAAAATAATTTGCTTCGCTACAATAAATTTTGCAGTTTTAGTGTATTTCAGTGTATTTTAGTGTATTGTGCTCCGCCTGTGCGCCAACTCCCCACCTATAGGATGCAGCTAGATGATAATTCTATCGGTATTGCTACAATAAAACTATTTCCAGACTTTTGGCTAATCCTGTATGAGGAAAAGAGACTTAGAAGCTTACGTAGTTGAGCCAAGTTTGAAAGATACTCAGACAGGCTTTAGAAAAGAGAGAAGTACTTAAGATTGGGTCTTTACACTAAGACAGATCTGCGGCAAAGTGATAAGAAGAGGGGAGAACATATACACATGTGCTATTGACATCCAGAAAGCTTTTGATTCTGTAAAAAGAGAAGAAACATGGAAAGTGTTAGAAAAACGAAAAATTCCTTATGGCCTAATAGAAGCAGTAAAGAGTATTTACAGAAGAACAAGTAACAAGATAAGAATACAGAATAATAACCAATTTATAACCAAAAAAGGAGTCAGGCAAGGTAGCATCCTGAGTCCGCTTTTGTTTATTGTTGTTATGGATAATATTACAAAAGCACTAAAGAACAAAACGAAGGGTGTGACGATGGGATATAGGAAATTAAAACCAATGATAGTAAAAGAAGTAATGTATACTGATGATCTGACTTTGTGTACACCAACCAGGAAAAGTCTAGAAAAACACATAAAGTACTGGAAAGAAGAACTTAACAAATACGGAATGAAAATTAATATAAAGAAAACTGAAATTCTGGCACTTGGCTTGGAAACACAAGATATACAAATGAAAATCGACGATAATAAGTTACAACAGGTAGACCAATTCAAGTATCTGGGTTCCAAAATTAGCGGGAAAGGCAGCATGGATTCCAAAATTAATAACAGAATTAATACGGCAAATAAGGTATACTACGCCTTAGTAAAATCATTTATAAATAAGAAGGAAGTGAGCAGACGGACCTAGATAAACGATAAAACTGTATTTGTAGCTATATTGATATATGGAGTAGAATCATGGATCATATCTGAGAAACATAAAAGTGAAGAGCCTGCGAAATGAAATTTCTCAGAAGAATTTTAGGAGTTACGAAGCTGGATAGGATTAGAAGTGTAAGAATAAGGGAGTTATTGGAAGTGGATCCATTGAAAGAAATTATAAAAATGGTAAGAATGCCTGAAAAAAGACTGGCGAAGAAGATATGGAAAGTTAAAGTTAACAAGAAAGGGAGGGGAAGACGAAAGAGAACATGGGATGACCAGGTGGTAAAGGTTTTGACTAATAAAGGAACTGGGTGGAACAGTGCAGTTAAAGTGGCTAAAGACAGAAAGAAATGGAAGAAACTTATTAGGGGTAATACAAGCTCAACTCACAATCCTCAACACTGAAAGGTAGATGAGGACTGAATAAGTAAGTAAATTGTGTCATTAATGTCAATGTCCAGTAAAATGAATTGCTACTTCCATGTCCAAAGATGCTTATGTATATTTAAGGGAATTTCTTGGGCCCATTGTTCTTCGAATAATAAATGATTAACAACCGATTAGGTTTCGGTCGGATATTGAACCTGAATCGCTCGGTCGAAAGCCCTTTCAATAGATTAACTATTTATATTACCTTCATTGTTCCAAGTCGGTTGACACCTTCTAGTTGTTTTGCAAGAAGTGTTTAATTTATTTATTTTAAAGAATTTGTTATATTTATTTTTATTTTCTTGCCCTTTTATTTTTATTGTTCTTATTCTTTTTCTTTTTCTTTTAGTTGATATTATTTTTCTTTGTCATATTGGTTGGTTTTATTTATAAATAAGGCAAAAGTATTGGTTGAACTGAAAAGGTTCAGGTTGAGAAAGAAAATCTGCTGCTGCTGGAGCTAGTTGCGGTTGCTTATTGAGTGAAACACCGATTCGCAGTGCATTGTGGGCAAAGCCGCGTATCAGCCAATGAGATTCTTCCATTGGTAATAATACTATTGGAATTGAAAGAAGCCTATGTCCCTTCTAGCTTGTGTCAGTATTATTGTAAAGAAGTATTGAGATATGCACTGCAGCAGTGAAGGCTAATCAGTGACCTAACTTCAAGGTAAGCCCGGACCGCTTGATTGGTTTAAATTGTCAAATTATAGAGAAACTAACCAGTCAGACTGTTCCGGCCTATTCTGAAGTTAGCTCACCGATCGCTGCTGGAGTTAGTCATTGATTAAGTTTGATAACGTCATTTATAGTTCTGGTAATGTTGGTACATAGATTTTAAATTAATTCGCAGAATGAATCATTTTTGGAGAGATTTAAGTTATTCCAACTGGACTGTAGATTGAGAATCAAAAGAACTAAGCAAACTTCCTTCTTTATCGATCACATTTATGTTTTTGCTAGAACTTTCGGGTTTTAAGATAAATAACTCGACAGATTTTTGAGGCAGTTACCACAGATCTCATCTTAGCCATTTTTTAGGAGAATTCATTCAATAATGGAAAACCTAGGACCCCTTGGAGTTTCGAATACTTTAGTAACCTCAAAGAATATTTAAACTCGGTGGTTCCTGAAATTTCTTCTGAAGAAAATTTCTAAATTATTGGTTAAATTTAAAATCTCCCTTTTCAGGATTCTCAACCTGGGTATTCAAATACAGATTGTTCTCAAAACAAGACTAGACAAGGCAACACTATTTCTCAATAAATAACTTAGAAATTGTTGTTCAAAGCGATATCTAGAAGTTTTAAAAATTTACATTTTTTAGGAATTTTATTCTTGCCACAAAAGATTGATATTCTCAACAATCTATGCTAGCATTTCTTGATCACTAAAGAGTGAATTTTTAAAACTCTAATTTTAGGCAGGCAGAAAGACAAGATTTCAAAAGGCAAATGATAATTTATTATAAAAAATGAAGATACATCAGCAGAGTTCTTCTGCATCACTTTTAGGCCGTCGTCGCGCTACAGCGCTCTTCTTCTTTATATTCCCTTTAAGAAACCTTAAAGGTTAGCCTTAATTTCGGCATTCATTTCTCGGATTTGTCGTTTTATCTTTCTTTTGTTGATTAATGGTAATATAAAGTGTAATCAAAATTCCTCACTTTGCATTTTGAGCATTTCTTGTTAGTTACGGAAAATCGAAATATAACCAATTTAGAGTAAGTTTTGGTTTTTATTAAATTAGCAGGAGATTTTCAGTTTTCTAGCATGTGGACTACATTTGTAGATATAGAGCAATCGAGTAGGCATACACCTGAATGAAACAGTTTTTTTTTTAAATTAAGGAACATAATGGATATTATGTAAATAGGATCTAACTTTGATGGAATTGTAAATTTAACAAATTAATGCTTAGCATTAATAAATTGCGAAGTGTAGGAGTAGTAATATCATTTCACATTATATCTAGTTTACAGATTTGTTTAAAACTTTTCTTGTTGCCTCCTTCACACAATAAATTGTTATTGGGCGTTATACATTTGCTACTACGCATAAATGAATGGAATTTACGTAGGTTTTATATTTGCTGATTTGAACTTGATACAACAGAATAATGATAATTTTCTTTGTTATAAATTTATTATGTGATAATAAACGTGTGATTTAAGAAAGTGAAAATATGTTAATTTTTGGTATTTATGAACAACGTTTATGTTTTGCAACTTATTTTATCCTTATTTGAGTTTGAGCGTCTTTGATATTAAATCCTTATGAGTCAGCATGTAGAAAAAATATTCTATAGGTCATTAACTTAAAGAAGAAGAATATACCGTTTTTAATTATCTTTCCTAATAAGTTTTGTTAATTAGAAAGAATAGAAAACGTCAAAGTTTCAAGTATTTTACATTTTTATTCGCGGAAAAATAACAATCGACATTTTGCTATTAATAATAATTATTTCATTAATTCTGTAATGTTTAGAATTTAATTTCGCAATATTTGATTTTCCATATATGTTTTGTATCAAGGTTTTATAACATGTTATACCACAATTGCAGAAATAGTGTGTGTAATATTTACAATTTACTACGTATTCAGGATATATCCATAGGCGGGTATTTGGAACACATTAGTATACAGGTATTATTTTTGAAAATTATTTTTGTGTTTGTTGTAAAGTAAGAAGCTGCTGATCTTTAAGTTGGTCTTATTTCATCAGCAATATCAAAGTTCATTTACACACTTTAAAATTAATTGATAATTAAAAACAAAATTAATTTTTAATAGTGTAATATACTCCTGCATAAGTTAATATCATCAATAAATTGTCTGCTACTGGTTTAAACAGATATTATCGTGATTTTATAATTATAAACTACACAAGTTTTGTTTGAATACTAATAGGAAGGTAACAAGGATAGCCGTAAAGCAAGTTGCTTGAAGAAATAATGTTCTTTTCCAAAATTACCTTGTAATTTAAATTGGCGTAGAAAATATTAGATTCTGTAACAAAATTGACACAAGTCTCACTTGAGAAAAAATTTAATTACTCCAAGGTCTGTGCCAACAAATCTGAGACACTCTGTAGTGAAAGAGATTGTGTTGATGTTTATATTCACAATGTTTGCTTGTTTTATCAAGAAAAACATTTTAATCAAGTAATTGCAATCATTTTGAATAAGAACAAATAAGTGCTTAACCATCTTACATTTGCCTTTAGTTAATCGTTTGATCTTTAAGCAACTGTAAATAAATCCAACTTGTACAATCATTATTGGAAAACAAAGTCTGCAAATTACTTTTAAAAAAAAACACTGCAAGAGAACGAATGGTTTATTTTACATAAATGCAATCAAATGCGTTTGTGAAGAACTCTTTTTTTTAAGTGAAACAATGTGACCATTGACATAATCAAAGCAACTATTTGTTAATAAAGAAATGTATTATTGATCCATTAGTAAAAATAATATAAAAAAATTGCGATAAAAACTTTTCAGGGCTGTTGTAAAATTCATACTTACATACTCACCAAACTAAGTTTCAGTTGGAAGCTTTGGGCATCAGTTAGGAATGGAGGCAATAAATGAGAATGCATATACAATGCAAGATTTAAGTTTGAAGAGAAGAATTTTTTTGGCAATAGAAGTAATTCCTATTAAAAGGTTTTATTAAAATTGTATGATTAAACAATTCTTACCTTAAACTCGTCAAATTTAAATATCCCTATCAAAACAAAAGGTAGTAAAACTGTAAACACTCGGAAGATCTATTTCTAATTGGCTCAACCAAAGATTTATCATAATTAATGCCAATCATTTTAATAATAATCTACAGATTTGTGCATTTTCTAACAATTTCAATTCGTTAATCAACGCAGAAACTCTTTACGTTATATTTTCTGAAGAAACCTTGCTCTTATCCCTGATATATAGTTAATTATTAATTAAATGATTTGTAGTTTAAAGTTAATTAGAAATATAAATCATTATTAAAATGGTTTTAAAATTTTTTGAAATAATATAAACAATATACTCTAAACTTTACTCATATCAAGTTTTTATTGAAATAAGAGAATTTATAAATATATCTGCCTCTATTTTTAATTTTATCTTTACACATATCAATTTTAAATATTTTATAACTTAATTTTATGCCCCTGAAAAAGATTTGATATAGAACCGAAAGCTTGAGTTCATAAAAAATAGATTTTTATTCTGGTTGAAATTTAGTTTTACTCCAAGACGAGTTGAACTAAGCTTCTAAACCTACAATTACTCAGACAAGTTATGAAACTTATTATACAAATACACAAGATTGTGTAAAGAAACGCATTCGAAAGGTATTGTAATCCAGAAGTTTCGTTTCAGTCCAATCAGGGTAGGCAACGACCCTTACAACTAAGAGTTTCGTATCAATAACACAGCAGAAAACCATCCCAGTAACTCTGACGGGAACTTCACTGCCGTACATCAAAATGTGTTGAAACTCTAACTTTTTTTAATTTTGAAACGGAGAAACTGTTTCTGAACCATTTGACCAATAAAATTGTACTCTTTGAGGAAAAGTAAAGCATTCGACTATAAAAAACTGCTAATCGCCGCTCTTAGGTAAAATCATATTTTATTGATTTCAATCAGTTCATGAAGGCAATATAATTAAAGAACTGTGTATTCATCCTTGGCACCATTCATAATAATAATAAAGAATAAACAGCACAAGAATGCGAAATCGACCTTAAAAATGTTCCGAAGGATTATTGGTTACTAAAACGTTATGATATTGTCACAATTGAGCAGGAAACCAACCCTATATTTCCTGTTAAAGAATCTGGGAGCAACATACTTTACTACGTTTCTGATAGTGAACTATCTGACGTTATACATCATGCTCATATTACTGTCGGTCATGGGGGGAAAAGACCACATGATTAAAAAACTGTCAAAATTTATATAAAAAGGTAATTCGGTATGATATAGAGCTATACATCCAACTTTGTAAACCGTGTCGACAAAAACAGAAAGGTGTTAAAAAATGTAACATTCTTGTAAAGCCTAAATTTCTTCGGAGTTTAATTCCCATTGTCAAGGGGACTTGATCGACTTTCAGTCTTACCCAGATGGTGAAGGCAAGTTTATACTGGTTTACAAAGACAACTTGAATAAATTCGTTGTGTACGAAGACTTAAATCAAAACGGGTAGAAGTAGCCTAGGTCTTGTTAGATATTTTTATCCTACCTGGCGCCCCTGCTATACTCCAATCAGATAATTACATGAAGTTTGCGAATCAAATTATTTATAATTTAAAGCAGTACTGGTCTTTATTGGCTATTGTACATGACAAGCCAAGGCACTCTCAGAGCCAAGATAGTGTTGAGAAGGCGAACCAAGATATCGAAAACAGGTTGATTATATGGCTGCAAGGATTGTACGACACTTTTTACAATCCATTTTTTCCAATGGTTCTTTTTCCAATAGTATTTTTTCTAATGGCTTTTTTCCATAAGTCTAACCTAACTTATTAATTTTCATTTTAATAACGGTAAAGATTGTTAGTGGAAAAATATATTGTTGGAAAAAATGAATTGGAAAAAAGAGTTTGGAAAAAATGACTTCTCCCGGCTGCAAGATAATACTACTGGATACTGGAATGAAGGTTTAAAATTTGTATAGCTCATGAAAACTAGAGCTTTTTATTCTGGAATGAAACAAACACCTTAGGCGGCTTTTTTTGAATGTAAGATAAAAGTAGGCATTACATTACCAAATGAAGTTACGCAAAATTTTGAAAGTGACGAAGATTTAGAGAGAGTTATTACTAATAATACTAATCAAGCTAATACACAAAATAAACCTGCTCAGGATGTAACCTTTGAAAAGCCCGAGTCACGTTATCAACCATCAGCTGCTGTAGATACATTTAACGAGCTATCAGAATACTTTAAGTTGTGTATGTTTTAAAGAGACATGTGAAACTCAGACTTGCAAAGGATGCAACTAAACTATTAATTCCATCTGTGCTGTGCCAAAAAATCAAATAATTACAAGAGCCTTGGGTCACTTTTTATGTCCTATATGTTAGAGAACTATAGTAGCAACTGTAACTCGGCATTCTGCAAAAGAAAACTTGGAAGAATAAGCAGAGAGAATGCTGAAACATTGTAACAAAAAACTCTATCGGCATCTATCGGTACAACTGTAAGGATTCTAGTGCAAGAAGTTGATAGGGGACGTGGTGATGCTCGAAGTATTCTACCTAATGTCATAAATAAAACAGACGATGGACTGTACTCGGTACTAAGCAATGGGCTGTTAAATCGCTTTATTCTAGATCCCAGTTTACAGCTTGTCAGAAAGGATTCTTAGATATTAAAAATGTTCCTGACAATGAAATTACCTTACGTTCAGTTGCAGTTTTGCCATCTACCGGAAAGGATCGAGGATTTGTCAGAAGCAGTTGCAAAAAGAGCTGTGGAACAATGAAGTGCTTGTGCGTTAAGAAAAAGCCACTTTGTTCTCGTAAATTTCATTCAAGTTTACCTTGCAAAAATAAATAGAAAAATCTGTTCCCATAGACTTTTGACAAATACACGTTTGATGTTTGTTAAGTTCCTGTTTAGTTTCTTAAGCAAAATATTTTTTTAATTCCAATAAGAGTTTGATTTATATTTTTCATTTCATACCTTTCCTGATGTATTATAGGCATTGTATAGATCTCCCAGGCATATTATAAAATGATTAGGTAACGTATATAGAAATATTTGAATTAGAAAAGATTTCATACATTGTCTGAAATCGTTAGTCATTCTATAGAATACCTAGGCTTTCTGTAGAATGCCTGAATTATATACTTTGCCGGTAACATATATACGTCAATCAGTTGGGATAATGCGACGCTACCAGTCTATTTAAAAAAGAAAAGTAAGTCAAACTTTTAAAGCAGTTTAGAGGTTAGTGAACAAAGCAGAAATTGCAGGTAGACTTTTAAAAATAAATAGAAAAAAAAGAGAAACTGAAGTAGGGAAATTGTAGTAACTATTAGAGTTCTAAGATTTGTCACGTATGATATCAACATAAGGCAACTTAATTGAGAAATTGTGTATTTATCCGTGTAATTGTTTGTTTAAGTTTTGTGGATTAAAATAGAGTATGAGTTTAAGACTTAAATAGTTTTATAATTACCTTAATTAAGACCCGCAGATTTTAATACATTTTCACATCATTTAACAGAAATGGCGGAATCAAGTCCAGGATGATTCAGGATTTCTCAAAATCCTGTAATGTACACATTTGCAGCAGTGCATTTGATAATCAATTGTAGCTGTTGGAGTTATTCGCATTCCGGTAGCTTTTGCTGTTCATTTTGTCCATTTACTAAAAAATACGACATTGTCGGCACTAGTAATTTGTACGTTTCCTGGACAGAATTCTTGAAACTTAATTTTGCGTCCTGTTGGTTTTCAGAATATGCACAATACATCAGTGATATGAGATCTAACGCTAAAATCTACACAGAATGGCCTTTTTAATTTTGCATACTTACTCTCTCTGTCCCTCTCTTTCTCTCGTTTCGAGTTGAAACAGTTTCGCAAGGTTTTTCTCAATTTTTTTTCTCCAAAATAATATTGGAGTGTTTTCCACTTTTGTATCTTTCTTATCATTGCTTACACTTTTTTCTACATTATCGATATAATGAAAATGTCTGACGAGTCACATTGTAATGTAACCTTGCGTTGCATATACTTACAATAAAGACCAGCTTATGGTCTGCCCTGCTAACTCAAGTCGGGGCCTTGGATCGTGGGCGAATGAGAGGAGCAGACCACTTTAATTTAAAGAACTCTATTGAAAGTAATTGACAAATTACATTGATTACATACAAATTTCATATATTGTACCAAAATACCTATTACAAGTAAGTGAGTACACAACCATCAATGACTACTTTGAAATGAAAACAACTTAATACAAAATCAAATCCTAAAATTTCAAAAAAATAGCATACTAAAGGGCGCCAAGTATTAATTAATTTAATACTATCTAAACATTAATAAAATGATCATTGAGTTTCAGCAAATAAAAATTGTAACATAATAAAATTTAGATTCATATCTAGTTTTATTAAATCTATAAACAATTAATAAATTTAAATTTCCAATCCCATTAATAAATTATTTGAAATAAATGAGAATAGGCGATAGGTAACACAAGAATAGAACAGATACCAGAAAAGAACTTACTTGATACCGCAGATTCCGCTGATGTAGCTACGTCAGACAGAAAAATTGTTTATTCACAACCTGAAACAGATCAAATGCACATAGCTGTTCTCATATTTTGTGACCCATCACTTAAGAAATCATTAGAACAAACTCAACATTAAGATCATAGTTAGTTCAAAAAATTTTGTTTTAAACAACTGTTAAAATAAAATTAATTTTATAGACAGGTTTTGTTTAATTCATTAAATTGTTTTGTGTAACTTTTTTCCAAATTAAAAAGAAATGAACTATAAGCTTTTCTAAAGAGCGAAATCTTTAAAGCATAAATTGAATAAAATAAATGAATTAAAGCAGTTCAATAAATCAAATGAAAGTGACTAAAAATAAATACATTATACTACAGGCCATTAAATTTTATAAAGATTAATTGTTTTTGACGAGAAGAAACCGAAAATAAATGTTAAATGTATTACATCACACTATTTTAAGGTAGTCACAGTTGAGAATAAATTAATGAAAAATGCTTGATAACACGAGCAGCTGTTCCAGTGCCGAATGTTGCCATTCAAAATCAATCGCTAACGCGCTTTTTCGAGGAGCCACGAATAGTCCCGGAACTTAGGAAGGGATACGGAACGGCTACCCACTACTTCACCAGAAGGATCCTTTTACCCCAAGACCGATGTCGTCTGCAGCGAACTAGCCTCCACAAAAAAGCTGTGGAGGACACGCAAGCAAGTGAGAACGGAGTAAAAAGAAGCGACAAATCAACATACCTTCAATATATTTGAAGCTTGCTAAAGAATTTTACCAAAACGAAGTAATCCGAAATTGAGAGGGTGAGCTCCACACACACACACACACACACCTGCGGAAGCACTAAGCACTTCTCCACAAAATGGGAAATTTAAATGAACGGTTAGAAATCGTAAAACGAACAATGGGCGGCACACACCCGTGTGTCACAAAACAAGTTTTTAAACTGCCCCCGTCGAAATTCGGAAACTTGGTCTGCCGGCAAAACGCAAAATCTACAACCAATGGCCATTCAAACAAAGTTTAAAAGTGAGTCGGCTGATCTCATGTGCCAATTAGAGAACATCAAAGGAATATTTTTCAACCGCAGGTTGGTCCAGAAACTACAAAGGAAATTTAACCCCGGAGAAATAATCAAGAAAATATCAACACGAAACACTTTAAGATAAAGCTATATATATGAATAAAAACGATAGAAACACTAATAAGGCAAGCAGAAAATGGGTTTAAAATCTAATAAGTAAATAGCGTATTTAGATAAAAGGCTAATGTCTAAAAATCTCAGAAAAATTCGCATGCAAATAACCCTAAATTAATCAAAACTGATGCAGCCAATCCCGAATCTAATAGTCATTCATTAGCCAACGGAACGATAACAGATAGCCTCTTTTAATTAGCTGAAAACAATAAGCGAGTGAAATCCCATAAAACAAGCAGAAATTAATTCTATAAAAGCAAAAGAAATCAGTTTAAACTACATCTGGCATCTAGAGATAACTATAGATTACAAAAAAATCAATCATGGCCATCCTAGAGTAATTGCAACGAAATAATTCTTAAGATTTTTAATACAAAGAAAATTTCCATATGCAACATAAATATTATACAAGCAAATTAATAGAAATTTCATTTCAATGATATATAAGGTGGTCTAAAAGTATATATGTTCGTATGGATTCATATAGGAACGGTGAAACAGATTGAAGATATTAAACGGCAGCCAGTGAAGATAACCAGAATTAGTGAGGATAAGGACCCATGTAAAGTTCATAAAAGAATGAATGTAACAACACATTATAAATTGAAGCTGTAAGTTTGACATTCTCTACAAAGGAAATTTCTTGACGTGACGTACACAAATTTATCTAAAATAAACTACCAATTCCTTGTTTAAATCGAAAAGCCTTACTGTTAGGATCTTAAAATAAACAAGACCACATAGTAATGAAATAAGACAGATTTAATTGCTTTAACTAGGTAAACCTAGGTAATTAATTATTCTGAATAATCGATAATATATGCAAATAACAAAAAAATTACTCTCGGGATTTAACTTCTATGGTAAATTAGCAAATATAGCCAGAAGAAAACTAAATAAGAATACATAAAGCGATAATGTTTATGTTAACTGTATTCAGCCGTTAATTACTTATTTAGTTATTAAAGTGGTTTGTATTTTTGATTAATTTAGATTAGTTTTTCGACCTTTTAAAGTTGAAAACTGGATACTTTTCTGACAATGGTTCTCAATCAAGCTTTCTAAGTGAAGCATAATCTTACAGTAGCATAGGTTAAAAAGCTTCATATAACTATAGGTAAGGAATGCTTTACCTCTTTTTAAGTCAGCTAATGTAACCCAATGCAGCCAACTAAAACTTATGCAAAATCTTACTAACAGTAGGTCAGAGGGAAACATGATATTAACTTTGTAACCGTTTTAAATAAATATACGACTTTATTATATTCAAATTTATCTTGGAGAAGTCATTTTTGTTACTGCAATAAATATAAAGATTAAATACAAATTCTAACTAATAATAATAAATTACAAAAATTATTATTGCTGCATTGTGTAATTAACAAAACATTTAAAAAGATTTGTTTATAATTGTAATTTAATATTTAATAATTATTTTAGATTGTTCTCACACAAAAATAAACAAATCCAAAATAAGAAACTTGTTTTACATTTTAACATTAATTTTGCAAAGCTGGTTTACCCTCGCAAAAATGTGGCGTTTAAATCATTCCCGATTTGCTATTTTTATTCGTAAAAACTAACTTAATAAATAAAACACAAATAAATTGTAACAGATAATTTTAAACATTCAAAACTAACCATTAGACTATTATTTTGTATATCTACAATCTTGCAAATTGATGATCAAGTTTCGCGAATAACAAAAGATATTTATTATCACCCACGTTTAATTTTGGTACATTTACCGCTAGCTACGTGTATTTCCTAGTATTACCGTTTTAATTTCTTTTGTTCTTATTAATTTACTACAACCAACAGTTCGATATTTTATCCCGCTTTAAATGCCATTCGAGAATAAATTATCTAAGGAAAATAATAAAATCTCTAATTATTATATAAAGATGACTAATAACATTATTTATAAACAGTAACAGATAATAAAATGTAAGAACCAACTTAACAAGCAAAAAATTTACAAATATTACAACTTTCTAAAAGTTTTTTAGTAAAAATCTTTTTGGCGTTTTTACGTTTTGAAATTAGTTTTACACACTTTCTGCGACCCGAATTTTTTCCTAAATAACCGTTATAGAATATGCATTTTTTCCTAATTTAAAAAGGTTAAAAGTTCACATTATTAATATTTTCGTAGATGTTAGTTTATCGATCTAATTAATAAAGATTGTATAAATCAGTACGTTTTAAATTGAAATCGAGGAATGTAATAACAGACACAAAATAATAAAATTCAATATTACGTAGATGTACCTATTACTAGGAGTAGGTTGAAACTAATTATTTATCACCTCTATAGTCGTTAACCTAAATGAAGTTTCATAATAAGAAAATGCAATTAATGTTTATGTCAGTTTTTGTTTCTCTTCTTTCAACCTTTTATAGAACTATGAAAATGACCTACGTAAAGATATAACGGAACAATCACTTTTTATGCACGTACTATTCCGTCATTACGCAGTACGCTCGAGATCATTTATATGGATTTTTGTGCAACTTGGAGTTACGTAAATTGAATTAAATGGAGTATCTACTACATAAATATAAATATGACAAATGTCGTATTAACTAATAAATAAATAGACTTTACTTGCTGTAATTGTAACTACCGTTTTGTAATTCAATTAATTCTTGCTTATTAATCATAAAATTGGATTAAGATTCATTATCAAGAGATGATTGAACATCTGAAAATAACCTTTACAACAAAAAAATCTATGACGCCAAACGTGATTAAAAAGTCTACTTAGTCAATCATTAGTTCGCATTTATGTTTCTTTCCCTTCATCTAAAGCATTAGATGTCCACACACTTGCATTTAAATTAGAAAAATCTAAAATTCGATACATCAAGAAATCACATAATTAACTAAACCCAACTCGATTTAGCAATGAACAAGTTAATTGTATAATTGTTACTAGATTCTCGTCAACTTCAGAATCACAGTAATCTACAGGAAAATATGAAATTAATTTCAACACCTAACAACCAAATTCCAGTTCTTATTTCACAATGAAAAACTACTGAGGCGTTACCTAACGTATTTCTAGGTACTTTAAATGAACTTAACGATTATAAGCAGTTTATCATGTTAATAAAAACTGATTCTCCAACATGTTCCAGACAGTTTTAAGTGACCAAAACTCATAAATTACTTAGGACAAGCTAATAACACAATACTGTAACGTTATCATTAACAAGCAAATGATGTAGGAAAAGCAAGCATAAACTTTTAGCGGGAAGATTTGAGCAGTTATGCATGACCTAGATAATTTACTTAAAATTAGTTTATTTTAAAAACCTAAAAACATTTTTCTGTTGGGATTGTACAAATACAATTTTCCAGTTAATTATACAGTGTGGTCACATTTTGATGTTTACTATTGGGATCTCGGAAATTGTAAGAGATACGAAGTCGGTTAAATTAGAAGAAATGTGGCTTTTTGGAAATCAATTTACTTATGCTTTTGTTTTTTCAAAATGATTCACGGCTTACTAGATATTTGCTAAAAACGAAATTTTCTTATTTTTTTAAGTGAGCATCGAAATGTGGACACACTATATAGTGAAAACAATGTTTTGTAAAAGACGAAACAAATAATGTACCATAAGAAGATTAGTAACTTTTACTTCCATTTTTAAACACTAGCTTCTGCTAGTTATGAAACTTCAGAACATACTAGAATGACAGATCTTTAAATTCTAAATAGATACATAATATACGTTACATGACTTTGCACAAACGTTTGTTGTTTAGATTGTTTCCGCAAAAAACTATAAGCATTTGTGAAAATTCCAGTGACATTAAGTCGTAATAAAATGTTAGGAACTACATTTTTTCAGCAGTGAGAAGAAAACATGATTTTGGATAGTCCTATTGGCCTTTACTAGTAACCGGAATTTTCAGAGTTCAACTTCAACTTTGATTGGATGACCTCCGTTTGGAAATACCTTTCATTTCATCTAACACTCATAAAATTGATAAGTATGCATAGTTAGTTTACCCCGGAGCTCGAAGGGTGGTTTAGGAATAAAGGATAGCACAGCTTGGAGAAAGAATCAAACAACATCTTAGCAATTTAATTATATTGAGCACAAGTCCACAAATGCAGAAAAGTGACCAAGTTCAAACTTTAGAAATTCGAAGAATATAAAAAAAATGAAACCACGCAGAAGTACTAAGCAAGAAAACTATTTTGGTTGCGGTTTTCGAATTGGCCTTGGTAAGCAAACAGGTAAATGTTAATCTTCGTTTCAGTCATCAAATGGTTAATTCTGAAGGTGGAAAGGCTGACAATCACAAGCACAGGTATTCGCAGCAGATCTGATGATGAATAGCGGCTGATAAGGTAGCAACGCCTTCTCAAAGTAGACCGCACGAAACCATTTGCCGGCTTTGGTAATAATTGATTTGTAAACGGTGATCTAGACCTCTTGGCCTAATTGAAGTTTAATCGAGTTAAGGTATAGAGCAGTATCGGACAGCTGGACGAGGCTTAACAGGCGTGGCTGTGGCTTTGGAGAATGCAGCAATAATGGTCTCAACTTTAGACGTTTCTCTCTTCTAGAAACCAAGTCGCTGTGATAACTGATAAACCTGCAGGTATATCCCGATTCAAGCGATCAAAGTAGATAGTGAGGATGGAAGACTCAGGTCTCTTCGGACGGGGTAGCTAAATGACTGGATTGGTGATGATAAAAGATGAATGAGTTGATGAATCGAGAATCAGCCCACAGTATTTACGTACGCAGAAGTCTCTTTGAGGTTGTGTAGGAAGACAGAAGAATCTTTGTTAAATGGTGGAAGAACCGTAGCAAGCTTGTTGAAATGTAAATAATGATGGCGCACGTCGTAAGACTCAGAATTAGCCATGTCTGGAGCATTGTTTCAAAGAGCCGTAGTGCCTGCGATGAGTGGCGAGGTACACAAATGCCGAAGAATAAGAACAATGTTGTTGACCAAGAACGGTGTCTTACTTTTCTGTACAACAGGCCGATCGAATAGTGTTGGTATGTCGCACTCCTCGACGGTCCATCGTAGAACCAACCTAGAGAGCACGGGCAGTTTGGCGACGGCTATGAACTGGCTTTTTCCTCTACCGACGTCATCGAGCAACAATGTTCGCGAACGTCTTCTGTTTTTTATCACACAAATAATAATACTCCATCTCTATTAATAATAAACTTGCAGCACTTAAAATGAATAAACGGACGTGCTATTTGAAGATGCCTAGACTGCCTGGGCGTCATCCCTAGCAAAGCCTAAAGCATGGTGGAGGAAGCTTCACTCACTCACTCCTGTGGCAAGAATGGGAATCGCGGAAGCACTTTACTAGCTTTCGTCATTCTTCTGCACAATATCAGTTTTTTTGTGGGCGTTGTCCGTTTCTATAGGGCGAAATCGCATGGGAAATATGTAAAACTCCTGATGAACATAGAAAGTTTATGAATGCACACATACATATGAGCGTGCGCTAAAAATAGGTTCCACGTCTAACCTTAGTTTAGCTTAGCTACTTCTAATGTTATATATAAATTGTAACAAAATTATGTTAATTAACATTACTGATAATTTCTACAATAATTAATAACAATTTTTGGTTTGTTACAAATTTAGTATGCCTTTTTAAGATTAACATTTCTGTACTGCAAAAGATAAAATTGATTATATTGTCTAGTATCAGATTTGGTTATAAATTTTAAATATTGTCATGATTAAATTAATAGATAGTTACTAACACTAGATTAGTAAAAATTAAGAAAATTCCAAACTCATTGTCATAGGGAGCACAACCTCTTTCTCTTATTTTAGTATCCGCTACTGTTTTTGTTTATAACAGATTTGTAAGGTCACACCATCTAACGTTTCCAAAATCAATGCAGCACAGTTAATTCTTCACATATTAATCTTCTGCAGGTTTCACATCCGTTTTGTTTTCTCAAAAGTTCACCTTAATTGAGTGACCGCTAAATATAATTTGAAAAACAGAATTTTTACTTTCTTTGACATTGTCTTACATTACTTTCACAAATCAATTTCTGTGATTACCTATGATAACTTTTGTGGCCTTTTCATTCAATTTCTCGTATTATGCTATGATTTGCAATGCTTTCATTTCATATTAAGGTTATTGATGTATGTATGATTCTTTTATATTAATATCCTGTAATTGATGCTGTATTGATTTGTGTACAATTGTGCAAATTGTTAATATTCTAAACTTTCTAAATAAATCAGAGAAAATTAAACAATAGTAAAGCATAAGTGCATACACATTAAGAACTCTCTCACACGCGTGGTATTGATTAGAAAATTTTTATAAGAACAATTTCCAAGTCAAGTTCACGGATTGACCTTAATTCGTGACTCTTTGCACTGTTAATACGAAGGTTTTTCACTGCTGAAGTTGCGTGAATGGACACTCCTAATAAGGTGTTAACAGTATAAGATTATACATCAATTTCATATAATTTTACGACCTTGTTTTATTAAGCATTTTGTTCTCTCCGTTTTAAACAAAGCGGAAATTCGTAGTAGAATTATATTTTAACACACAAAAAATAAATTAAAGTAATTAAGTCAACCGTATATTAGAAAAGGAAACAAAGACAATGTTTTTACGAATGCTTCCTCCATTCACTTTGTTCTTATTTTGTTACAATTTTTTAACTTTTGGCTATAGTAAAGTATAATCTAGTGTAATACACTTCCTTTCGTATTTTTGGAAATAAACTGCCGTTAAATTTTCAGGGAGTTCATTGACTTAATAGTAAAGGAATTATTAATTTTGTAAATATTTATTGCGGTAGAATTAGCAACACAAAGTTTCAATTAATCGTTTAATATTATAAATTTATAACAAACAACATAATAATAAGGTGGCCATAAATATTTAAACTTGTAATTATTGTATAAGCAACAAAAAAACGTACTGAAAAGATACGGACAGATAAATTAATTCAAAATAATAATTTTTACATCACAGCCCAAAGCGTTTTTTGTTACACTAAAGCAAAAAAGATTAAAATAAAAGGGAGAGATGAAGAAACAATTCAAAGAAAGCCTTCGGCGAATTGTAAAATACATCCACCTGCTTTAATTTTCCAGCGCAGACCATTGTTTAAAAATACAACCGTGCAGAAACTGGTCTTTTCCATCTTGGGAACCAAGTAGGATTTTTTGGCTTTACTAAACAGCTGCCCGGTTAAACAATTTATGTAAAAGTAATACGTCAACCAATGCCAGAATTATAAAGATATTATTCGTTTTTATTGTGGTGTTAACAAAATATTTTATTATTATGTGAACCTCTTTTTAGATTTATATTATGTAAAGATAAAGTGAATAATATATAGAGCAACTTGTATGACTGATTTTTAAAACACCTTGTAGATCGTTTAGAATTTAATATTTATCACATCAACAACCTACATTTTCTTGTATTTACTTTTAATTTCGTCATTAAAATGTATGTAGTATATTTCACTTTTATTTTTAACTGTGAGAATTAAACGAGAATTTTAAATTTGTTATGTACCAAAATTAACTACCATGTCAACAGACGACGCTTCATGATAAATTCACACTGTTCAGACTTAAACTCACCGACTGTTAAGACAATTTGGTAAAACTTATCAAGATTTTTATTCTAAAGTAACAATAATAGAATCTTCCAATTATTAATTACGGAATACGTTGAAACGGCCGAAAAGAAATATAATTTTAATCAAGTTCTCCTACCGTCGACTTTAATTATTATTATTAATAAATATTTAAAAGAAAAAAATTCAATTAGTTGTATATTAATTCTTGTTTTTATAGTTAGAATCATTGCATTGGTAAGTTACAATTCTTAGAAGAAATATTACATAGCAATTGTTTTTAAATCAAATAATATTAGACAACTAGGAGCAATAATTATTTAGAGAAATAAACGCATAAAACCGTGTTCGGGGTAGTTCGGGTTTGCTACATATAAACCCGCGCTCTAATTTAGATGAAGTTAAGCCAGACCAAGCAACAGATTGATCTCCGGAGCTTAACTTAAAAAACAGGTCGCAATATCAAGTCGGGAAAATTAAACTTAGCCAAGGAAATTTTATGAATCAGAAACTCGGCGTCACAATACAAACATCTTCAGCTGCGTTCTCTTTTATCGAAACGGAGAAATTATCATAAGGGCAATAGGGTGGAACTTAACTATACGGTGAAAATAAAACTTTTTTGTTTTGATGTGTAATAGTGAAATTTGTTTTCCTTTTTGGATGCCTAAACTACTAGTAAAAAACTTTTATGCTAATTTATTCGTTTTACAATTTAAATACAAAGTAACTAAAAGTAAAAAAGGCAACTCTTAGCTCATATTTGCTTATATTAAACAAATACTACCAAGAAGTCACCACGAGGAGCCGGCTGCGTATTGACTTCCACCTTCCCTCTCGCCCTTTGTTATATTAGCTATCCAGCCTACGAGCTTATAGTCCTTTTTAGTGTTAAACTTTGACATAAAATTGCGAGACTTCAACTTTCCCAAGATAAAACCATCTCTAGCTTCAGATCCAGACACGACTGATACGGCTTCCGTGACAATCTTGACGCACCTTTCCAATGCCTGAGTATGACAAGGAAAACATGCAAATTAGGTGATTTTCCGGTTTGTACCATTTTCTTCACTTCTTCGTCAGATAAGTCCGACAAGACATAAGGTTTCGTCAGTTTACAATTATTCCAATTTATTAAATCTATATACTCATAAGCTTCAAAGTTAAGGAGAGAAACTTCAAATCTCCTCAATTATTCTCCTAAGTCCAAGTTCACTAATATATCGCCGGGAATCAGTTATCAATACCAAAAGTATATTTTCATGATGGCCAAAAAAGACATTCCGTTGAATAACTGGATCGATAATGTCTCTGTAGTACTCTTTTTTGAGATACCTGGAACATTTAATCATTTACCACAAATGAATAGATCCATCTTCGCGAGAAGGATTTACTTTGATGTTGAACCGCATATGACTATAAATTTTAGTAACATATTCGGCAAGAACTTGTAAATTTGGAGGAGGGGTTTTTACAGGACACATATAAATTCAGAATTCTGTTTGTTGTTGTTAGCCAAAGAGAGTGGGCAATTTTTTTTCTGAGTTCGTTTTCTCTAAGTCTTAGGAAAATATGCCGCTTGACAAATTTCAAGCAAGTAGGTACTTCAAGTTTTATAATTTTCATATCTTCATATTTTTCAAGTTGGTTTCCTATTGGCCCAGAGGATCCTTTAGAACTCGTAGTAGTTTGCCTATCGAGATGTTGAAATAAGTGCCTGAAGGAAAGCTCGTTTGCATGTAGTAAGCAAATTACCCATTGTAAGGGTCTTTTTAGTCTAGTTTCCAATATTGCAGGACTTTAATTCTTCTTTATTTTATGTTTTCTATATCATAAACTTATTTATAACCTTAAAATAGCTTTAATTCAATTATTGTTTTTTTTTGCGTTTTTTTTAGAAAATCAGAAGCTTTGCGGCACCAGTAAATATCATTTGAAATTTAAAAGCAAAACATTTTTGTTGTATGGAGTTAAAAAGGAAAAGAATTTTCACTATTACAAAGTTAAATTCGAAACTTCGTTTTTAAGTTCCACCCTAATGGGCAACCCATCGTTAATCAATAATTCACTGCTCATAAATAAGGCTAGCTCCCTAATCTAGTCTCCGTAGCACCCTCCAGTGTACTACTCTTTGATATTCATTTTCTCTGGCAGTGCACAAGATCAAATCGGGAAGATTACATTTAAGCAAGAAGAGTATCACTCAGAAGCTTTTGGAATCATTCCTGGGTGGTCACAATACAAAAATTTTAAAATGCATTTTCTTCTATCGGATACGAACAAATTCAATTATTATTGCCACAAAATACTATAGTAACACCGAAACAGAAAAATTATACCCGAAGTCCATTGTTGATCAATAATAATCGACTGACTGATAAGCCTTCTTATATATCTCTGGTCTTCTAATTTAGTCTTCTTAGTAGCCGCCAGTATGATACACTTTGATATTAAGTTTCATCGGCAGTTTACATTATCAAATAGAGAAAATCACAATCAATAAAGAAAAGTTTATCATTCAGAAACTTACAGAATTATTCATCAGAGTCGCAATACAGAAATTTGCAACTGCCTTCTCTTTTATCGGATACGGACATAACCCAAAGATTATTGCCACAGTCACTAAAAGAAAATTGAAACGGAAAAATTATTTGATACACGCAACCTATCGTTAGCTCTAGGTCTTCGTAGCAACTGCAGATGTGGTACTCTTTGATATTAATTTTCTTCGGCAGTACACAATATCAAATGGGAACCAAAGAGAGTTTATTACTTACAGATCTACAAAATATGAAAATGTTCCATTGCATTATTTTCTGTTGGATACGGGCGCAACCAGAAACTATTGATATAAGGTACAAACCGTCAGTACATTATTATTTGATATTAATTTTCTCCGGCAATACACAATATCAAATCGTGAAAATCACAACAAATCAAGTTCATCACTCACAGATTTACGGAATTATTCTCCCGAGTTCTAATATAAAAACTTCCCACTGCGTTCCTTTCTGTCGGATACAGTCACAGTCCGAAAACTATCTCCACAAGGCTCGAATGTAACATCAAAACAAAAACATTATTACACTCGAAGTCCATTATTAATCAATAATTGAGTGACTGATAAACCTGCTAATAAACCTAGCCCTTTGGTCTGGTCTCATAGTAACTACTACTGTACTACTCTCTGATGATATTAATTTGCTCTAATAGGAACAGGGAAAATTACACTCAACTAAGGTGAGTTTATCATTCAGAAAGTTAAGAAAAGGTCAAAACACATAATTTTATCGGATACGGACACAGCTCAAAAATTATTGTCACAAGACACTGAAGTAACATCTACATAAATAAATTATTACACACAGAACCCATCGTTCATCAATGACGAACATTCATGCGCTCTAGTCTGGTCTCCGTAGCAACCGCCAGTTTGTAAGTTTAACAACGAAAGTCATTCTATGTAATAACAAGACGAATATTTTATTAAATTATAAACTGGGTGCATTAAGAACCTAATCTAAAACATTGCAAGAGTTTGTAGTATATCACATGCATGCCTAGAGCCTAGGGGTGAACTTGCAGTTTTGTTACCTTTAAACATAATCGTTAACTAAACGTCATCTTTTCCCGCTGTTAAATGTTTTTCGTTCTTGGGTTTTTTTTCCAAAGATAGGAAGAAATGGGATGTTACTGATGTATTCAGTTTCGTGTTCTAACAACAAACATGTTTGAAGCGTGGGATTGGAGAAGCAAAAATAAAAATAAACAATTAGCAAGTTAGACACTTTTGTCAGTTAGGCTTTGTTGTTTTGGGTTGTGAATAACATATGGTTTCTTATAATCAATAAACCTGTTTTAATGTTTAATCCACTTCCTTGATAAATCCCTTATTATTGGTGCTTTGTTACAATGGATTTAGGAAAGCGTTACATAGATCTACTCAAAAATGTTATAAAACGGAAACACAGAACACACGTGTTCTTTTGAAAAAAAATTTTTTTAAACATCAAATCTAAGGTCACTTACGCTCTCCATCATCAGGTCTTTTTGAGGGAAGATAATCGGATTGTAGAGTCTATCATCCCTTATCATCTAGGGTCGAGTTCTGCTTTTTACGAAATTACCAAAACCACCATCTTTGTTCTACGATGGGATTGCAGACCATCAGGTTTCGACTTCCACCAACTAATCTGTGGTTGCACACAACCGAAATTTGCTTGCTATCAAGCTACTTCTTATGACCTACGGTCGGGCTCCGTTCTCCATCAAGCTATTCGAAATAGCTAGTCAGGCAGTTGCTCATGCTTATTCTGAGTTTTCAAACGAATTATATTCTGTAGCTTATAATCTGACTGTGCCTTCTTTCACTATACCATCTAGAGATACTAAAACAATCCTTACTAATAAAATGAAGCTGTGCAGCTAACAATAATGTAAGTATTTGTGGTCTGGATTATACGCAAAATTTTAGATAAGCTTGACTTAGATGTAGAATATTCTGAGTTTAGTAAGTCTCAAATCTCAGAATCATGCATTTAGCTACAAAATAATGTACAGACGTGCTTGTGGCTTTAGCGATTCTTTTGCTGGGTTTAAGCTGGCGTTTTGACCTAAATTGAAGTTTTTTCTCGGAATGTATTATTAAAAATTATTAGTCCATACTATTTTAGGAGGCAAAGCCCTAATGCAAGATAGACTTGATTTTTGGACTAATAAGAGGGATTTATAGCCAGAAAGGCATCTTAACACATTATGGGAAAAAACTTTCTTATACTATGTCCACCAGTGATATTTATTGAAAAGACGATTCCTCAATGCGAAAACCTGTCCAGCATCCTACCTACAACAGATTCTTTTTTGATTCTATATTTTTGTTGTGTGTAACTGCCATCATTTGTGTCTTCCTCATTTACCCTGTTATAATGTAATAGAACATCCAGGGATTATTTTAGTGCAGTATACCTACTCTCTTTTCATAATTTTCCATTTGGATTAGTATAGGGTGGCAATTTTTGGATTTTCTTGAATAAAAGAAGAGATCATCTCAATATAAACTGTTTTAATTAACCATGCTTGCAATTTTTGGTCATTTGCATAAAGCTTTGCTTTTTCTGGAATTTAGTGCACCTTTGGATTTCGGTCGGCAATTTTTTCAACTGAATCTTTTTCAGATGTACTCTTATGCACGTGATCAATATTTCATCTTCTCATCTGCTTTGTTTTCTTTTCTAAATGTTTTATTAGCTACTATATAACATTATGGATGTATGTACCCCAAGCGCACGTCCATGGAACTGGCCTTATTTTTATCTAGGTAAAAATGACGCTAAGGCTAGACAGACATAGTGCCCCTAGTCACGGACTTGATTTCAGACATTAAGGAGGACATTACCGAGGAAAAGGGCATTGCATTATCATAGTAATTAAAGGTACCAACAAATATTTTGAATTCCAGTCTTAGTCTAGGTTTATTACTACCCAATTAGTAATAGCTATAAATAAAAGAACATAAAGTGTTATACCACTTCCTACTAAATGGAGAATTTCCAGTTGTTCATCAATTCCTGTAAATTCATTATTTATACGTAAACGTAAGAATTTAGAAAGGAAAGTAAATATAAAGGATATAGAAAGGACATTCCCTACAGGGACGTATTATTTTTAAATTTAGTTAAAACGATCCTATGTAAGTTAACTTGTATAGGTTAAGTATAAGTTAAACTATACATTTAAATTCCATTGTCAGATTATTTTGTCCTGTATGTGATGGTTAAAAGGTTAATACGAGACTATAACTTTTTCAAGAAATATTTTCTGTTTTGCAAATCTTGTAGATCTTTCGTATAACACAGAAAAAAATCTCAACCCTATACGCAACATGCAAAGTTGTATGTGAGATCCTAAAACTGTAAAAATCTATTTGAATAACTTTTTGTTCTGGTACCCTGGTGCATTGCGTCAAGGTACGCATTTCTACGCCATTGTTTCAAATAAAAGTCGAAAAAGCAAATTCTCTAAACAACACCCTACAGTGGCTTCTCCAGACCATGCAGTTTTCTAAAATTCTTAATGCGGTTCTGCTTCCAAAGGATACTAACCTCGAAAAAACAACAAACAAAGCATAGTAATTCTCCGAAATGTTTTCTACAAAAACCATCACAATAATAAGTGTTGCAGTTCTCAAAAGAAAAAATTTTAAATATAATTATGGACCGACAGTTCATGGGCGCGCAACATAAACCAAAAACTAAATAAATCAGTCAGTGTAAACCGCATGAGTATTCTGCGAAAAGCTCTTTTAAAGCGCATCCTAATTGATATTTAAATGGGAAATACAAATAGATTTTAGTAAAAGATTTGGTTATTTCGAGATTTCTTCAAATTGAATATTGGAAGCTATTTAATGGATTCCACTAATAAGCAGACTTTCTTTTTATTTCGTTATCATTACATATTATCAGATGCACACAGAAGAGTGTCTTAAATGAAATCAAGATAGCTCTCTAGAAGAGTTTAATGACATTGTCTTAAGTTTTCAAGCTGAAGTAATCGTGGGTTTATCGCTTGACGAATCGTTGAAGTCACTAACTTCATGCAGGCTTAAAAACGCAGTTTTTACTTGCTTATTTTTAACATAAATGCACTCATATTGCAAGAAATATTAAAATAGAAATACAGGAGTTTTTAATTTTCGATTTAATATTTTCTTTTATTTCTATGACATTCATACACTCGTACTATAGCACTCATATTATACGTGCTGCAGGAAGATGATACATAAATATATAATTTACATAACACTACAATATTGATTGTTTCTTTTAACCTTCAGATGTTACTTGAAATGTCAAGAACCAATTAAATAAAACAATATTTTCGTTTTTGCAATCGATTCTTGCACAAAAAAGCAAACGAAGAATATAAATCAAGTAATATTTGATGGTTTGTTCAATTATTTGCAAGAGAAATCAGGACAGTTAGAAATTGCGTGTTTTATTTCTATTTTTATGCTCATTAAAATGTGCAAAGCTTGCTTAATTCTATATTTACAGTTTTTATGAAATTTTAAAATTTAATTGAAACCATTGTACATAAATAAAATAAACATACAGGGTGTTTCGAGGAGCCTTTGCGATTTATGACATTTTTATTATAACTTTAATCAAGAAGCCCTGGATGATGATCTGTACAATGAATGTCTGAAGAAATTTAAAAATGAATGCTCAGCTAGATGTTAAAAAAATAAAAGCAGTGCCCATACTGACCACGACTGGTTCGTGTAAAGCTGCAGAGAAGGCAGTATAATAATAATCAAGAGCGACACAAATATAAGTCACCATCTGTGAATCCGAATTTTCGTCGTCTGAGATTTTAAAAAGATGGAATTATTTCTAAATAGTCATAGAGTTTAAAGAAGGAAAAAGCGGTCCGCAATATTAAATCGGGAGGATTACATCTAACCAAAGAAACTTGCGGAATTATTACTTGCGGTCACAATACAAAAACTTTTAACTGCATTCTCTTTTGTCGGAAGCGGTTACAACCATAACGTGCATAAACCTAGTCTTCTAGTCTGGTCTCCGTAGTAGCCACCAGTTTGCAAAATATACTTGACCGAGCAATTTTATATGTGTGCGCCGATAGATCGCACTGTGTTATTTAACTAATACGGTGTATGTTACCTCTGAATACTGTTTTCCCTTATTGTCAATTAAGTTTATATGTATTTGCATCTTCTACCTCCTGTGCAACGAATGCGTCAGTAGGTTGCTATTATGGACGAAGTCGATTTTATTTCCAGCCTCTAAAATTTAATTTAGAAAATGTATTGAAGACCATTTGTTTAATCTAATTAACAATGTCATGCAATAATTTCTATGACAAGATTATTATAATGCTGCATGTTGTCAACTAATCCAGAAACCTCAAGAATTTCTTTGAATTATTAAGTTTTATTACCTTGTAGAAAGAATGCCTTATAAGTACAAATAAGTGGAGATCAGGTGTGTAATATTCTTTTAGCACACTCAAATACGCGTATGTTTTTTTAAACAATGGAATCCAATTTCTGTTTTAATCAGCGCCAGTAGTTTTACCGTAAACTCCGGAAATATGATGGTCCTCGACTATTTTATCTAATATTAATTTACTTATACATTAAATCAGGGTTGCAATGCGATTTCTGTTACATACCTTTTTTTTGAAGAACAGAAAACCGCTGATTAAAGTACGTCATCCTCTTATGGTGAGAGTTTTTTCCGAGTTTGAAACTTAATATTATTTATCTCTCAGTTATACCTTGCAACCTGAACTAAGATTTCTTTTCAATGAATTTTTTTATAGAAAGAAGAGTTTTATGAATAAGAAATATTACATAGAAAGGAAGAATTCGGTTCATTAGATAAAAATACCAATGTGAAGTTTAACATTAATGTTACGATTGGAATTGTCTTACTAAAGCTTTGATAATGTATAAGTTAAATTTTCGTCGCACGACTTTAATTAAAAGGGCTAGAGCGTTCGTCTGCTTTACGGTTCCGGTCGGGTCCCAGACCAATTTGTGTTGTAGCGCTCTTTTTCTTTTAACTTTCTTGGAATAGAAACTGGCGTGGAATTTGCGGCGATTATTGATCATCATTTTGGGAGGCCTCTGATTGGGCTTCGCCCTTCATTAACCTCTTAAGAAAGCTATAGAAAGCACAAGTAACAAAAACGCTTTCCCACGTGCCTTTCTTCGCCCTCCATTAATCTTCTTAACAAGATCACCGATTCAGTGGCTTTTGGGTAGTCTATTTTGGACTGTTCCCTCGATTGATCTACTTAAGAGAGCTAAGGACACCATAATGATCAGGATGTACCATTACAAGTCGGACTTTGCTCTGTATTAATCATTTCAAGAGCTAAAGATAAGATTGCCAATCAGAATGTGCACTGAATGGGCCATCTTAGGTGGCCAAATGTCGGGTTTGGCATTCTATTAACCTTTTTAACAGAGCTAACAATAGGGTCACGATAGACGCGCCATTCAGTGCCGGACTAAATCTTCTATTAACCTTTTTAACAAAGCTAAAAGTAGGATTATTGTTCGGAATGTGTGTTCTAACGGACTGCCTTGGATGGCCTAATATCAGGTTTCAGCCTTCATCAACCTTCTTAACAGAACTAAAGATACGATTACGGTTTTTTTAACAAAAACAAGGATATAATCACAGGATGTGCTATTCAATGATACTTCGCCCTCTATTAACCTTCTTGAGAAAGCTGAAAATAAACAGTGAAGTATAAATTAGAAAAAATAAAAAAATGATTTGAACGGGTATTTCACACGGAAAGTGCACCCAGTATTTTAGTCGAGCATAAAGTAAAAGAACAAAGAATATATTGAACTGGTCTGCACAGTATATTCAGCTAGAACATAAGATTTTTAACACCCTGAAATACGAACACGACTCGGGGTCTTCTTTTGCAAGTCAAGTCTCAACTCGATAGAATCAGCCGCTCTTGAAATGTGAAATATTAGTCAAGAAAATAAAAGACGATCGACGGTGATATCAATCAAAGAAGCAAAAGACAAACGGTAGTGCCCGGATCGTCTAATGGTCACTACCTTACCACTCTTAACAATTCAAGTCTTACCCCTCTTGTGACCAACTGGTTCTGAATTTCTTTTTAAACTCCATTCAAAACTTTTTTCTCATGAAGTTGAAGTTGTCCAAATAATGAAATCTATCGACTGTAAGGGTAGCGCGTTGTTATCAACAAAATGATTTGCATTTTAGTACAGCACCTAGGCTTAGACTGTATTAACTTATGAAAAAAATGACACGTCTAAAGCATGAGTGCCGCAATTGGCATGCGAAAAGATTTTGTTAGCACACAAAAGATTTGATCTCTGTTTCTCCGAAAATCTATTAAACGAATTAAGGTCACTTTCAGAGCTAATAACCTGAAGATGGCTATGAAGTTAACTTGGGCTGGCCAACTCCTGACTTACTTGTTACCTATAACAGTACAAAATATGTGTACTTTAATAATAATTTTAAAACTGCAAACGACAACTCTATTTACTTTGAGTAACGCAAGTATAAAAATATATATATAATGAACTTAGTTGATTAAATTACATAAGAATAGGTCTTTTCTTGATTATGTTTTACCACAGAATTGTCTCGTAAATACACTTTAAAGTGCTTTACTATCAATGACAATATACCTTTGGCAAGTTTTAAATTGACAGTTATATCTTCATGTCATTAAGATGACTGACTCGTTTCTCTTCGAACCACCTTAAATAAAGTGTCTAAGTGTTAATTAAAATTCTTTAACAAGTAGAAACATGTTTTTCTGTTATTGTTTGTCTTACCAGACGATTTGAAGACTGAATATGCCGGCACGTTTATTGTCACAAAACAATGAACAATATCTTTAGCATGCTATCAAAGAAAAGATAATTCTCTACTACGCATGAGCTATGAGCTGCATATATTTTGCACACAACTAGAGAAAACCCACTGGCGGAGCCCATGTTATTTTTCTGTTTGTTTTCTCACTTTATATTACTTCTAATCTCGATTTAACGAAGTCCCATTACTTGTATCTTGTTTCTTAGAATGACACTCATAGAATTTATTTTAGAAGTCTTTTGATTTGCTCAAGTTAAATATGCATAAACGACAAATTTGTTATTTATTTTAGTAGGTGCTATTACAATATTAAGCTATCTGATAAGTTATTCAAACAATAATTGCTGTTTTGTCGAGTGGGCGTTTTCCTGATTGATTTTATTACTCCATCTCGTAAAAATTAAACTACTTTTACAACAATATAATTTGCTAAAGGAAATTAGTAAAATTGTCGTTGAGACCCTGACACACCTTGAATTTTTATACATTTAAGGCAGTTTTTACAACATATGGACGCGAGATATACTATACAGTATCTTCCTGGTTATACATCACTCCATTCACACATACAAGTGCACATTAACATGACATGTATGGCATTTTGCCGGAAGTAACAATTTAAAGTTTGTCGACTAAAGTCAGACTTACGATATATTATACTGTTATTGATCTTCACCTCTTAACTGTTTTTCTCAGTTGTTGTTTATTACTGTTATTTATTAAGAGAAAATAGAAGACTTTTTTGTAAGAAAATTAGAAACACCTCAAAGTTAAAATGAAGTCGCTTTTACGACACTACCATACGTGTCCTTTAAAAAAGCATTCTTTTGTTCGCCTTAATAAAGTCATGCTTTTAGAATTTTACCCTCCAACTTGAACAATGGATATTATGTTTCCGTATGTTATGTCTACCAAACATAAATCAAGGAAAAAATTTTGACAACCAATGACTTGACACAAATAAAGCTAGGAAAAACTAATCGTTCATTTTTATTAACAACATACGAGTTGGAGGTTTTGTTTTTTTATTGTTCTCCTTTTTTTTCTTTTCGTGATGATATTCAGTTTTTTTCAAGTTATTCACCCTGAAATTCTTCAACATTAAAGGATAAAATTAAAATTAACTTGTCAGAATCTTTCAACGGAGATATTTGTTCACGATATTGCTTATTCATAAAATGAAAGAGATTTTTCAACATTTTTTGTTGCAAAACAAGTTTAGATATCTATGTATAATTATGAAGATTAATTAATCATAACATCTAGTTCAACAAAATATTTTTGCGTAACTAATTTAAATCATGCAAGAAATTGGATTAAATAAAGGATTAGTGTGAAATTGGAGCTGATGTTTTAAAAGACTGTCAGCTATGTCCAAAATTGACTGGCCAATGAAGCGTTTTAATTAATATTTTTTTGTGTTAAAATAAAAATCAATTTTATAAGTGCATGTCCGGCAAAGTATGTTAATGGTAGTTAAAAGTCGTTGATGCATTTTAAGTAAACGTTTTTGTTCTTCATAATAATGATAGAAATCACTTAACCTTTCAGATGATAAATTTATAATGAATTTCGTCTATGGAAGGTTCTTTAAAATGCCAAATAAAATTATTTTGTAAGTGAAAGAAAATTACATGTACTATATTACAATATGGCGCAAAGCATCTAGCGCACATGAATCAACAATTCTAAAGAAACATTTATTTTATTTAAGTAATTAAGATTTTTTACAAAAGAATATTAATATTCTTCTATAAAGACTAAAACGGGGTGTCACAGGATAACGTTATAGGTGTTATACATTATTGTAGCATACGCAATGTCGCATACCGAGAAGTCACACTAGAAATTGCTGTTAATTGAAGTTTAGTTGTCGAATACCAATAACACGTATTTATTTTGCTATTTATACCTCGACATTACGGCAGATGATGATAATATGATTTTAATTTTGTAATTTTTAACTTTTTGTAGTAAACATTAAGATATGAAAACAAGATGGGCATTTCAATACCTTGATATCTGGATTGAAGTCATATCTTTAGCAAAACTTGTTTCGCTAACCAAAGCGTATCCATAAAAGAAATTGAGTACGTTATTAGAGCTTTAGTGATGGTCAAGAGCATCAGATATTAAGAAAAGTCGACAAACAATAATTATCTATTGCCTTAAAACTTACTCCATAGTTTCGAATACGTCCCACTTGATTCTTTTGAAAGAAAAGTTACATTAATATTTGCTCAAGAGATGGTATTATAGAAGAAAGTAGGAAAGGAATTCTCTCAGATCAAAAGGATTATTTGTATATAGGATTTAGGTTAGAGCCTTGAGAAGATGTAACAAACAAAAGCCAAATTAAAGTTCAATATAAGTATAGTTTCCTCCGCATCGTTAATAACAGAATTTTCAAACCCGAGACGGATTTGGTTCAAACAAATCTGACCGATTCTACCCAACTGGTCAAATAGAATCTTGTATCTCCAGTCCAAAATCACAGCAAACTACTGGAACTTGGTAGACGCCGGGTACAGAAATAACAACCAACCATCAAATGACGAAATAGATATTTCTTCGATGCGATACCACTGATAACACATCAGTCTACCAAATACAATAATACAGTTTACAAACCATCGCATCGAACAAAAGTGACACAAAGTTTCCAGAACTAACGGAACTCCAGTAACAAAAAAACGATGAAAACTGACTCAAATCGAGATTGCAAACCTAAACATCATTACACGTCCTGACTTTTTAACTTGTACCTTAAATTTCCAATAATCTTTACTTGCTCCCAAAGAGGTAGTTTTGTAGACATTTTCGATCGGCTGCTAATCACTAACTAATTCATTTACTGAACGCAACGTTAGTTGAAATGATCGAAGCCCGTAAAGGTTTGGACTTTGCAAAGCAAGGCCTTACTCGGATTATTTACTTTGTTTTACCAGAGGTATACTTAAAATATCTAAAGTAAATAAGATTAGAATAAAAGAAAATAGGTATACGTAAGAGGGTAGAATTTTAAAGTATCATAGCAAAGAATAAAGCCGAAAATTTGTTATTATGATCCTATTCCCTTACCGGATCCGAAACATTATAATTGGAAAAGGTACATTTTGCCAAAGACTTTTTCTGATAGTTTAAAAGCCAAACGTTTCGTAGAGTTGAGTAAATAATGACCTATAAGTTCTACTCGATACTGTAATTTAGGTTCAGTAGGTGTACAGCAACAATTTTCAAAACACAGAATTTTTACTTGAACGCGGAAACTTCGAATGGCTTTCATCAATACCAAGAAGAGAACTATGATCTTTGATGAGTTCTGATCATTGGAAAAAATCTTCGAATATTGTCTTCTCCTAATGAGTATTAATATTACCCAAGGTGTATATTCTATCCAAAGTAGTATTTTTTATTTTTTCTGCCATGATTATTTCCTGTTTTGTAGATTTCGATACATCTTCTTTTCTTAATCTACCTAAACATTTTTCTTGCTGCAAACTATCTGGAAATCATTTTTTTGAGACAATGCCCTTTCATTGCCCCTCTTGCATTATATATTAAAAAACTTCTGCGAACTTACCAAGGTTTTACCAAGTGAAGGAATGATTTAAACTAAGTGATTTTGGAACTAAAGTAATAAAATAGAACAAGACCAGTAAAATACTTTCCATCTTATGAAACCAGCTCACTTTGCGCGTTTTTAATAAATCTTAAGCTGATCAAGCTGGATGAGTTAAGCATATGATTATCAAGCTGTCAAATTACGTTTTTGTCTTAAATGCTAGCAAGCATCTCAAAGAATGCACAATCTCAAGCTAAACCTTGTTTTGTCCATCATATAATACCAACGACTTCTTCTTTCTGCATACTTCCTTACTGTTGACGCAATCAGAAACAGTTAACAAGACTTTTCACCGCGTAACTTTTTTTGCCGGTATCTTAAGCAGTCACGTATATACTGTTTGTTTTGTTGAAAAATCAATTTTTGTTTTGGTGATGCAGCATATATTGATTCAGAGTGAATTATGGTATTTTGTGTGTAAATGTGTGACGTTTTGTAAAACAGGCATACTTTTATATTGACATACTATACATATTGATTGATAATATTCAAAGTCAAAACGTGTTTATTCAGTTGATACCTTTGCATCACGGAGACAACCCCAATTAGGGGATGTAATAAGTATAGTTTTTTTTCAATAGGCAAAGTAGGATTGCAAAAACTAGCTTCCTTGGAAATAAATGAAAAATAGTATAACAGGTATCCGTAGAAATATCTGGTATGTTAACGTAAGTCAAAGATTATTCTGTACTAACGAATGTTTGATCGGTAAATATCAATCTTAATAAAAGTCAAATCTAAGATGAACCGTTTGTTCTTATCATAATTCAAAATTCCCAACTTCCCCGCTTATTTGGAGCTACATACGACCATGAAGATTGACCATCGTTGGTTATTTATATATCGCTTTATTTTATGTAAATTACTTTTATTTATTTATTTTAAATACAGAGAACGTGGTGCTCTTCTAGGTTTCACAATATTGTATTTTTCTTTTTCATACAAAATACTCATATGACAGACAAGACAGACAAGTGAAATAGGTGGAGAGGCCAAGCCAACTGGCAGAAAATATAATTCTAACAACAGTAAACATCCCCCCTCTTCAAGTAATTTACAATAATAAAAGAAAACAGATTAAACACAATTAATCTTAGTCATCAAACAGTTTTTTTGGGTTTCTAACAACACGCCCTGATCTTGTGATCTTATTGTCCAAATTCTTCACCGCTTTTCCTTCGGCAGTCTTCTGTAAGGTGGAATCTCCTATTTGCTGATGAATCTGAACTGGTTGTGGGAATTCAAGTGTTGAATTGGTTGGTGGTGTAGCCGGTGTAGGGCTACTTTGACGTAGAGATGGATTAATCATCACTCGATTTCTTGTGAATAAATTGCCACTGTGGTCTCTAATCTGATACGAACGTGGCTGTGGATCTTTACCTTTGACTTTTGCTGCGTACCAGTGACCAGATTGATGCTTTTGAAAGCGAATATTTTGCCCTTCCCTCAAAGGTTGCAGTGATCTAGTTCGCTTATCGTAGTATGTCTTGACAGTATCTTGATGCCGAACAAACTTTTCAGGAAGTCGATATACTTTGGGTTTAAGATCTTCAGACCTTACCGGTATTCTTGTCCTTAAATTTCTCGAATACAACAGTTGTGCTGGAGATGGCATATGCTCTTTTGGTGTGTTGCGATACTCCATGAAACCAAGTCAAGGATCATCTCTTGTTAACTGACATTTTTTAAATATGTTTTTTACGATTTTAACGGCACTCTCACTTTGTCCATTAGACTTCGACCATTTTGCGCTGGCTGTTATATGAGTAAATCCGTTACTGGCAAAATCTTTGAATTTTTTAGAGGAGAACTGTGTGCCAGCATCTGTTACCACAACAACAGGAATACCATGTCGTGCAAAAATTGATTTGCAAGCATTTATAGATGTTTGGCTTTCCAAATTAACTAGCTTTATAACTTCACAAAATTCTGAATAATAATCAACAATTACAAGATAATACTCTTTATTCCATTCAAATAAATCCATTCCTACTTTGTACCATGGGAGTTTAGGGATCTCATGCCATTTTAAAGGTTCTTTACAGTTACTGGGTTGATAAAAAAGACAGGCAGAGCAATTAGATGTAACATTTTCTATATCACTAACAATACCAGGCCAAAAAATTTGGTTCTTGTTCGAAGTTTCGCTGTATGCAAGCCAACGTGACTCTCGTGCAAAATGTTAATTAAAGATTTGCGTAATAATTTAGGAACAACTACGCTAGTATTTTTAAAAACAATATCATCAATTATGTGCAATTCTTCTTTATAAATCCAATAAGGATTGATTATTTGATTTAATTTATTTTTATTATCTGGCCATCCTGCGGTAATGTATTTTTTAAGTTCAATTAACTCAGTGTCTTTACAAGTCTCATTTTTAATCTTATCCAAACTCCTATCTGCTATTGGCAAATTTTCTATCAACGCATTGACCTGACAAATTACTTCTTCATTTAAAGTGTAAAATTCTTTCTCAACTGGCTCATCTACAAAGGCTCGAGATAAAGCGTGTGCAATAAATAATTCTTTTCCGGGTTTATAAACTACATGTAAATCAAAACGCTGTATTTAAAGGTCTTTTAAACAAAGTTTCCAGGGGACGGTGATCCGTATGAACCTCTATCCTACGACCTATCAAGAATTGTCTTAGCTTGATACACCCGTTTACAATTCCTAACATTTCACGCTCAATTGAACAATAAGCTTGTTCTGATTTAGTTAAAGCTCTTGACGAATATACAATTGGTTTATTATTCTGCAAAATAAAAGCTCCGAGTCCTTGGGAACTACTATCTACTGAAAGAACTACGTGACTTTTTGGGTCGATATAACTTAACACACCGCTATTCACTAATGATGATTTTAACTGATCAAACGCAATCTGGTGGGAATTTTGCCACTCAAAAACAATATCATTCTTTAAAAGTTCTTTTAAAGGTGCAGATAATTTGGAATAGTTTGGGATAAATTTTGACACATAATTAGTCATGCCAAGAAATCGTTGTAGAGCTTTTTTGTCGGCAGGGCTTTCTATATCAGTAATTGCCTTAATGCGATTTTTATTTAATTTGACACCTTCCTCACTAAAAATGTGTCCAAGGTACTCAACTTCTCGAGTAAAAAATTGACATTTAGATAAATTAAATTTAATTCTATTAGCTCGCGCTATTTCCAAAACTTTTCTCGGTCGTTCATATAATTCTTCAAGAGTTGAACCAACTATACATAAATCATCTAAAAATGAACAAGTACCTTCAACATTTTCAAACATTTGGCAAAAGACTCTGCAAGATTCTTCAGGAGCACTGGCCACTCCAAAAGCCATTCTTTTAAAAGCAAATCTCCCAAATGGAGTAATAAAAGTTAATAGTTCACTACTAGCTTCATCTAAATTAAGCATTCAGAATCCGTTCGACGCATCTAAGACTACAAAGAATTTTGCATCTTTTAACCTAGATTTAACTTCATCAAACGTAGGTAATTGAAACCTAGCCCTGATTATATATTTGTTAAGCTCTCTTAGGTCAAGGCAGAGTAATATTTTATTTTTTTTCGCCTAACAATTACAATATTGTGCACCCATTTAGTTGGCTTAGTGATAGGTTTAATAACCCCATCTGTTACCATACGAGCCAACTCAGCCTTAACATCATCTATAAGACCAAATGGAATACGCCTTGCAGGTTGCGCAACAGGTTTAGCATTACTATCTAAAGTAATCGAAATCGTACCAGGTATTGAACCTAGTTTCCCATCAAACAGATCTTTAAATTCATGTTTTATTGCATCAGTATATTTATTAATTAATGGCTCAGAATCACTTACCATATTAATATGATAAGTAATTAAATTTAAATCTATACTTGCTTGCAGGCCTAAAATGGGTGGACATTCAACATTTACAACTATAAACTCTAGTAGTTTAGTTTCATTATTTTTGTTTACAAGAGGGATCATTGCACTACCTACAACAGGAACATTTGATTTGTCTAACTGAATAATTTTTTTATAACATTTTTGAAGTAATTTGTTAGTAAATCCAATGCATTAATAATCATTGTACGATAAAAGATTACACATTGCACCGGTGTTTTTAATTTAATTTTACAATAATTAATTGTATAGACAACAAAAATTTCGCGTTGTCCATTTACCATCCCAGTAGTTCCTATAAAGTATTCATCTTGGTTGTTATAATCTACATTAAATTGATGTACAGAATTTTTTCCATTATTTTTTGAAAACCAATATTTTTCCTTTGTTTGGGAATAAATTTATTCATGAAATTAGACTTAAAAGCTTGATTTTTTTATCTTATTGGAACAGCATTTAGAAAAATGATTACGATAATTACAAGACAAGCATGTTTTAGCGTATGCTGGGCACTTATTTATTCCATGAGTTCCTGAGCAAAACCTACAATTAATAATTTGCTTCGTTTGAAAATTTTTACCTTTAGACTTTGCCAGCAATATGTTTTCACTCATTGGAAAAACATCTACACGATTATCCTTTTGCATCTGGGTTACTGCCTGCCTCGAAGACTCAGCAGTTTTTAAGTATTTTGTGACATAACTCAATGTCAGAGTTTTATCTTCCTCGGCCATGAGTCGAGTTCTTAGATCATCATATTTAGAATCTAAGCCCGAAATTATTTTGGCTTTAGTCAATTCCTCTCTCAATGCTTCCAAATCACATTGCAAACCCAAGTTAATTATTGCAGCAAAATAATCTTCAAACGGTTCGTCGGATTTTTGCTTCCGTGCGAAAAAATTGTGTCTAGGCAAGGTTAAGTGCTTCTTTGGGGCAAAGTGATCAGTAAATTTGTCAATTACTGTCTTAATTGATTTTGATTCAGCGTTAGTTAGATTAAATGAATTAAAAACTGTGATGCATTTATCTCCAATATAATTCAAAAGGATATTGACGTTCTTCAGTTTCCTTATCTAGATTATGTGCTTTCAGATATATCTGAAATCTCTGTAACCATAATTTAAAATTGTGACTTACATTTCCAGTCAAATTTAAAGGTTGAAGTGGTGAAAGAGCAAAAGAATCCATAATTACTTGCTGGGGCGTACTTGAAGTGGAAATTATAGGAATTGAACCGGCCCTTTTTTAAGCACGTTGATCTAATGTGTTAGTTTTCCTGACACCATGTTGTTTATTTATATAACGCTTTATTTTATGTAAATTGCTTTTATTTATTTATTTTAAATACAGAGAACGTGGTGCTCTTCTAGGTTTCACAATATTGTATTTTTCTTTTTCATACAAAATACTAATATGACAGACAACAGAGAAGTGAAATAGGTGGAGAGGCTAAGCCAACTGGCAGAAAATATAATTCTAACAACAGTAAACAACCATCTTCCTACAATCTTAGTGTTCGTAAATTACTTTTATTTAATTGCAATGGTTTTTATCTTTGTTCATAAACTCCTTGACCAGGTATTTTATTAGAAACTTGATATTGAATTCGAAAGATTTATTTTTAATAGAAATTAAAGTTTTTAGCTATTAGAACCTATTCCTCTAAAAATATACAAGAGTGGTTTGATAAGTCTTTAGAACATAGAACGAAGTGTTTTTTTTTGATAAAAATCGATATAATTTTTCTAAGTAGTCTTATTTTAGGTATATCTACTTCATCCATCGATGCTCCATCTTTCCGATTCCCTTCAAAAATACGATGTTTGAAAGTTTGCAAAATACGTGTTCACGGCGGCCATCACTTCATCATAGCTCGTGAATTTCTATCCCCCCAAGCCATGTTTTCATGTTTGGAAAGAGAGCCAGATCTGGAGAATACAGGGCGTGGGAAACCAACTCGAAGACAAGTTTATGAATTTTAGCCATCGCGATCATCGACGTGTGAGCCGGCGCATTGTCATGATGAAAGAGAACTGTCAATTAATGAAGCATAATACAATCCTGTTATTGGGTTTTTTTTGCAAATAGTCTATGAACAATATGCCATGCAAATCCCAAAAGACAGTCACCATTACTTTTACTGGCGATGGCACCGTCTTCACCTCCTTCGGAGCAGGTTTGCTTGTTGAAGTCCGCTGTTTGGTCTCTGGTGTGTAATAATGTACCCATGTTTTATTAACAGTTACAAATCGCCGCAAAAAGTTCATTGAATTACGCTTAAATCGATCCAACAGCTCCTTTGAGATGTCCATGTGCACTCGTTTTTGGTCCAATATCAACAAGCGCGGCACCCATCGCGCGGACAGCTTGCTCACGTGCAAATCTTTATGTAATATTTTAAAAACGCATTCTGTTGATATGCCTGCGGTCTGTGCTATCTCTCTTATTGTATTCGATGACCATCTAACACGATTTTATGGACTTTTTCGATGATATCTTCAACAGTTGCTGTGTTTGGCCTTTCCGGACGCTCTTCATCAAACACATTCGTACGGCCACGTTTGAACTCTGCCACCCAGTTTTCACGGTGGCGAACGAATGGGCAGACTCCCTGTAGACAGCGTCCAAGTCGGCTTTTTTTCCGTTAGAGTTTGACCCTTTAAACGAAAGAATTTTATAACTGAACGATATTCGACTGGCTACATTCTTTACAAATCATTGACATCGAATGACAGAAATGACTGTCAAACAAAAACTACGCTTCCAAAATTGGTGACATTTTCAACAGTGCTATCTGAAGAATGGACCATCGTAACTATAAAAGCATTTTGACCTGTGGCGCCATCTTCATGGTCATCCTAAACACTTATCAAACCACCTTCGTATTTCCAAACAAATATACCATGACATCTGCATAGATATACTAATTAATTTTAGTCAGCAAAGTTTTTGATATTGGTGATGCGTGACACATGATTACATTTCAGTTAATCGCTTTTTCGGCAAATGGAAGCAATTTAGATGGGCATTTAAAAAAAGAAACTTCCAGATTTATTTAATTATATAATTTAAGCGAGTGCACTGTTCATATTTTTCTATGTTAGCTCTCAACGATAAAGCTCAGTGAGACATTCTGTATACAGTAAATGAATTTTTTAACAATATCCTTGTTACCATTTAAGATTTTTTTTCCAAAATCTTTTAAGGCAAATTAGATGAAAATTAGATAATAGAATTAGGAAAAACCCGTAATATACAGAAAACGATATTTAAATTTTGTATAGAATCTCTGGTGTCCAACATTATGTATGCAGCTGAAAATAACGTTTATGTCACTTACCAACATACTAATTTGGGCAAAACTTTTCAAATTATGTTCTAAATAAGGTAAAATCATGTTTCCGATGTGAAACAAGAATCCTTGAATAACAAACATAATAAATCCATCTACAATCAAAAAATGTTTCTAATTTGAATAATTTGTCCTTCTGTGGAAAAAATAGGTAGAATCTTATTATTCAAACTATTCATTCCATGCAGACACATAAATCATTCTAACACTTACCCACGCAATAATAACGTAAGCAATACTAAATCAAACTCTTTACCTAATGGTCTTAACATTTTCCATGCGTTCCTTATTAGATACCAGTGGCGTAGTATCAAACATCCCTTAATTGTTTAAGTAATCTTTCTCTTTTTTTGGCAAATTATTTTCTTGAAATTAAAACGGAAAAGGACAGTGCTTTATAGGAATATATTAGTTTTGATTAGAGTCATTATGTATGATTATATTGCAATAAGGAAGACAAAGTATTATTGTAGTTAACAGTACCTGTATGCATACGTTCATCGACGCATTCCTTTGCACAATTAGCTTAACAAGCCACTTATTGTACCAACACTATAGACAGTGATATGTAAAGACTATTCGTTTATTGAACTTAAAATTTACATTTAGTACACTCATTATTGCATGATTAGATCAAACAGAAGGTGAAATAAAATTACGTTTTATATTAGCTTCGTTTTATTGCTACGTAAAACTTCCGTTAGGTTGGTTTTATTACGGAAATAACTTATCGGGTTGTTAAATTTATGGAAAAAATGTTTTTATAAACGTATAAAAGATACCGTTTTGATGATAATTCTCGTTGCCATTTTTTATTTTTTATATTATTGGCGAAACCTAGACGTAAAATATTCATTTTAGGTTAGATTATTAGAATCAAGGTTACGTTTGTAAATTTAAAGGTCCGTCTGGACAGAGCTAATAGAAAAAACTTGTCTCAATATTTGAACAAGAATTAATTCATTAGGATAGCAGAAAAGTTTAATTATTTTATCCAATAACATGACTTACAAATTGTGGTTGTAAATATTAATTTCCTTTTTTTTGTTGTCTTTTATAATTTTCTCTACTTCTAGTAATTTATGTATCTTTTTTTTTCTTTGATCATCTTTTGCTTTATGTAAATAGGGGCACTCCTTCCTATTTATTTTTTATCATTTTTAATTTCTTGTTATTTTCTATTAAAAAATATTAATTTGGCGTATGACGAATTATAGAGACTATAATAGGCTTAAGATAAACGGACCAGTTAACAATCTACAATAGTTATGATAATTTCTACAATAATCTGCAGTATTTCTACAATATATAAAGAAATTTCATTCATAACTAGGTGGAAGCATCTAGAATTCTATTGATTTCTACTTTTCTTGAATTCCCTCTCAACAAGGAGTGTCATATCCAGTCCAAATCGTTTTCTTCGCATCAAGGACACGATGCAACTCTTGCTCTCCACTGTTAATGGCAAACCAACATCCAGATCTAGGCCATTTTTTTCTGATCCACCTTCTTCACGATTTTGATTTGAAGTACATGTGAAGGCGGAATTCATCAATTGTTTGAAAATCCATAACCTCCTACATCTATTTTCATGGTCCTATAAAACTAGCAACCTTATTTCTATGTTCATCATAACCCCAGTAGAAATATGCCAAGGTAGCATGTATGTACCTAGTATGTATAGCAAACAATATCCTAGCTTAAAACAAATCAATTTCAATAGTCCCACAGTGGACTCCAGCAATACGATTGTTTTTTTTCAATGACTTTTGTTGCCTGTCTTATTATTATTTTCTCATGAATTCATACAAGTACAAAATACAAATTTCATTGCTCTTTGAGCTACCTTATATTTTTGTGTTTGGATAAGTATAACTTATAACATGTTACCTGGTCCTTTTCAGAGCTATGACTCAGACCTTCCCCGGGCCACACGACATTCAATTTTACTTTATAGCGTGTATCGGAGATACATAAAGGTACCTCAGAAACTCTACTTAAGATGCATGACGTTATTAACTTACACGAAGTAAAATACAATACAAAAATACAGAAAACAGCAAGATAACTTACTAAGAATAAGAAAACGGAAAATCTTTATTGTTTAAATATGACCTTTTAAAAGAACGTTGTAAAAGTAAGATTTACAGCTGGTCCCATTCCTGTCATCTTGGTGAGCTCTTCACTGTGAGACTATTGCTATATGCCATAAAATTCTATGGAGGACATACGTGTACTGCAGGAATGAATGCAAGTCATATGGGTGGGCTACATATGCTAGAAGTAGAAGCTTGCAGGCAGGACCTTTGCTTATTTTTACTTATAAGATATTCTTATCACACAATGTAAGATTATGTTAAAAATTTATAAGAATTTATATTTTCTATAAAGGCTTTCTCCAGCGATTATGGCATTCGACCTGTTAAATTAGAAAAGTTCTTTGAACCAAACTAAAGTAGCCGTTGAGATTTAATAGTTGCCAAATTAATCTTTTTGCTGGACACGCTCATGTGGAAGAAAATCGAAAAGTCAACTAAAGATGGAAAGAGCCTTTTATAAGACCAGAACCAACCTACAAAATTAATTAAAGTATTGCTTAGTCAATTACACCAAGACATAATCTTCCTAGAGGATTCTTCAAAAAAAAAGTGAGTCAGTTGTGTAAGCACCTCTTCTGTATGGGGATTGTTATGGTAAAGAGAAGAAGACTTTAATTCACATATTTACTATGTCACTGTGCATCATATACTAGAGTAGACTTACATCTTTCTTACATCATATGAAAAGAGAAAAGATCAGGGATAGAGGAAAGGACGGATTTGAACTCTGTTAGAGTCACAGGACTTCTCTATTAAAAGTACTATGTTAACGAGAAGACACAATAGTTCAAATAGTCTCAGTACAGACTTCATCACAGAATCTCTCTTGGAGGATAATAAGAAAAAATAGAACTACACACTGCTGCTCTTAGGTATAATCATACCTAGCTGTTCATTCTCAGATACTGTGTTTGCCGAACGTACTCAATATTTTGTTTTGCTGACGTTTCTGAATTGCTAAAAGAGTCAATCGTTCTTAAGTGAAGATAACCTTCCGAAATCCTTCAGACACTAAATCTAATAACAGGTGTTGACTTTCCATATCTGTGAGATATTCTACTAAGACCACTTTGTAAGTAGTAGAGAATTAATGGGTCTGAAATTTCTAGAATGTAATCAGTTGAGAAGGCCCTTGTAAAGCAGGTTGCAAACAATTCAAAAAAATTAAACCTCAAAGCAAAATGTGTCAAAATTAAATTCTCATGTGCACAATACAGGAAATACACGAGTAAAGTATAGATCTTGAACAGGTTACACAATGGCACAACACAAAGAAAAAAATGAAGATAAGTCTTAGATGCCATTAGTTCAAATTGTCAAGTAATGCAGAATTTGATAGTATTCTGGAGAAAGGGATGGAGTAAGTTACATTCTAGAAGAGATCTCCAAAATTCGAAAAAGAGCAAAACAGATGAAGGAGAGATAGGACAAAGGTAGACTTTGAAATAATCATTAGAAAATAACGGAAAGAAGAAAAGTATCAATTCCAAACCAAATCTTTATAATTTAGAATGTAAACTTAAAGCAAAAATGGATGTGATTAAAACTGATCGGAAATGTACAAAGAAATGCCAAAACCAGATGCGAGGTGCTAGTTTGACAAAAACATGGCCATAATCTACTAGGAACTTAATCGTTTATTTTAATGCAGTAACTGTATTTCAATACACAGTAAATACTTTTCTAATAAGGGCAGCATGTAAACAGGACAGTAAGTGTTAAGAAGTTGCTCTAAATAAACGTTCTTGGTCTATATCTATAGTACATAATATATCGTATGCAATAATAACTTCGGTACTGCAGTAAAAGGCATTCTGAGATGATAGGTCACAGAGTGCTATTCGGGTTTTGTTTACGCAATATTTTTAAATATAAAAGATGACGTAAATTAGAAGTAAGATAAACTATGAAATAATGAGAAAACTGCAACTTCATAGCACAAGCAGGTCAATGTTTTCACCTATCATCCCAAATTCTCTTTGACTATACTTTTGTTTTATAAATATTACCAGTCGATCTTTTTATTTTGTTACCCGTTATGTACTTGTACCCCCCACTGAAATCACAAACGTATTTAAAAAAAAACTCACCAGACTCCCAATATCATTTTTCTTTGTCTTGAGTTTCGTACAATAAATTCAAATTGTTTCATCGGTTTCTGTACTGGCCAATAGTAATAGTGGTATTTCTATGTTACTTTGTTGTTTTGTATTATCATTACTTTGGTTTGACTTTTTAGTCAATATTTATCAGCAGAAGTAGAAAGTTTGGTACAACTCGACATAGCTCATTATTCATTATGTGTCAATTAATGTAGCGTGAGTCACAGAAGAGAAGAAAAGAAGTTCACGCTTTAAGGAGGCTTGTCTGTCTTGATTTGTTTACGCAATGAAAAAATTGATTGAACTTTCAAATCAAGATTGGTTGATGCCAAGATGCGGAATGAGTCGAGACTCAAAATGTATGAAATATCTGTGGTTTCGCTAGTTCTAGATATAGTGGATTTCAGATAGTTTGGTATACAGAATCCCACGATACTGATACCAACAGAGTATATTTCTTGCACATAACTGAAAAAGAATCTCTTAGATTCTAACAATTTCTTGGCTCTGGAACTCCAGAATTAAATTGTATGATATGAGCAGTTGAATCCAGTATTCAATACACTGAATAATAGAGATCCCAATTCATCTGATGTTAGAACTAGGGGATTTATAAGTATATAGTACACTCCCAATGAATTTTAGAAACGCATATAAATTTAGGAGTAGAGCAAATCAAAGTCTTCGGGAAGAGGACTTGAAATGTTGTAACCATATCTCTAGCTCAGATGATTGATTGACCAAGACCATTTTTGAAGCTCTTCTATCCTTAAGAAACATTCACAAGGTGATGGTGTAGCAAAAATAAAAAACAGGACACAAATCCTTACAGTACGTGATCAGACTTTTCTTAACGATCTTGATTATACAGATTTTAAAACAATATGGGGAATTACGCACAAATAGAATTAAATTATGAAGGAAATGTCTGAAATAGTTAGTGTGTTATACACTTCATCAATTTTATCATCAATATTACATTTTTAGGTTTGACACTAATATAGATATTTATTCCTGTTTGTGTCTGCTTACAATAAAATCGAAAAAATAAATTTTAAGTTCCAGAAGCGTGTGGCAAATTGATAATAGGCATGTATTGAAGATATGCTAATAAATATGCAGACTAGTTTACCATTATAGTGTTCTCTGGTAGACACAAAACTGAAACTAGAGCTTTTACTCCTACATTCCTAAAGTACCAATTCTCTCATATCTGCAATACTAACTATGTGTGTCCAAGGAGAAATGTTATTTATAAATTTGGATCTTTTAAGTTTTATCAAGAAGAAATCTAATTATAATATGCCAAGTTTATTAATTTAAATTATACCCTTGATTATTAAAAATATATGTTCGCATAATAAAATCGTGATAACTAGAAGCGTTCAAGTTTGATATCTAAAACTAATCTATTACCTACCAATCAAAATTCATGCAATATTAATGGGCAATCGTGCACGAAAATTGAGCTGATATTAATTTTGCAAGTCACATAAACTGTAAGCGTATGCATTTGCGCTGAAAGTTGCTTGGTTGTTACAGATTATTAACTATATCAGAATTCAATGCCATTGCTCGATATTACTTAATCGTCGTCTATTTTAAATTACATTCGTGATCGTGAAATTTTTCAAATAACATTAAGTACTACTACATGGAAACATATGCATGTACATTTTATTTTATTAGAAGGATACATACATTTCAGTATCTTTCTCTTTCTAGAAATTAAATGATATTAACACAGGAAATACATTTATGGTAAAATAAAAATCGAATAAAAGCTTTCTTAATGGAAATTAAATTCAGATTACAAAATTGTGGCCATTGTTTTAACATTTCTTTATAAAAGTTTTATAATATTTAACGCCTATGTACTATTGTTCCTTGGTGATTAAGGCTCATATAATATCATATAATACAAACTATTTAATTGAATCGCACAGAAAGTTAACATGCATATGTATTTATAGGTCAAAGATTTTTCTTTGCACCAAAAGCATTGAAAATGTTTTTGAACTATCTTCAATTGTAAAGTTAACACCAGACACCTTTAATTAGAATATTTATCAGTGGAAAGTCGTGTTCTTTAATCTAAATTAACTTCATTAACAAGTTTACCTTTTTAGAAGATTAGTTTGTAGGCCATTAGGATATCTTAAAATTAATTAAGTCACATTTAAATAAATACTTAAATAATGTTTGTGTTTTATATCATTTTTCCTAATTTTATTTTTTTCTTTTATTGCAGACAAATGTCAGCAACGTACGAAATATAATAGAATTTAATAAAGATAAGGAATAAATTATTGAAAGATAAAATGGAAGTGGTGGCAGCAACGCCAAATGGTAATGGAGTGCCACCTTTTCACAATCACGACGTGCGCGAGTGGTCAAGGATTGACAGCCTCACCGGGGTCCTGGAAAGAGCCCGACTTGAGACTGACCATTGGGCAGCTAATACCAGTAATTCCTCGCATAAATATGGAAAGGTAGGATTGTTATGATTTTTTTCTTAGACTTCCAATGATTTGTTTAATGCAAGACGCATTTATCTTTGCGTAAATAATGAACTTAATTCGACTATTATTTCTATATCCTCAACGATTTTAATAAAATACTTTTTTCCAACTAAAGAAACGAAATGAAATAAAACACAGAAGACTGGAGATTTTCCTATTATTCACATTTCTTCTGTAAACTTAATTACCTTAATTTTAAGTTTTAGATTTATTTAGTACAATTCCCAGTATTATTTTTTCGAATGAGAGTAATCGCAACGTTTACGTAAAGGGCAATTAAACTAATCCTATACTACTGTACGGTTCGATGGCGATTGTTTATAATCATAAATAAATAATAATAGATAATAAATATTATTTATTAAAGTTTATAAACAGGTTAACAAGTTGCTACAATTGTTGCGGAACCGTAAAGAACTGATCAACTGATGTGAGTTGATGTTTAGCTGAGATTCAAACACTAAGCGCGAGCTGTAAAATGTTGACAAGCTATATATATATATATATATATATACCAAGTACATGCAAAGAGCGTGCTTCTCTAGTTCGTAGGAAAAATACAAAAATGATGTTCTAACAATTTTAACAGAAATTTTGTGTTAATTCTTCAAGGAAATATTGCTGTAGGTCTTTTAAGAGGAATTAGACAAAAGCAAAATTCTTTATATTCTACGAAAATTTACAATGTGAAACGTTTAAGATATTTCAAAGAAATGTTAAAGTACGTTTGAAAGGAATTAACTGACGAAAGGCAAAACCTTTTAGCGTACAAAACATTCGAAGACATCTTCTAAGAATTAATGGTATAAGTAAGACCCTTTTTCGTGAAGGTTTATTGCTCGTCTATTACATTCGTAAAAGTCAATGTTCTTCGAATTCCTAGTTGTTAGCAAGTGTTCAAAGGTATAGTACGCTACACTACTACCTGGACAGCCGACGCCACGTCTTTATTCCTAACACAGTCTTTAGGACTTCTTTTCAATTTAACAAATTTGCTTTGTTGCATATTAAACAACTTTCGAACGCTCAGGACTACCATAAGCTGACGATTCTGTGTTTTACACAAGCTTAATTTTGAACAAATATTTTTTGTAGGGAATGCAATTAGTATAGCATGGCAAATACTTTAGGATCTATGTATCAGCAATTCACAAAGCTTTTCCTAATTCAAGATTGTGAATTTTTAAAGAAACTGTTGTAAAGAGCATACTTATGTTTAATCTTCAATTAGTATAATATTAATTGACACAATTAGATTTCAAACTTCCTAGTCCTAGATTGACAGTATGCCACAGTTTTAGATTTTACTAAAAATACCTGCTTTTGTAGTTTTCTTCTTTTTGTCTCACAAAGTTTACATGTCGTTTCTCTGTTTAGCAAGCGCGAGCTTCAAATCAATGCTTCTTATAAATCTAATCTCTTTAATGCTTTAATGATTCAAAATGTTTCTTGAGCAGTCTCAACTAGAACATTGGGTCGATTATAATAAAATCTTTTACTTCCATCGACTTTTTAGTACGTGGTCATCAGGAAACTATTCTGACGTTTCTGATTTCACTTAAGCACGTGACGGAAGTTTGCTTAAGGCTTGTTTATGTAGCTACTTTGGCGTTATCGTCACTTTGCTTATCGTTATTGTAAAGCTGCGAGCGATTCCAGTTCTAAACAAAATTTAGAATTACGAGTCTAGTTGGTATCACAACCATCGTTGAGAAAGAACGACGGTACCGATTAACTAACTTTGCTTTGGCTCTGGTGCGTTAACAATTTCATCAGCATAAATTCATCAAATTCTATTGAGCTGATTCTCAAGTCTCTTTCTGCACTGCCTGATCATTTCCGCTTCTAAAAGAGATTTTACTACCAAACAATATCATTTTAATAGAAGATCCTGTATTTACATAGTTCTGACATACATATTTGTGAAGCAACGCACTTTCCTATGCAAAGTACCAGTACTACTCCGAAGAGGGCAGTTTTGAAGCTAATTGGTCTTGGTAGTTTACGGACGAAGAATCGTAGATAATTGCTAACTAGTTGGGTGAAGTAGCTAAACCTTACCTGCTGTAATAATCAAAAAATACGTTGGGTTAGTCAATAGACAATGTCTTGGTTTTCGGTCAAGAAGATTTAGTCACGTTAAGTAATTGGCTTGCAAGTCATAAAAATATTTTACTGTCAGTAGGGATGTTACTTCCTTATCCCTCAGCTTGAGTTTACTCTAATGAAGTTATAAACAAAAATCTCTACCCATTTTAAGGTACAAAACTTGATTTTAAACTAAGATTTTTGCATCCACAGGGCTAGAGTCATTATTGAAGCGTTCTTTTGACTTTATAAATAACTTGATGGATTTACACAATTAATGCATCAATGACATCATATCATTAAACCAGATTATTTTTTGAATAAATTCATGGCTTCCACAAATCGGGCAACAACGCGACGCCAAAACCTGATCAGGCAGAAACTTATCGCCTTTGATTATACGAGGGTGGTTTGATAAGTCTCTAGAAGTGTTTTTTTGGTCAAAATCGATTTTATTTTTCTACATAGTCCCCTTTTAGGTCTATATATTTTATCCATCGATGCTCCAACTTTCTGATTTCCTTCAAAAAATACAATGTCTGAAAGTCTGCAAAATACGTGTTTACGGCGGCTATCACTTCATCATAGCTCGTGAATTTCTTTCCTCCAAGCCATGTTTTCATGTTTAGAAAGAGAAAATAGTAGCTCGGGGTCAGATTTGGAGAATACGGGGCGTGGGGAATCAACTCGAAGCCAAGTTTATGAATTTTGGCCATCGCGATCGTCGACGTGTGAGCCAGCACATTGTCATGAAAGAGAACTGTTTTCTTCTTCATTTGAGGTTGTTTGGACAGGATTCTTTTTTCCAACCTATCCAATAATGAAGCATGATACAATCCTGTTATAGTTTTTCCTTTTTGCAAATAGTCTATGAACAATATGCCATGTGAATCCCAAAAAACAGTCACCATTACTTTCCCTGGCGATGGCACCGTCTTCGCCTCCTTCGGAGCAGGTTTGCTTGTTGAAGTTTGCTGTTTGGTCTCTGGTATGTAATAATGGACCCATGTTTTATTAACAGTTACAAATCGCCGCAAAAAGTTCATTGAATTACGCTTAAATCGATCCAACAGCTCCTTTAAGATGTCCATGCGCACGCGTTTTTGGTCCAATATCAACAAGCGCGGCACCCATCGGGCGAACAGCTTCCTTATGTGCAAATCTTTATGTAATATTTTAAAAACGCATTCTGTTGATAAGTCTGCGCTATCTCTTATTTTCATTCGACGATCATCTAACACGATTTTATGAACTTTTTCGATGATATCTTCAACGGTTGCTGTTTTTGGCCTTCCCGGACACTCTTCATCAAACACACTCGTACGGCCACGTTTGAACTCTGCCACTCAGTGTTTACGGTGGCGAACGAAGGGGCAGACTCCTTGTAGACAGCATCCTACTCGGCTTTTATTTCTGTTGGAGTTTGGTCTTTCAAACGCAAGAATTTTATAACTGAACAATATTTGACTTGCTTCATATTTTACAAATCATTGACATCAACTGACACAAACGACTGTCAAACAAAAACTACGCTTCCAAAATTGGTGACATTTTCAGCAGTGCCATCTGAAGGATGAACCATCGTAACTACAAAAGCATTTTAACTGTGGCGCCATCTTTATGGTCAGCCTAGACACTTATCAAACCAACCTCGTAGATAGATGCTAGGGAAATAATTGGAAGATACCCAACAAACATTTATTGTTGACGGCCGGCCTGCTGCAAGCTTATCCAGCAGCCTCATATAGGCCACTCCTGGCTTCAGCAGACCGTTGCTGCTGTTCTATATGTGTTTATAAAAAACTGCTTGACAAATGAAAAGTTTTGTTAATATTGATTTTTCAGCAAGAAGTTACTTTTTCAGGAATGTTTCGCTTTCACTCAAACGACAAACTGTACCCTCAAAATTGTTTCATCGTACTCAAGATGTGCAAAAACTAATCATAATAATTTTCTAAGAACTCTACCGAAAAAATGATGAAACCGATTCTAGATGATAAAGTATCATTTCTATAAGAAACTGTAGTCTATTCATCTTGGTTATGGAGTTGTTGGTTTTCAAAGTTGGATTCAGACGCTTTAACTTTTGGTTGCATCGTCATTGTTTGTCTAAATATCAAAAAAATTCATTAAGAACAATTGTAGAGAAATGCCTTTTGGATGTTCTCAATGTACACCCTGTATAATTAGGACTATTTTTAAAACATACAGAAGATATTCTTTCTACAACTTTCCTTAATGAATTATTTTGATATTTTGACAAATAATGACGATGCAGCCAAAAGTTAAAGGGTCTGTACGCAACTTTGAAGACTGATAACTTCGTAATCGAGACAAATCAACCATAGGTTTTTTTAGAAGACATACTTGTCTAGTCATTAAATAGTTACGCTCATCATTCCCTAACACCCTGCATTGTAGAATATGATTTTGGTTAGTTTTTGCAGACCTTGTATACGATGAAGCCATTTTGAGGGCACAATATATCATTTAGGTAAAACAAAACTTGTTGAAAGGGAAACTTTTTATCAAAAAATCAATATTAAGGATGCAAATGAAAACAGAGCGTGCAGTCGTATTTGGGGTTACATTTAAATCTATAAGATAATTGGCTGACAATTTGAAGTTTTTTTATAGTGATAAGCTTCATGAAAGTCTCAACCTAAGATATTTTTCTTTTATACAGGGTGATCAAAAACGAGAAACATAATTTTACTCAATTTTCTTAAATGAGACACCCTGTATATTTATTATTATTATTATACAACCAATATCTTATTAATAGCTTTATACAATTAGTTAACAAACACAAAATCTTCAACTATTTAATTCCTATAGCTTTCAAATATCTGTCTATGCTTTGTTGAAAAACGTATTTACATTTTATTAGATTCTACGGTAACACAATAATCATTAAAAATATGAATTATAAATTATTATTAAAATTACAAAACCAAATAAAATTAAAGAATACGTATCTATAAATTTCTTAAGAATGCCAAATATTCAGATGAAATAAGGGTTGACTAACATACTTTTTTACATAGATGGGTCCGCCGGGGTTTAAGCTTGATACCTCTTGGTCTGTGGCCCTTGTCATAAATAACTGAGTTAGCAGCTGTTGCTGATGCATGTTTAAAATGTTTATTTAATAATGACGCCTATAAATCTTTGAAATAGTTTTTGTCATTTTAAAACGCATAAATGTTAAGGCAAATTAAAACATACAAACATATACAGAATAGAATATAACGGCAAATTATTATTTAGAAAATTACAAATAAAGAAACCACCAATTAGATGAGTTATGACATAAAGACAAAGCTGAATACGATCTTATAAAATTGAACAGAAAAAAATGTAATAATAACCAAACCTAAGCTAACAATAGATATAAATAGACATAACATAGAGCGATAGTATTCCGGTGCTACTTGAGTCTTCAAAATAATGGAACGTACATGTCTGACGATCTTTTCTGCTTTATTAAAATTTAAAAAAATTGAATTTTAATAAATCAGAAGAATAATACGTAATTCTGCAATAATTAGTTCTTTTCGTTCAGGAATGTTTCATTTAGTATTTTATTGTGACTGGTTTTATTATAAAAAACTAAAAATGTTGACTAAGCCCTGCTGCTTGTAATAAATTGAAATATCCTTTTCCGTTGATTTCAATACTTTTTGTGATGAGCAAGTACGTATTTGTAATAATACTAACAATAATAGTTCGTACTTATAAAAATATAATTAAAGGATGTATTTTTCCTTATCTGCATAATCTACTTCAGAAGATTACGTGCTAAAACTAGCTTCGTATTTAAATAATTACTATTAGATTTCAGATACAAATTCAAATATGACGATATAATTGTGGTGTTGTTGTACAACTTCATAAAAGAAGATGTCTAAATATTAATTTATTTGTAAATGAGATGTCTTGTACATCCTCTCAGAACACGTCAGAATATACGTCTTTCTTCAAAATCCAGCTAACATGGCAAAAAAACACGTTCGAAATTAACACTGAACTTTAAAATGATCACTACCTATAATATTTACATTTTAAATGATTTTTCAATCAATTATTAAACAAGTTATTATTTATTTTTCCAGTTTATAAAACAGACCTATTTTTATGCAGTTAGTTTATTTTGCGTCCCACGCATATATTTGAGAATGTCATAATATTTGTTTATTTTACAATTTTTTTTATAATATTAGTTAAGTAGTATAAATTTAAATTTATTTAGGTATAAGTCCATTTTAATCATGATAATCCGATTAAATTGTATGATACATAGATAGTTTAATCTAAATTAATAAACATAAATAAAACGTTGCAAAATGTTTGTTTAAAATAGTACTGGTACATATAAACAATTCGCTGTAGAAAGCGTAGTACATTATATATAACATAAGTTCACTTTTACGACTAATTCTACCCCTGTGCTATTTCCTCTCATCTATGTGTTTAATTGGTTACGTTTTTGCCTTTTCTCAAAAAGTAGATTTTGATATGAAGAATTTTTTCCTCTTTTTCAAGATAGGAGCTTCGAACTCTTTCGAAGACTAAAAAAAGAAATCTTTGAATACAATTTAGATTCGGCAACACTGTATGATCAAACTTGAATTAACGTAATACACGGAGGGCCGACGAAATGTCTTTCAGTAGTGGAAATCTTCAATTGATTCATATTTGATGGACTACAATTTTCAAACTTATTTGCACAAGTAAGACTTTCAGCCAAGCATTCCACTCTTTTTTGAGTGCTTAAAGTCGACACTCATTTGGCTGATATATTTTAAATATATCTTACATTTAACACATTTTTAAGTAATTTCATCTATTCTTATTCTCTTCAAGCTTCCTCCTCCTTTGCAATCCAGACTGTTCTTTTTATAATCATGTATGCAACCTTTCATTTTTTGCAAATACATCTTCTGAATCTTCGATTATATTTATTTACTAAATAGAAGTGTTCCAGTTCATAAACATTACAGTATGTAATTTTTTCTGAGGTATAAATATAACTAGCATCAGTTACGTTTTATAAGACAGTTGTATATTCTTCTCTGTCACTTCAATCTATTTCTGTTGGTTTAGTAGAATTAGTGCTCAACTGAACCAATTGCATATATGTTAATAAGAAAATAAATACAAAATTCCGATTTCTAGGACAACTTGTACTGTAGGAATTGATGTAGTATAGTAATATTTAGTAAATATCTAGCTATGAAATTTTGATGATCTCCATTATGAGCGAACTAGGTCTGATTCTAAAATTTAATAAAACATTTTCCAAAAGTTCCGGTGGTTTTTCCTCTAAAAGAACTGTTTATTCACTATCAAGGACAGAAGAAAAAAGGACCAGTTGCGCAGTCCACAATGATACCCGTCAAAACATTGAATTAGAATTGTTATTGGTGTTGGAATTGACTAAATGTATGCCAAATTGCCTGTTTTCAGTAATGATGTTGTTATGAAAATTCATTATTGCATATCTTGTAAACTAGGTTTCATCAATAAAAAGTATTTTAAGTTAAATTGTAGAGAGTTTCTAAAATATACACTGATAACTCTTCCTACAGTTAACTTGTAAACCTGCAACTAAAATATCTCCAACTATCAAGATTTGTTTCTTTCAGTCAGAAAGTCTAACGCTTCTGTTAAATTTCTATATTTGCAAGGAGGACAGAAAGCACACCCTTTGGCTTGTAGTCTACGTTGAATAAAAGCAAAGGTTCTTGTTAGAAAATTCTTTCCTATAAAGACTCTAAGTTTCATTAGGCGTTGCCATTACCTCTTTCATACATTACATGTAACTGTTTACCATTTTGGCATTAGTACAGACTTTAACTACAAGCTACATATTGAATTAAGCAACTAAAAGCTTTTAAGTATCTTGACATGATTGTATCTCGAAAGGAGAATGTTTGAGAACACCTGTTCATATTTCATTCTTAGGACCAGTAGAATACATCTGCAAAATTAAAGCATACTTTAAAAAGTCATCTTGGATGTTACCAAGCACTGACCTAGAATCAAATTCATTTTTTCATCAAAAAGCCTCCATTTAATAGTAGGAACTGTTTGGATTCTTAACTGAGGAAGACAGTTTGTAAAATTAATTTGTTTTAGGTTATCTGTAAAGTTGCACATATTATGATTACTACTCTGCTTGGTATCTCTTTCAGATTCTGTTTTATGCTAATAATGAGTTTTATACAGTGCGCTTGAATGATTTCTGGATAGACAATAGCTTTTCTATTTTTGGAAATATCAAGAAATATTAAAAAGGAGTGTTGTAAACAATTATTACTTTTACGTTCTAGAATTATTCTTAACTATACCAACATAACATACCAACTTTTTTGTTTTTCACACATTTTGATAGTCTTTTATTCCCAATTCATCGCTGATTAAATACAGCATTACGGAGCTCTAAACCTAACCTTTTTGGCCTTATTTAATTATTTGTTGCAACGTTTACCCAGATCTTTCTACTCGCCCTGGTATTAATAAAAAAAGCTTTTAGTATTTCTACTTTGCATATGTATACTTTCATCTTTAGTCTATAAAAGACATTGTCTAAATTGTAACGAAAAATTTAATAATACAGGATGATTAAGAAATGCAAGTCGTTTTCTTATCGATTTTTTGGATGAACTAACTTTTTATCTGTTGTTGCAATTTCAGAAAGTATAAAAACTTGCGTTTGAGATCATTACTATCTATCTTTAATCAGAAGTTTTGTTGCTATACAGGTTACATATTTAAAGAAATTTTGGGCCATAATTTCGGTTTTCATGTTTCTTAAGAGGTCAATTGAATGTTACAAGACTTGGTGGACTTATATTCTTTTTTATCTTGTACTATTATCATGTGTCAAATGATTAAAAAAATTAATAAAGGTGAATTAATGAAAAGGTTACATATGCTTACTTCAAATTCTTGATTAAAATAGGTTATGATGTGTTACATGCTAAAACCAATTGTTTATACTATGCATCCTGTTTATCAAATTCCACCTTTGGAGCAAGTGTAATCTAATTACTCGTTTTTAGAATTTTATGTTGGACTGTTTGGTGCAACGACAATGTTTTATTATTATTATTATTATTATTTGTGTTAATGGAAAATATAACACTGACGTTTCTTTACGTCGATGGTTTCAATTTTGTATAAAATATAATTAATAGAATTATATAATATTTAAGTTGTAGATAAACATTATATTCTATGTATTAACACGTATAAACTTTACCTTTTCCTAATATTGTTAAGGAAAACAATAATTGTTTCAGAATGAATCGAGCACGTGTGATTTATTATTTAATCATATTATTGTTTAAAGACATAACTTTTTTAGTTCAAGTATTTGCTTTATACTTTTTTTTATTTAATTGTTGTTTCGCAATAGCTACTTGTGGAATTATGTTCAATCGTCTTGACAGTCAATGTGAATTTTAAACATTCTAACTCGTGTTGCGCAAGTGGCACATAAAGTAGAGGCTGAAGCGTGACGTGTATTATAGTGGATCACAGTGCGTCAGGCGTGACCCATGTAAATGGACGAGGAAAGAGATAAAATAGACGTGACAGTGAAAATCCTGTGACGCGAAAATCACAATCTCAAATGCCCGCATAAGTGGGTTGTAATTAAAGATTTTTCGTGAGTAAGAGGGTGGGTAATCAAAAAAAGGTACGTGAGCTTCCTTACCACACGCTCAACGCCACCCTTTAAGTTTGGCCAACCTAGAACCAAAAACACGTTTTAGTTAAAGCAAGCATTATTGTAACGCAAGATCAACTTACAAATTCGGCCGACCTAAAACATAAAGGTTTGTTGGTTGAGGTAAAGTGGACTGGGGCAAGATTAACTAAAGTGTTCATCTGGAAATGCTTTTTTTGAAAAGGGCGTTTCAGATGAAATTGTCAATACTTCGATAATTCGTTAGTCTCCCATAAAAACTCAGGTTCTAAACTACACCGTTTGCGAGACAATACAGGATGCCGAAATTTTATATTTTCATCATATTTTCATATTTTTAACATAGCTCTTAGTTCGTTTTGGTGTTTCCTACTGTACAAATTTCGTGATGGATACCACTGGAAAGAATTCTGAATTCTATAAATAATTTAGGGGCAAATGGTGCTTTGTGTTTTTTTATAGGATGTACGGTTTATGAGTTAAATAAAATTTTTCACAGTCTTGGAACATCAAAATTTAACTTTTGCACGTCCGACTGTAAAGTCGGCACCTTTCAACTCGTTGTCAATGTCGAAAGTTGACACTTTTAAACATCTCCAATAAATTTGACGTATTGATGTTATGAAGAATTCATGATACGCACTTATGATTTTGGCCAACTACATTTTCTAATCTATCGTCAATGTTTTTTTTCACTATTTTTTTAAATATGGTGGCACAAAAATTATTGTGTATAACTCGAGTGTAAAGTCTCTTTCAAAACGCTGCACTTTACACTCTTGCTATACACATAACTATTATGATTTGCTATTTTTATCTCGAAAACAACATGCAATAATAAAATAAAGTTTTTTTAAAATGGCTTTCACACTACGGCATCTATTGTTATGTGAATTTCAGTTGTATAAAAGAAACTGTGGTTATCTCGAATAGAATAGCGCGTCTTACTGTATTTACTATTAAAATTATTACAATTGAAAGTAATATAACTTACCACTATGATACTTAAAATTAAAATTACCTGATTTTTAGTGTTCATTTCTTCTTAACAACGTAAGAAAATGTATTAATTTTGTCATAAATGAGGTTACAACTCTTATACATATACAATCATATGCAAACAAACCTTGACCTTGTAGCTGTAAATTATAATAATTTAGAAACATTAAAGAATCTACTAAGAAGTAAGAATAAATTAAATATTCATTTGTTAATTGAGAGATTTAGTTTATGAACTCATTAAATCTTTAAACTACAAGAGCTTCAATGTTTGACAAAGCTTAAAAGTTTCCTCAGTACCATATTGTGGATCAGCAAGATTATTATCTCTAGTATTTTTATTTTTTTTTGGGTCTCCTAAAGTTAATTAAACAAGCTGACAAGAGATCAATAACGGTTAGAGTTTCTTCTATTTCTGGTCTGATAGCGTATATGAGCCTTTTTGTAAATATTTTGAAAATTGGAGGTAGGGTTGATTTTTGTATAGTTTCCTACCTGTAGAAAGTACATCATCTTGGTTTGCTTTCTGGTTTTTAAGAGAAAAATCAAAGTTTTTCAGAAATAGTTCTAAATGGTATCAACAGTTTGCAGATTATATATGGGAGTTCACAGTTGTTAACATACCAACAAGGGCAAACTGGACAACTTTGATTTAAGAACCTATGTAGGAAATCCAAACGTTAATGGTTAAAACTCTATATTCTTTTAAACGTTTAATATAAGGCATGCAAAGGGTATGTTAGCATCCGGGCAGTACATCTAAAGGTGTATCTGAAACCTAAAGATGTCATTCGTTTTTCTTTTTTCTGAAAAAAATAAAATTTGTCAAATTAAAAGATGCAAACGCATTAAATTGCTGGATTTAGAAGAAAATATTTTTTAAAGTTAGTTAGTCATAAAGGATGATACTCCAGATTGTTGTAGGACACGTTTACAAAATTCAAGAATTTAGCTGCTCAGAATAATCAAATTCTAGAATTTATTTTTGTACTGTCTGTCTAAATCTCTCCTGAAAATAATGAATGTAATAAATGACATATAAGTTTTTTATAAAAAGTGTCCATTCTACGTTTAACACCAACCAAATTTGAGAGATAGACAAGACTTTTCATTTTAGTTAAGTAAGAAGAATTTACTGTGAGAAAATGTTCTTGGTTGCAATTGTTCATTTCCATCGACTAGTACGTCATATCAAAATTCTATAATTTTATAACTTGTGGTTGCAGACTTTTAAAATGCCACTAGTGCTATAGAAGTCAGATATGGAAAGACTTCAGCACGGGTTATAATATGATAATAGCAGTGGAAAACTTTCAGGAATTGTTTTACTTTTACAGCAAAACTTACCAACCTATCAAATATTTCTGTTAGAACAAAAGAAGAAAACAGTATTTGCTAAAGCAGATCCAACAAAAAGATTTTCCCAATAATTTGAAGGTATAGATAAATTTTAGCAAAGAAATGATTCATTGTTTTAAATCGTACTGTGGCTGTTCTAGCACAGTTTAGCATAACAGCTTGTGATATTTTTTATTTGCATAATCCAAAGGTATAACACACTAGAACGTACAAATAAAAACTTTTGTCGAAATTTCTAATAACAAGAAAGTTATACCCAAAATAGGAATATTCGAAAATTCTATTTTTGGAATTGACTACGAAGTAAAGTTAATTTTTTTTATTTGCCCCAATTTAACTGACTTAATGGTAAGTCCAGAATTTGAATAACTCTGTATATTAAAAACCTTTAAATAGTAAACAGAAAATTTTGATTGTTAATAATAATTTTGAGTATTTGTTTGCTTTTAGTTTAGCTTTTTATAATTTCTAGGCAGGAAATGTAGAAAATCCAATATCAAACATACTTTCCATCACATGTTCTAACCTATTAAAGTATTTTTATAGCAAATACATTTTTACGCTTGCAATAATTTTACATCTGAATCTTTGAAGATAGGTCGACAATACTGTGTTACTTGCATTTGAAGAAATTGCATTTAAATCATCAATAAGTTTGGGTTTTATTTAACATTTATTACGAAACACGTTATTATCCTCGTATTGCAGGTATGTGGGTACTAATAAAAACTTTGTATATCTATATATACGGACTATTTTATTAGGAGACATAATATTAAATAAGAGAACTGCCTCAGAGTGAATCAGGCACGTTTAAATTTATTATTTTATTTCATTAAAATGATCAAAACGCGAATAAAATTTCGGTGAATAATTAAACATCAAAACAACAGGATATCTTCATTACTTACAAAACCGGAAGAAATTTGGGAAATCATTATTGTTACTAAATAATGATAGCTAGTTCTGTTTTCTATTATATAGGGTGTTATGTAAACTTCTGACTTCTATTTATTTTAGATGGAATTCTACTGTAACAGATAACAGAACTTTGTCATCAATCATTAAAATTATTTGTTTTTTCTTATTAAGTTGATAATTTGTTCATTTTTTTCAGGCTTATCTGTGGAGGTAGAAATGGAGAATGCTCCATATTTAGTAAGAAGAGTGTCTGATTCGTTGGAAACTTTAGATTTAGGATACAACTATTGTCGTTTTGTTGACAAAAATACGTTTAACAGTTTTGATAATGTAAAGAAACTAATCTTAAATGATAACTACCTAACGATGTTGCCACAAGACGTTTTTCAAGATTTAGTAACTCTCGAGATATTAGATTTATCCAATAATAAAATTCGTTATTTAAAACGCGACACTTTATTGAATTTGAGGAATTTAAAAGAACTGTTTCTTCAAAACAATGAAATAGCTGTAATTAATGCAGGAGGCTTTATTTACTTACAGAATTTGGAAACACTTGACTTGAGTTGTAATAAACTTAAAGAGTTATCAGATAATGTATTTGTGCACTGCAGTAATCTTAAAAAACTAATATTGGTAAACAATAAGATATGTGATATGTATTCGTTAGCATTGAATGGCTTAAAACAACTAACAGAGATAAATTTAAACGAAAATAGAATTAGAAGTGTTCCAGTAACATTCTTTAGCGATAACACTATGTTAATATCCATAAATTTAGGAAAAAATGCAATAAAGTATATCGAAGGTGATTTATTTAAAAATTTGAAATATCTAGAACATCTTGATTTAAGTGAAAATGCTATTACAGACATGGGTCCAAATCCTTTTAAGGATTTGAGAAACATTACAATGTTAGATTTACACGACAATAGGCTGAAGTCTTTAAATGGCAATTGGTTTTTAGGATTAGAAAAATTAAAAAAATTAAATTTAAGGGAAAACAGAATTTCTAAGATTTCGGTTGAAACTTTTAACGATTTGTGCTCCCTGGTCTACCTTTCTGTTAGCAGCAACAATATACGTTCTTTGGATAATGACCTTTTTAAGAATCTGACTAATTTAGAGAAATTACATCTTCATCATAATCCGTTTCAATCTGTGCAATCACTGATTTTTAGTAATTTAAAGAACCTTAAAGTACTTCTTCTTTCGACAAACAACTTTCTACATTCGCAATTAAGAGCGTTGTTTGAAGATTTGCCGCCTATAAGAAAATTAGGAATGATCAACTATGTCGAAAAAGAAATTTTGTACGAAGGATTCTTCAATAATTTAGAAGCGATAACAAATCTTTCCCTAGATCATATCATAATGACTGAATTTTCGTTTAATGTTTTGAAAGAAATTAAACATCTTGAACGTCTTTCCGTATGCCACACCCAACTGAGTATTCTGCGTTATGAATTTTTTTCAGGATTGAAACAACTGAATACACTAGACTTGCAAAGTAACATGATTAGTAGAATTGATGTACGAACATTTGAAGAACTTTCGAGCTTAACACGTTTATCATTACAACAAAACCATTTAACAGAATTAAATAGTGGTATGTTTAGTGGATTGATTAATTTAGAATATTTAATATTGCGAGATAACAAGATAAAAGTAATAGATAATGGAGCATTTTACTTACCAAAGCTGAAAATGCTAGATTTGAGTATAAATAAGTTAGACTATTTATCAAGCGATGTTTTTATTGATTGTCCTGCTTTGACTAGTCTACATTTGAAAAATAATGTTTTTGAGGATATTCCCTCAAATATATTCCAACCATTAACTTTGCTTGATACTTTGACATTGTCTAACAATAATCTGTTTAAAATAGAAGAAGAAGCGTTTAAATATTTGCGTTGCTTAACCACCCTACAGTTAGCAGATAATGTGTTTCGGAGAATACATCCCAAGAGTTTTCACGGACTTGAATGCTTAAAGACACTTGATTTGAAAAACAATAAGTGGGCTAAATTATCAATAGATATATTTGACAATAATAATCATTTAATGGAAGTTAATCTGCATGGTAATGAATTTTCTCAAGAGGAATTTACGAATTTGTTAAAAAGATATGAAAAGATAACATTTTTGCTTGATGATGATTCACATTGGTTGGGTTGATTTTACAGATTCTATAATTCCTAATTTGATTGTCTACTAGTAATACGTAATATGCAATAAAAGGTTTTATAATATTGTTTGTAGGTTTTTACATTACATTGTTTGCTATCGAAACTCACTGGTCATAAATATTGTACATCGTATCTAAAGTAATACATTTTTAAAATGATGTTGTCAATATATTGTTACAAAATATGTGCTAATATAATTGTCTTTTATCACTTCATTTGTTTTATTTTTTAAGGAATAACAATGGAATATGTAAAACTTAAAGAAATTAAACAATCGTTCTAACATCCTCTAGATTATCTTAAAAAAATGACAAAATTTTTTGCCGCAGCCGTTTAAAACGCCTTTTGTTTTTTAGACATATATCTCATGGCTCAGGAACGAGTTGTGTCGTATCGAGATGGAGTTTTGGTTGTTGGTAGTCTTCAGTTCTTTTTTTTCTGATTTTTGTTTATGGAAATGGATGGTGGTACTAATATAAAATTTGATTTGTTGGTAATGATAGAAGACTACAAGCGCTCGGGCTTTGCCTTTCAACAGGTTATTCGCGATAGCTCACGAGTTTGTTTTGCCCTCCATTAATTTTCTTAGATCAACTATAACCGAATACGAGTCCTTTTTTGTAGTCTACAGAGAAATTTTTCCCTCCATCAAAGCACTTATGGTGGCACCACAGTCAAGCGTTGTCCTCCATTAGCCTTCTTAAATTAACGATGGTGACGAAATTGTTTGAGAACTACTCATCTACCACTGCCAATGCTCAAAATCTCGTCTCGATACGATAACCTGTTCTTGAGGTATAGGAGTACCGCTAAAAAAAAATTAAGACATTTCAAACCGTTATATCAAAAGACTAGACCATTATCAAGTTTTTTACTCACGGATACTTTGATCAGTGGATCAAGAAGTTCGGTCAGTTTTACCTAGAGCTACATACAATCCAAATTAGAGGAAAAACTCATATTAAGACTCCTAGAATGAAAAGTTTATGAGAGAGGGGGACTATTACTGCTTTTAAAAAAAGTTTCTAAATCTATCTACAGCAGAAAAATGGATAGCCTGTCTTGGAATAAAGTATCAAATCCAGTTCCAAATGTAAGCCTTTTCAGGTTCTCACCATGCAGCTATTCTCGTCCATATCTTTCCAGCTATTTTGCTTATTCCATCTCTCTACAACCTTTGCTTTGGTTTACCGCAACCTCTCCTGTCCTTACTTTTTACTGGAGCGCCTTTTCGATTCATGGTCAATTCTAACTTGCTATGGGACATGCTAAACGTCTACTTTAGTGATGTCTCCTATTCTGTCACGAAACATTCTATCACTCAACTTTACGTCCAATATTATTTGAGCTATTAGACAAAGTAAGTAGTTGATGAGTTAGAATTAGTCGAGTGGGTCATTAAGCAATATAACAAATTAGATAAAATGAGAATTTCCAAAACATAAACTGAAGGGTCTTCCATCTCATGATCTTCCTTACCAATACCAAGCTCAAATAGTCTCAAAACACCAAGATGTCTTAGCCAGTACAAATTCGAGTTTAGAATCAGACCGGGCTTACCTCAACAGACATCAAAAATTGTAAATGTTATTTCGAGTTTCTTCTCTTTTACGCTATCTAATCTTGTTTTTGTTCGTTAGTCTATTCTGATTTGGTCGAGGTTAGTGACTGAAATTCAATAAATAAGAAATGTTTTTAAATCACTAACCAAAACGTCAAGATGCCTATATAAACGTAAAATCTTTTTGAGCAGGGCATCTATGATTTAGTTGTCTTTATTGTTAATTGTCAAATGTGACATGCAAAAGACCCATTCAAAATTACTATATTTTGGATACATTGTAACATAACTAATTTGGTTATTTTTGGGTATAAACCAAGTATCTAAACCTACTACCGCAGATAACTGGAACAACATCTAACGGCAAAATTACAAAATGTTTATTTAGGTTAGAGAGTGGAAATACAGCATATGAAGCCTTCTATGTTTAATTGTGGGCGTGCAATATTTATACGACCGTTTAGGGAGTTTACCAGAAAATTTCATGGCATATGGTTTAAATGGCCTTATTCTATGTTTAGTGAGCACAGACCTTAAAACCCGCCCCCTTCTTCGCCTTGTGTTATCTGTCTCAAACTTTTTCTGGGATTCTCTTGAATGCTACACAAAGCTCATCTTCCTCGTTTTGTTAACGAATATTAATATTTTCTCGCTATTTTTTAAGAAATTTATAAATATTAATCACATTTCTAACTGCCTGGTAAGAAATAGTTTCTCTTTCAGGATGGTTTTCATTAAACGCCTGAGAAGCTTGACGTACTGTTCGGTAGTTATTACTAACTATTAGAGCAATTTCCACTTTTTCTTTGTTAGTTAAATGCATCTAATTGGAAATTATAAAAGTCAATTTCTGATGTTGAAACAGTGTGATTTTTCCCAAAATGTCATCTAATAGTACGCTCATCGAAAAAGTTAATTCTTGGTTATCCTGCATAACACACATTTAAAGGGAAGCACAACTTTTTTAAAATGATGATTTTTCTGTCGAGAAATCAATAGTGAAAGAATTTTCCATTTGTCAAGGAATTTTTCACATACGCTGTATTTTATGTAATTAGATGATAGTTATTAATAATTTATTTGGCAGACCTTTAGACATTATGTCAGTATTACAACAATTATATATAACAGGTATTTAGATACTGAGGTGGTCTCAAATTTGAATTTAAGTAACCAGTCTTTAGTATGTAATTCATTCCATTTTAAGTTTTGGTATGAAAAATTCCAACAGCAGTAATTACATTAAACGCAACCAAATACTCAGACATAACCTGTAGTTGTCTTTTATTTTCTCTTGCGTATTCCTAGAAACATTATCATCGCTCTCATTCATTTTTTGTGACAATTACATTCAATTACCTTATATTTTAATGAACCTCTTAATTAATTGCGGAACTTTGTCTGCACAGAATTTTAATAGTAGCTGGTTTCAATGTTTTGATCCTTTTCTCTTCCAATTTACAATGTTACCGTAAGGTGTTTAATATATACAGTGTGCTCGATTTATGACGACACATGTAGATAGGCAACATATGTTGCAGTTAAGTGAATCTCTATATGTGTATTAAGTTTTTTAAACAACTACAGATCAGAACTAAGACGAAATGTTATTGTAAGTAATGCAAAGTTAGATCATCTATATATTTAAAATAGAAAACATTTTCTTTTCCACCTTCGCCAGTGGCAACGACTGAACCGATTTTGATGATTTTTTTTTCTTTAAATTAACTGCTTCTACTCACAAATGTTCCACAATAGTTTTCATTCACTTTTATCATAATTCTAATACGTTACAAACAAATTTCAATTACAATAAAACAATTCGATGTAACAGTGAATCTCCACTTGCAGCACCACCTGGGTAAAACGTCGCGTCTTTTTTATGAACTAGCAATTTGAATCGGTATGGTAGTGGAACTGTATCCGTTGCAGTCCTATCACGTTTCTATATTATGGAATTTAGAGTAATGACATAATATTTTCATAGCAGTGTAGTTTGAAGTTTCACTAAAAGTTACTAACTAAATATTTATACGTTAAAAGTCCCTCATTTGTGCTATTTTTTTAAGCAAACATGAGTTTACTTAACTTAACTATATGATATATTTAGAAAGTTATCCAGTATGTTCATGCAACGTGTGTTACCTACTTACCTGTATCATCACAGATTGGGCACATTGTACAGTGTGGTCCAACTTCGATGGGATTAAATGGGTAACTTTCTTATTAGCGCAAATAAATTAAAACGGTTTAGGTACTCGTGACTTTTTCCAATCTTTTAGAAGTAGTAGCAATAAACACCAAAGTGCCAATTTGCATTCATGATGCCTAAATCAAGATTGGTATACCTGCACTGGATACCTTAGGAATTTCCCTCGACTTTTACAATAACTTTGACAAAACCTCCATTGTTTAAAAATCCAAAAGGTTTATACTTTGTTTTAGCAAACTGTGACTTGCTCTAGAAATAATCTACCTTTTGTTTCAACTCGATACAAAAGTAAAAACAGATGAAGCAAAATATCTTTCTACACCTAATAATAAAAATGACACGTTAATTTGTCGAAATTTAATATTTTGAGATTTAAAAATTTGCAACACGTCATTGCTTGTGTTCTCGAGCTATAATCCCGCTGACGTGCTACTAGCAGCGGTGATTGGGCGCTTCAATAATTACTTGTTTGCAAACATCCAGCAATCTTACGTTGCCAATGCGACCACTTACTGCTTCCTCGTAGACATAAGCAATAATAATTTTTGGCAAAGAAATGGAATATTATCCTAGTCATTCATATTTGCATTTTTTTTTCACCTAACTAGATTTATAACTCATTACAAGTCAAATTAACTCAGTATATTTGTGTGACCTAGAAGGAATTGAAATTAGTTTTTACTGTCGGGTATTTTGATAGTTTGCAAATGCACATTTTTACCCTTTTGGAGTGATGTAGCATTTTTTCTTCTCGTTTTGTCTTTGGTTACATCAAAAACAGAATACAAAACAAAAAAGGCACTGCGTTCATTAATAGTAACAATAATTCAATTTGCTCTTATCAGTTTAACAATCTTAGTTTATTTTTGATTTTACATAAAATATAGCTGAAAATGCCAATACATTTTTTTTGAAAATGAACCCCAATATAACGGAAAACGGCGCAACGAAAGGCTTTAACTATTTACAAAAATGTTTTGTGTTGTCGTATTCTATTGCAAAAGCACCGTAAGCATCTTGAGTTCCATTTTCATGGTCACTTTCTATTTTGGGCCCAGAAGTTACAGTTTTCTAAACAAACTTTTTCGGAAACAATTGGATAGATTGGCTAAAGACAGTTATACCAATAACCAGAAATGAGTACAGTAATACCCCAATTTACTCTACCACATTTACGCGAATCCAAGTTACGCGATTTTTAAATCTTCTCGTCGATTCGTCTTTTGTTGACAGTGGGTCTCAGTTCAATTGAAAAAGGGTTACAAATTTTGAAAAACATAGACTCCAACGAGGGAATTTTGCGTAAGAAGAAAAAATGTTTGATCCGTCAGACGACTTTGTTAGATTTTATGAAGCCTTCTACGTCAAAATAACTTTGGTTTACGTTTTTGCAATTCATAATAATAAAATTTGTTGTATTATCTAAGATTTTATGACACATGTTTCTTCTAAATTATTGTTTTCTTTAGTCTCCGGTCCCAATTAAACATAATTTGTATGTATTTATATGCAAAATTGTATCCCAGTTTACGCGGTTATCCCTCGGTCCCACCTATCGTGTAAGTTCGGGGTATTACTGTAATAGATTAGTTTCTTGCCCAATCCTTTAGATTTAGAAGACCATCACCTTCATTTAGTTTTATAAACAATATGTACCGTACAATTTAAAACAAAAAAAGGACCATTTCCATCAAATCGGTCTCTATATCTGCTTAAGTAAAACTGCAACAAAATAAAAAGCCATCCGAAATTATAATTTAAAGAAAAGATTGTTTCTTGTGCAATAACAATAAAAAAACTTCTTGAATTATGACTGGTTTTGCTTGATTTGGCCAAATTGAATTACCTTCTCTCAGCGTAACACTGCTCGATTTTGGAACAAAGCTACGTCAAGATGGCTCAATAGCCAAATATCATAAGACGAAACAGCATTAGACAAAATGGGATTAGCTAGAATGATTGGTTGAACCTAGGTGAACTGGTTCGGTAGAAAACTTATAAATTTTGTTAAGAAATTTGCAGTGAATTCATTTCATTTATTATTTAGACAAAAGAGGCCAGACAAGATTTACGGAAACCAGAAAAAGCTACATCTATCTAATCCAGTAATTTCTTTTTAGTACAAAATACGAGCCATGCTGAATTTTGAGCAAAAAATATCAAGCTTTCTCATTTCAACCATTTATAACTTGTGAAGAGACCTGCTGTAGGAACACACTGATAGCCTACTTGGCCTACTCAGGAAAGATGCGTGCTACAGATCTACCCAAACTTAAATCAAAGTATTACTTGACTTCAAACAACTTCTTTTCAGAATGTTTGCAGTACTGACAGTTTGGAACTGTAGTTTAAAACTTCATATCTTGCAGACTTATAAGCTGCCGAGAATTAAAAAAATATTTCAATTCATCCTTTCTGGTTCACTTACACCATTTTTCAAGGATGTTTCCTTTCGCATTGTAGTGAGGTCTCTCAACCGTACTTGGTTATGTCGACTAAGATTGTATGTGATTCTCCAAATGTTTCTTCTTTGTCAGATGTCTTCTATCTTCTTACCATATGGCATTTATGTAGGTGTCTTTTTAAAAGGTTTCTAATGGCCTGATGATTGTTACTTACACTGTTACTTTTAGTTCTTTTGAGACATATTTTTACTCGACTTTCAGTTTTATTATTTGGATTTCTCTCATCAGAAACTTTCGTCCCTAAGATACGTTTTTGTTTTTACTCTGCAAATCTATTGTCTTGCCTTGGTATCATTAACATTCTTCTATTTTATATATTTGTCTAATAAATAAGCCCTTTTACTTCTCTGCGTATATTTATGGGTCCTCCTTCTAATCCAATCTTTTGCGTTTTTTCTCATAGCATTTCTAATTTTACGATTTCTATTTCCTTCAATGTTTGTTTTTCTTTTTTATCTAACTAGCCTTTTTTCCTTGTTATGTTTTATTTTTAGTTCTGTTGCTTTTATCATCACATTATTTTCATCTCGTCTGTGTATTTTTTACCAACTCCTTAATTTTTCTCAATGTACTTGCTTCTTATTTCTTAATTTAATAATTTTTTTTAACATCGTCTCTTTTGTGACTTTATGTAAACATATGGAAGTTACAAGGCGGGACTATAATGCAAATTGATATGTAAATTGGATTGGTTCAAGGGTTTGAGATATCTTTATGTTCCATACGAAAAGTGAACAGACTTATTATATTTAATTACTTTACGTCTTCTTAAAGAAACACAACAACTCAATAATAATTTAATTTTTCTTTTGTTTATAGTTTTGTTTACATAATTTTATTAAACATAATAGTTGTAAAGTTACAAATTTGTTTTATTTTTCTTTAATAGTATTTGGTCAACAACGTTAACGATTTAACATATGCTCTGATCCCTAATCTAATGAAATATTCCACAGCCAATACATAGCACGAATTCGTTTTTAGAATTTTGTGTTTGTACGTTTGACGCAAGAACATTTACACGTTGTAGCCTTCTAAATATAATAAAATCACGTAGTTTGACTTTAATAAAATTAACAGAACTATCCTAATTATAGGCATGTACGTATTAATTATCTTGCAAGAACAATTAAAACTTGTAAGGTTATCTTCTAGTACAAGTTAATAAAATCTTTCTATTTTCTTTTTAGAATTATATTTCCAACAATGGCGCAACCGAGCAATAATATTGTTTCACCTCTTGCCAATATACCATCATTGAAACATCTAGATTTAAAAAGTAGAAGCATTGTATTATTAACAAGACACATATTTTGGGGTTTGTACAACTTAAAACGGCTAATTTTAAGTGCAAATTTCATAATGAACTTACCACCAGATGCTTTTAGAGATTTAATTTCTCTCCGACTATTAGATTTATCTAGAAATAGGATGGAAAACTTAAATCGTTTTCTTTTTATAAATTTAAGAAACTTAAGATACCTTCATTTACAACAAAACAAGATAAGACACATAGATGGGAATTGTTTTCTTAATCTAACAAACTTGAACACACTTGATTTAAGTTATAATGCAATCAAGAGATTTGACCCTAATACCTTTCTAAGTTTGATGAAATTGGAGTATTTGGATTTAACTCAAAACGAATTGGAAGAATTACCAAACCATTTATTAGTGGGCTGTAGAAAACTGAGAAAATTGATACTGACAGATAATTGTATACGCATAATAAATTCATTTGCATTCAGTTGTTTAACGGAATTGAGATGTGTCAGCATAAATGGTAACAGCCTCAGGACTTTACCATTTACATTATTTAGTGATGCTGCTAATTTACGGTACATAGATTTAAGTGAAAATACGATAATTCACATAAGAGCAAATTTATTTAAGAATTTGAAACTTCTAAGATATCTTGATTTGAGTATTAATGCCATTGTAGATATAGAAGAGAATGCTTTTAGGGATTTAAAGAAAATTGAATATTTAAATTTAGAAGATAATCGGATTGAATGTTTACATAATCAACTTTTTTTTGGGTTAGATAAACTGGAAAAATTGAATTTGAGAGACAACAATGTTAGGAGACTTTCTGAGCATATATTTAAGGATCTTTATTCACTTAGATGCCTTTTAATTAGCAGAAACAAATTAATTTCTTTAAATAACAGTATGTTTAATAATTTAGTTAATTTGACAAGATTATATCTTGCGCATAATAAGATTCAATTAACGGATTTAGAAATTTTTGATAATTTAAAAAGACTTAGAATACTTCTCATTTCGGTAAATAATTTTCTATGTTCTCATTTAAGACTATTTGAAAAGTTGTCATCCTTAAGAGTGTTGGGAATAGCTGATTACACTGAAAAAGAAATTTTATACCCAGGTTTCTTCACTAATTTGAAAGATTTAAACTATCTTTATTTAAACCATATCTTAGTGACTGAATTGTCATTTAATGTTATAAAAGAAATTAGAAATCTTCAATGCCTTTGCATATGGAACACGAAATTGGATTTTCTAGGTTGTAATTATTTCTCAGGATTAAATAGCTTGGATACGTTAAATTTAAAACGTAACCGAATTAACAGAATTGAATCTGGAGCATTTGATGGACTTTCAGCCTTATACATTTTATCTTTAAAGCAAAATAACATAACGGAACTGAATGAAGATATATTTAAAGAATTAATCAATCTGGAAGAATTATCATTGAACGACAATAAAATAAAGATTATAACTTGTGAAATATTGTCATTGCCAAAACTAAAACGTCTGGATTTGGGTAAAAATCAATTAGAATACATAACAAGGGATGTTTTTACAAAATGTTTTGCTTTGACTTGTCTATGTTTAAAAAATAATGCTTTGGAATATATTGCTGAAAATGCTTTCGAACCACTAAACCTGCTTGAAACTTTGACCCTCTCTAATAATAGACTTACGGAAATCACAGAAGCTACGTTTAAAGGCTTGTATAGTTTAGAACAACTAGCATTAGCTGAAAATGAAATTCAGAGAATAGATTCCAGATGTTTTCATGAACTTGCGTGTTTGTACTCCCTTGATTTGCAAAATAATAGAATCAACTATTTAGACATTGACGCGTTTGATAATAACACCCATTTGGATACAATTAGTTTAGCTGGTAATCCATTATCAAGTGAAACGATTAATGAGTTAAGAAGGAGAAAAAGATGTTCATTCACTAGCGATTAGAATATTAGATTATATAAGAATCAACTTGCTTGAATATTATACAACTAGTTTTACAGCTCCCTGTAATATAATAAACAAATATTGAATATCTCTATATGATGTAAATTACATTTGTTGTAAATAAAGTATCATTGTTTTATCATTGTATTAAATGTAAATACACTAATAATATGTAAATAGTAAATAGCACATTAGCATTTATCATTGATTGTAATATGAATCAGAAAAATACATGTTTTAGATATAAATATGGCAGATATTTATAAAACGTCTTTCAGTGTTATATTCAAAGCTTCATCAAATTAATGAAACTATTATCCCTTATGTATGTACATAGTCTTGGTCTGATTTCAAAAATCAAAACGAAACCTAGACCAAGGCTTGGGTTGCTAAACAAAATTTTGCTCTTGGGCTTTACCTTTTACCAACTAACCTAAGACTAGCAATTTTAGACCAAAAAGCCTCTATATCCAAAATAAATTATTGTAAAACTGAAATTTTGAACATTGGTTCTTTTTTAAGTTTTCGTCAACATTTTGTTTCAACGCCTAGAATCCTGGAAATGTACAATCAAGCACTGGAACGATTGGGTCAAAAATGCCCATCTATAGCTTACATGAAATGGAAGCTCTGAGTAGTACTTAGTGCCGACACAACGTGGTATCTGATTTGACAGGAAATATCAAAAAGGCCCACGAAATTAAACGCTTTTCTAGTGGAAATATTGCAAATATGCTCATATGAAGTATTTTTGTGAATAACATATACTTTTTAATGGTGTATTTGGGTTACGTGTACAATTAATAATAGACGAGCTATGAGAAATAAAATAATTACAGTCGCTACTTACTTTATTAGACTTACCCCTACAATTTTGAATTTTTGAGTTTTAAAGTTGATATGATCTGTACCAGCCATATGTAAATGACATTAAAAGATGGTTGTGGGTTTTTTATACAAGTAGAAATACTTAAAATAGTGGTGAACTATCAATACTTTGTTAAATCACCCTTTGCTTGTAGTAATGCTTCTATTCGCCTGGGCATGCTGTTGATGCAGTTTGCTGCTATATCTTTAAATTTTTGATTATGGTTCCAATGGTAAATGATTCTCTCTACCAACTGCACCTTAGTGGTAATGTTTTCTGCAGCCAGTTCCCGTTTCAGGCACTCCCAGACATTTTCCGATGGGATTCATGCCTGGTGAGTTCCCGGGCCACGGTAATACTGGTATTTCTTGCTCTTGCAAGAAAGTTTTTATAGTTTTCGCAGTATGACAAGGCGCCCCATCTTGCATGAAGAACTTACATTCACTATCAAACCATTTATCGAGCTAGGGGATCAATTTTGTTTGCAAAACCGTCTTATATTGGTCCTGCCGCATGGTTCCCTCAACGATATGTAGCCTTCCCAGTCCCTTACCACTAATGACTGACCATATCATTACTGATGTGGAGTGTTTTATGGTCTTGACCACACAGTCCAGCGTATAGTTTTCCCCTGCACGTTTGCGTACAAACTGGGCTTTGTCGTCCATTATGTGGAAACTCGCTTCGTCACTAAAGCAAACCTGTCAATAACCAATAAGAATATTACAGATTCGAAACAAAATTAGTTTCCTTGACTTACTATCTGCCAATCATCTAAAGTAAGGTTCTTGTGTAAATTGACCCAAGTCAAACGCTTTTTTACCATGGCTGGGGTCAACTTAGGCTTTTTCACCGACCTGCGACACTTAAAATTTATGGCGTACAAATTGAGATGTACAGTAGCCACTGATACATTGTAGCCTGCCTTTTGTAACTTGTTTTTCCGTTCACAGTGGGTTGCCCTTCTGTTATCAACAGTTAAATTTCTTAATAGCCTTTGTCCCCTTGGGGTTATCAAAGCTTTTCTGCCGCAACGACCTTTCCGAACAGTCTCCACGGGTTGGTTTGTGGCCAGTTTCTTCTTAATCTTTCGCACTGAAGCTTGGGAAACACCACATTCTTTTGCAATATTTCTTTGACTATAATCAGTACTGCGCAATAATGCTGTTATAGACGATATTTGAGCTACAGACAGATCTTCACCATTACCCATCTAAAAAAATTTAATTGCAGATTAATCGACTGATCTCTTTACTAAAACATTAACAGAAATGAAAAAGAACCATACCAATATGTAAATCATAACAAATGACAATACTCACATTTCCATCTCTGTTGAAAAGTATGCAAAAGTTAAATTAAATCACTTAAGAAGCACATGAACCACAAGATGGAACATTGACAGGTAAACAGACATTTTCAGATATTCTGTCAAACATTCTATATTATCGACTAAATTGTGTACCAACCGAGTAAATTTGATTATACAACCGCAAATGCACCTACACAACAGCATGTGCACAACTTTAAGATCCTAGACGAGCAACTAAGCTTGAAAAACCGAAACTTTAGGGGCGAGTCTAATAAAGTGAGCAGGGACTTACTGGTGCCCATTGTAGGAAGGCGATTAGCAGAACTGTTACCAAGAATTATGTTCTGACAAGAAATCATGCACAAAGGTCTCTTTATTTCCTGTATTTCCAGAAAAAAAAACAATGTGATGTATTATTAGTTCTAACTTATCTGGAACTTTTCCCCCCTCTGCGCTGTGACGATAATCTTCTTTGTAGATATTGAATCTATTAAAATATCTAAGGCACTCTGAAGGCCGGGTCTTTTTTGAAAAGTTTTTACGCCTTCTGCTTCATCAGCCAGTACGAGAAGATGTGGTGTCGCTGAAAGAAGAGAATGTTGTTTAGACATCTTTTCACTTCAAGTGTAGGTGTCTGAAGTGACTTGCGTAATCCACTGTCCAAGTACGTCCATGGCTAGGCCTGCTTTGTTTATCAGGAAATCTGCATCCGCAGTAGCCCATAAGTCTAACTGCGATGTCTTTACTGATAGTATCTCTGTGTACGTCCGCATGCTGCTGTTCTTGATCTTAGGTGAACTTTGTCTTCTACCTTTCAAACACCACAATAACAGATAACCCAAACCAGCGTGAAAGAAGTAACACCGTTTACTACTGTGCTATCAGTCTAGATGTAGTGTTGGGAAAAAGCTTTTGAAGTGTTGACGTCACTGCCTATGCTCCTTTCAATCCTCTTCGAATTTTACAATGCAATCATTTCTTACGAAAACTTGCTGCCTGTCACGGGAACGATTTTGTTGCGAAGCGCAACACCTCCACCGTATACAAAAAACAAGCGACTTCACTTGATATTTTCTGGAGAATTTTAATGGTCTGACTCTGGGAAAAGTATTGACATCCCGATTTCGTCCAGAGTCCCTAAGGTTCTTTTCTCCGGACAGCTTCTCACATACCTTCAAATAGATTAAGAAGTGTAAAAGTGCACTTTCCACGGTACCACCACAGCCTTGGACTCTGAACTGACGCATGAGGTTTTGCTCAATAGACGTATCAGTCTACACTCAAGTACGACGTACTGTAAAAAAAATCATTTGCTGTAAACTGTTCAGATTCTGCAGCAGACATCTTCTGTTTGAAGTTTCCCATTTGCTGGGCGTATATTTGGGCTGATTTTGCGTAATGTAGGTGTTCCATAGCGTTGAAATGCGACAGCATTTCAAAGACGCAGTGAAAATGAATCTCTCGGTCTTCAGACTGTTTAGCATGAATGCAGATATTGCAAGAACAGGATTCTCTAAACAGCTCTAATACGGGTGACTGGGTCACCTTCATAAATGACTTTTTGCCAGAACATAATTCTTGATAATACTCGTAGTTGTGCAGATTGCCTTTCTACAACAAACACGCGCGATCATTTCATGTTATTATTGGTCCTACAAGATATATATATATATATATATATATATACCATTAGAAAGTTTATTTTACGCCAAAAATATTTAGAAAATGCCAATGTTTCTTAATTTTTCCGGGCTTATGAGCTTCTTGTCAAACTGGAAACAATGTCACTCACTAAGTATTCATAACTATAACCCAGTTCATCCTATTTAATTTAAGCACTATGTAAACATTTTAGGCCCATATGTTCTGTCTTAACATCAGTTTCAACGCTTGTTTGCACCTTTCCAGGATTTCAGATGCTCACGTGCTTGAAATCCAAGGAAGCCGACATAGAAAAGTTGGGGTGTCCTTTAGTATCTTGTTAATAACTTTAAACAGGATCATCATGCTCAATCTCAGCTTTAGTTAATTTTTGGTTCAAACCTAAAATTTCTAGACTATAATACCAAGTTGTTTTTGACTGAATAATCCCAAACTGATCGTCTCGGAAATGCAATTTTTATGTTTTTTAATAGTAGAACACATACTGTGTGTCTCACGGATAACAGAGCATAAGGAAAAGTCTAACCAAGCGTCAGACGAAGAGTTCTTTAATTGTTCTACTAATTTAATAAGAACACCCACCATTAAAGTTGTCCAGAATGAGAAGAAGAAAATATATTTTAGGATCTTACTCATGTCTTTACGTACATTCCGACTTCCGTGAAGCATAGGGTATATTGAAATATTGATTGATCACATTTTCCGTTTTAAGATGAAGATTTCTTTTTTACGTTAGATATATTGAGTATAAGGATTTTTATATGTTTCTAATGAAATATGAAACACTTCTTTAAAACTTTCTTGGTTACAAAAAATAGCAGCAGATCTATAATTTATTATAATTTTATAAAATGCTAACAAAATGATATATCAAAAATAAAAAATACTCGAGCTACTTTCTAAATTAAAACATATTTCAGCTCTTAAATATTCAAACAGACACGTGCTCTAAATCTGACATCAGATTTCTAAAACAATACGTTATAATGTTCACAAAAAAATTAAAGAAAATTATTATAGAGGGTGTGTGCAATACACACGACAGATATATCGACGCCAGTCCATATTCCTAAGGAAGTTCTTGGCGCCATGTCGCAGTTCTTGAACTTAAAACTAGAATTGACATGACATGAACAAAGTGAGCATAGAGAAATGTTTATTTAGATCATTAACTCCTACTTATGGATCTAAATTATTTCCGTGTTTGTTGTTGTTGTATCGGAATCCCATCTGGAATTTCGATGCGGCCAGATGAAAGAAGCCGACTTTTATTTCTGTCCATGCATATAAATTCTTCAATATTTAAAACTGTAATTTTATTTATTGAATATTTATAAAACGTGAAATGGTAGTTGTTTAATGATATTGTTGTTTAGATTTATTTATTTGTTATTGTAGCTTAAAGAGTTTTAACAGGAATGAAGAAGATTGCATGCAGTTTGAACATTAAGAGAATGGTAGTAATATTAATAATAATAAAAAAAATCCGTTATTTAGATGTAAAAAAGTGGTTTAGTGCCTTATATGTCTGAGTAAATTTTTTATCATCAGGCAAGGTTAGACCGTTTCCAAAAATAACCCACTCAATTTACTTTAAGGTATGAAAATTAATTTTTGTTTGAAATTCTTCTGAGTTTACTGTTAAAGTCATGGTTTTTAAAATGATCTAGATAAATTTAAAATGACATTTTGGCAGCAGAAAAAATCTAGCAAAAACTAGACAAATTACAAATAAGCAAAGGTGGTGGGTTTCTTTGATCTTTTCCAATACAATCCATTAAGAAGAATATTAATAAATTATTAGATAGGATAAGATCTCGCTCAATACCATGTATGCTTACTCTTCAGTTGTTTGATCTTTTGCAAAAGTTAAATTTAATGACCTCGCAGAATTAGCATCAACGTTATTCCTGTAATCTCTTTTTTATCGAAGAATACTGTATTCATGACTTTTGATATTTGCTTGCATGTTTTCTTTTTTGGATTTTGATTTTATTTGTTTTTCATTGTGAGATTTCCACTTTCAATTCTGGATTATCTTCTCTTTTTCCCCATTAATTACAAACCGGTACACTCTAATTTGTTTGTCCAAATTCAAACAAAGATTGTGACACAACATTTCTATCTCCAAAACTCTCAAGCACTGTATTAGACATATTTTCATTGAATTTGTATTGAATTGCAATGATCACATTAAGCTGTTTTTGGCAAGGTACATGTAGTCAATAAAAAGTCATTCTGAAGTACTCGTAAATTGTCAATTGTCTAGTTAATATCATTGAAAGCAAAGAAAGAAAGACTGAGGAGCTTAATGTTGTGCCACCACAAACAAAAATATTAGACAATGATAAAGGTTTTATAAAGTAACCTTGTTTAAACTGATAAATATAACCTAAACTTGAAGCAAAATTTTTCCCAGATAGATTCTAGGATATCAACTTTTTTTCCTAATGGAGATTTGGGCATTAACTCCAAAGATCACTAACCCACCCGCGCTATAATTTCAGTTGGCTACAGATTGTGGCTGAAGGTTGAGAAAGCAGAAGTACAAATTTGGGCAATATCTAAAGTTTCTAAAATATTTTTTTATTTTTGTGCTCAGGCAAAGAGATAGAATTGATAAGTGTGCATTGTTAATGTAAAGTTGCATGTGTTATATGTATATTGAATACCAGTGATTTAAATTTTGATTTGAAAGAAAATCGTTGAAAATTGTAGAAAACTTCACTATGTTGTTTACATGCGACAATATGGCAGACCTCATGGTCTAAGTAGATTTTAGTTTTGTAACGAAGATGCTTGGTATACCGAATTTACATCTTTCAACCCTTAGGACATTTATTGTAAAACAATAGAGACAATTTGCTTTAGATTTTCTTCTTGACAACCAAATATATTGATACATGTTACTTCTTCATCATGGTTGGGTTTCTAATAAGAAGGGTCAATTAATGTCAACCCTAGTGAGCCAGAATCATCTTAATGTTCTAATGATTTGTTTTTCCTCAAGTTGTATTTTTGATTTGTTTTTTAGAAATCAACTTGGGACTTAAAATTGCTTTTGTAGCCTTTATATAAATTAGTACTAAGTGCGCAAAGCAACTCTTTTTATCAGAGACCTTTGATTGATATGAAATTGATCTGCATTGTCTTCGATGTCAGACTAATCAAATTCTTAAAAAATTAATTCGTCATATACTAGCAACTAGAGACACAAATCATTATTTCTAGGTCAAGGGTCTGAAGACTTACCACATCAATTTTGAAACGTCGAGTTTACTCTTCGTGAATTTTTGTAAACTTTTTTTTACCAAAAACAAGTTTTTCGTTTTAGCCATTTTTGCATCTATTTAATAAAGACCAGATGTGCAAGTAGCTTTTTATTCAATTTCTTATAAAGCACAAAGTCTGCAGTTTTCATGTATATCGGTTAGTGTACCAAATACCAAGAAGACACTTTAGATTTTATATATGATAGCCTTTTTGCATTTCTTTTTAATGTTGTTTCTTGTCAAAGACACCAGTCAGTAATAAGAGCAGCTATGTGGAAAGTACACTTTTTGTAATGACTAATGATATTCTAATTACTAAATGTTCTATGAAAACACATTAACATAACCAAGACTTATCTTTAGTATCCAGTACGCTTCTAAGACGTAATCTACGATACGAAAACTATTTTTGACCATTATCAACACATGACTTTGCCATCACTTAACTATTTCCGATTTTAATCATTCTTTATAGAGGCCGATAACTTAAACAACATAAGGTAAATAAGGGAACCTTTCTCAAGCATTTTCCTAGAGCAGCACTTATCTTCAGACTACTGGTAATCCGTAAGCAGATCGTTGCATCGATAGTGTGCAGAAACATTACACGCAGTACCTGTACAATTACTATATGGAAGTAAATTTTCAGATATTGAAATCTAAATGAAAGAAAAATTAAAATACAATACTCCAGCATTCATTGTAAAAGCACATTCTCGTCTGCACGCAAAATGTTAATGTGGCAGTCTAACAAATTGCAATTAGCTGCACATATTTTCAATGGGTACAAAGATGTAGTGTCGCAAAAGTGCGTACAGTTTCAACTTGCAACGCAAATTCTTTCAAATGTTGCTTTATTGTTTTATAGAGCTCTGCACGCGCAGAATTTTGTTGACCTGGTCCGGTCCGGCAGCACTTGAATTAAATAGCTCGAGAAAAATTAATAACATCCTCAACCGGACCAAAGTCCGACAAGCCTGAGACGTCTGACATGTTCAAAAAGCCTGACTTGCTCGACCAGGCCGAAAAGCCAAATCATTTGGAAAAGTTCGACATGTTCGGAAAGCCTGAGAGGTCCGAATGGCCTGAAGGCCCATATTAACGCAAAACATTCAACCGATGAAGCTAGAAATAGACAACCAAGGCTTGATTCAGGCCCATCTGTATATATATCACGGTATTTAATTGTATTTTATGTCATGAAGATCAACTTTTACCAAAATGCAATTTAGTATTAGCTGTAATAAAATTTGCGGGGATATTGGCTCTTTCTTTTGTTAATTACGCTTATTGTTACAATAACAGATGAGTGACTACATAAGCTCGTGAGTCGGGGACTAAGGTTAACCACTGTACTTGTAGCAATCGTAATCCTTCGAGGTCTGGGCGAAAGGTGGGCCCGATTTAACTCTTACAGTGGTTTCCCATCTTTTGGTCAAGTTGAACTCATTTTTGTTGGTGTGTTTTATTTTAAAGAGAAAAGGAAACACGAAAAACTAAAAACAATTGTTATAGAGCAGTTCATATATGCAGATAAGATATACTATTAATAGACGTAATAGAAGTTCTAAAACTCCCGACCACATGATAGCTAAATAGGCTATTTGTTTCATTAGTAATAATAATCAAGCGAATGATACTAAGGTATTACGATTTACGAATAGATGCTATTTGCACTAATCCGACCAAGAAAAAAGTTTTTCTTACTAAAAAAGGCTTTTATCAGTCAAAAATATGCGGCCCGAAAAGCCCGATAAATCAACAAGCTTGAGTGGTCCGAAAAGTCGAATATAGAGCCAATCAGAAATTCTAAGCCGTACAGGCCTTTACTATGTTGTAACCTCAGCAGCGAAAGTGGATTCTTGGAAACAAAAGAAGAAAAAGTTCAAGAAGAAATCCGGATGTAACTGTAATGGTTTAAAAAAATTCTATTAGCATAAAAAGCATAAAATGATACACTATGAGTTTACTTGCATGCAAACGAAGACCCAAAACTAAAGTACCTACCCTTAACATACCGTATATGTCAAGTAGTCTTCAACATCAGCATTCCGCATACTAGCGAGAATCTTTGGACGCATTCAGCAGAAAAAACAGCTACCGCTACTCATCGCTCTTTCGAGTCGATGGATGGAAATTTGATGTAAACATTTGTTAGTAGCGCAGCGCATCATCAGAATTTTACTCAACAGCTTGCTAACTGTTGAATCTACTGAATGCATCCTTTTATTTACGTTTTCATCCAACTGTTAATAATTCTATCAGTAACAGAACCTCAAGATTCTGAAGTGTCTCTCTTACAGGACGTGTAATCATTCATCGCGCTTTGAATTCTTCTCTTTTCAGCTTCTGCAGAGAAAACTGACTTGGGATGATGCTTCTTCTATCCTCTCTGAGGTTAATTACGACAGTCAGTGATGCCAAAATCTTTAATAAAAGTTGTCTTAAGCTCTTAGACAAAGGGTTGCTCTCTAACGGTTTGGCTGGCGTTCAAGCCTTGTCTTACCTGATGGTAAGGAATTGAATTTTAAAAAGTGATGAAGACTGATTTTTGCGCTCTCGGATAAATAGACGAGGAGCTAGGTACGTAACTTATACAGACTCGCGAAAATTGCATTTTGGTTAGCAAATAATCGCTAAAGTTGTAGTTGTTTTGGTTCCACAAGCGAAATATTAAATAATTTATGTAAATGTGAAAAATGCATTACAGAAATATATTCGGAGGACTATAAAAAATAAATAAAATAAGGGATTAATAAATAGAAAATTGAAACGTCACAAGAATCAATAGTCTTTGTCAATTTTATTTTTTTATGTTTTTTTTCCAGGGCTTTATTTACTTCGTCCTGATTTTATTTTCTCAGGTGATCTTATAAACATCATATTTAAGCGTTTGTTATCATGTTGTTATAGTATGATGCTTTCTTCAATAGTATTACAAAGTATCTACAAAATGTATTTATATAAATAAAAACAAAAGATTAACCTTTATATTAGTTTCAAATCTTGCCAACTGGTTTCTTTTTCAATAAAAACAAACTGTGTAGACTGCAAAAACTTCGACTTAACGATTTTAACTTTTATTTGTCCGTACCATATAAATCCCACCAGTCTCGGTTTCCTATTTTTTATATTTCCAATTTACATAAATTTAAAAATATTAATTTCAAAAAAGCCCGCAATGATCTACTTATCAAATCATGTGTACCCTACACTAACTAAGCATGCAGATTTTTTTCCTTTACTGCAAACCCGGTATGTGGATTACAGTTATGTAATAACACCGTTAATAAACGAGTAGAAAGTTCATTTTTGCGAAATGTCAGCGCTAACCTCAATTAACCTTGGTAAATTAGTATTATCATTTCATCAAATGGTACCATCACTTTTAAAGGTATATAATATCTGGGTTCGAATGAAATATTGTGTTGTTACATACATTGTAATACCTACTTGGGTCGCAAATTGCTATCCTTATTTACGGTCTCATATAATAATCTTAATTTTACAAGGAAGTTTGTCTAACATCTTGGTTGGTACTTGTTTGCCTTTTTATTTATTGAAATTGACCAGTATGGATTTAAACCAAATTATAAGAATTTATAAAAACTGTAATTAATTACATAGAGTATTTTCACACCTTAAACTATAAATAGTTCCAATTAGTTATTATTTTAATTGACTCTTTTCTTCCTGATGTATTTTTCACACATATTTGCAAGGTTCCATCATAACTTAAACTTCTTCCTACAGAATTAGGCAAAAAATTAGTGTACCTTTCTTTAAGATCAATTTATGAACTTTTAATTTTTTTGTAAGGAAAAATTAAAATGTTGCAAATATTATTAAAAGGCTTCCGTGACTACTACTGTATACGACCTCGTTCGTGCATTTTCTACACGAAGCGAAAATTATATTTAATTGTTAAGAAATAATAATAGTAATAACAGCCACCAAGTTGATTTACACAATTTGTGGAACAGTTTCATTGTTAGATAGCAAGTATATTGACGTTGATATTTACTGCTTGATATTTTGTAATAATGTGTATTGAAGAAATATTGAATTCTGAAATATTCACACACTATTCTAGGTATATAGGATATGTAGGATAAAATGATTTTCTTTTCAGAACTCTCTGTAAACATACGTAATGCATGCTTTTGATAATGGAAAGAAAAATTGAACTCGAAATGTAAATAGACTTTTATTGGATCTGTAAAATAAGCTATTGTTGCTAGGCTGGACAGACTTTTGTTGTGTTATTTATATATTTATATTACAAATATATTAGAATCGCAAATATATTGGAGATTTATTGGTTAATTCAATAAGGTTACTCACCACTATGGTAGTAAATGTTGAAAAACTTCTTACCATTGTGAATCTTTAAATATTATTAATTATAGATTCATCATGTCATACTTCTGTAATGTTTACTCACATGACGCTTGCTGTTAACTAAATTATGGGAATGTTTGAGATCAAAATCACCAACCAGATTTGTTTACATCTCACTACTTACTGTTGTAAAAAGCCTCCGTCTGTTCCTAGAAAAAACTTAAAGCTTGGTTGTTGATTAAAGAACTATAAATGATGCGCAACGTTCTTTTTTAGAAATTGTAAAGGTCAACTTCGACTTTGCAAAAATCCGTGAATTTTAATGTCTAGAAATTGTAAAACAAAATCAAGTGTTTGGGTTAATTTGAACTCAAAATATCTTTTTATTTTTCTTTTATAGACTCGTTTATTAACACTAAGAACTTCAACCGTTTCAAGTGACATTCTTCTGAAACTAACCTTATTTAGAAACCTTTCTTTAAGCTCATTTATACAAATATTGGTGGTATGAAGAGCAACGTAATTTTGGTGTCACCAAACAAGCCTGTAACGCACGAAGATATAGGTTAATACTGGATTCTGTAAATCCTTGTCTAAATATTTTACTTTAATAAGTGCAAAAGCATTTGGAAATATTCATCTAACACTTTTTGTATCCAGTCTTGCACAGGACTAATGGTTTCTACACAAAAACAAAAGGATCTACTACCTTGTTTATTTTACTCGAAACCATCAGAAGTACCAGCTTGTTGTCTAGAATTATGTAATCCATGAACGATTCAGCCCAAAATGGATGCGTTTCCAGTTTGCATAAATTTGAGAGTGAATCACTTTCGCCTTTTTGACTTTAGAAATGCAAGTCTTTTCACTTTTCGTGACCTCTCGAAATATTCCTTTGCTTTAGCTAATGCAACAAACGAATGGTTTTCCAAATGGGGTGAACATTAGAAACTAACCACATTATTGTACCTGCTTTGAACAAAGCAGATGTAGAAAAGTGACTGATTAAATTGCAAAAGAAAAACAGTTTGAAATGCAACGTTTGGATAAATCACTGTTCCTTGGTTAGTTACTCTTAAAACTACTTTTTAAAGACAATATTGTTAAAATCAAATAACATAATAAAAGTCAAACATTTTTGAAATAATTTTAATGACAGCGTAGTGAAAAGTTTTAAGTTTGCTGGCCTTCTCGTCTCCGTATGATTTTGCTATTTCAGAAACGCATCGTAAAGTATGCGTTTGGCTTCCTTTAAACAGTACTGCTTGATAAGGCATTTTTCTATTGTGTTATGCCTGAATTATATTTTAATTCCACAGATCCTTGAGGTCTGTATAGAACAATCTTAAAACTTTCATAGCAAATTTGCTGTCTACTAGGATTACTGATTATGATTAGTCGCAAACCTATAACGACATCAATACAAAAACCACCGCATCAAAGGGAAGTCAAACAATCATAAATAAAAAGTGAAGTTCAAGTTTGCTTTTGTATACTAGCGTCATATCCACCTGTCGTGACATTTGAGGATTTTACCAAGTAAATCGTACTGGAACTTTTTATATACGAACATTTTCTTTAATGTACGTGACCTTTCTTAAAGGAACCTTGATCTAATTCGACATCTGTCAATTCGACGCCGAGTTGCACAATCCCACATCGTCCTTGCTTTAGGACGAAAGACCATGCCCTTTGATTTATACTAAGCAAGTACGTACTCAAACTATATTAACCGGAATTCTCCCGACAAAAGTTGGATTTAGGGAAAATAACCGCAAAAAGGCGTTCCAGTTTCCGCGGTACCGGTTTATATGCTCCACGAAAGCCCCAACCTAGAGATACCCAACGTCACTGGCTGGACGTTTCAGCAAAGACTCGCACTCTCACTTCCAACTTTTGGTATTTTGCAAGCACAGAGGGTGATAACGTCAGGGTACTGCGACCCCTATTTGTTACTGGAGATATGAAGACCTTTCGGACTTGTACGAATTTGGCGTCTTCCAGCATAAGACTCCCTACCTCCTCAAGATGACTAGTAAGTGACTACTAAGTTGAGTACGCTGTGTTTTGTATTTTTATAAACTGCTCAGTCTGCTAACTGGCTTAATTAATTCGTGCGGTTTCACCCTACCACTCCACGCAGCCTCGTTCCTCTACTAGCTAAACCCAACCGATCGACTTTGACAATTTGTTCTTACCTGATGCCCTCCAACCCACTCACTTCAACTGTGAGATGCTCCCCATTGAAGGAGAACACAAGTGTATCTAGGAGAAAGCACAAATGTCTTTATATTCCTTGTCGAACGTGGTAACCAGATAGACAAGTCAAGCACCCCTGGTAGAAAGTTGTACAGCATACCTGTAGGAAAGGTATCTTGGAATCTCTCTATCTTACGAGAGTCCCCACCGCTTTGCTACATCTACCAACCCATACTTGATCTCTCATATCATCTAAGTTCAGCAAATCTAGCAACGAGTTTTTCCACTGCTCAAGGTCTCTCTTAGTTTTAAAATGAACAACTCGTTGAATTACTTCCAAGTAAAAGCCTTAGAACACAACAGCTTTTACTAACCAACATTATGACGGCCATTTCACAACCTTCTTGTAACTTGTTTTGTTTCCAAAATGTAAATCAAGAGGGAGCAGGGAGTTCTTGACTCGTTACAGCAAGCAATCTCCCAGGAAGCGTTTGAAGCATGTCAAAAGCGCTGTAAGCTCTGTATCCGGCCAGAAAAGGAGTTCTTCTGTGCGTAAGTCTAGAAAATCCAGAAAATTTCCAATACGATCAGATTGTATCAGGGACCTTTTATTATCTACTGCCTGTATGATAAAACTCAAGAGAAATCAAGAATACCAAAGCAAGCTAATTTGGGATTTAATCTTAAATTGAGAAATTTCAGAATATTTTCTAGAATGGCAGGAGTCTTGATAGTACGACGTTTCTAATATTTAAAATGACAAAAGGATTATGTTAAATGAAACATCACGCAAAGATGACCAACTGTAATTAACAGACAATTTGCTTTCACGTATGTGTGATTGACCCATTACCAAGTGTTTGAATTCTTGATATCATCTTTCACCATGACTAGAAGGCAATTCAGGAATATCGGAAGGGGGAGGTTTCTCTCAGAACTGAAAGACCAAATTTGAAACCGAAGCGAAAGCGCAGTGAAACTAGTAGAAATTGTCACTTTGAACAGCAGTTCTCTATGAGTTAATTTTGGTCTTACTCTATTGTTATCTAAAATAATGAAGACTAATTTTATGCAATTATATTAAAATAGCAACAAAAGTGGGAAAGCGAGTGCAACTAGTTGTGTTCGAAGAAAGTTATAAATTAAAATTGATGGAAAGTTATCTAAGACGAACTAAAAAACTTGAATTTTTTAAGTTTAAGTTTAAAATTGGAAAATGTATGAGATAAATAGTAAAAGAAGTAAGATCGTTTTCAGTCTTTCTCTGAAAAATCTCCCTGCATTGACGTGGTCGAACTACCTGCCATTAACTTATCATCGCGCTAGCGCGCTGCTCGTCTTTTTATTCTTGTTAACGGGTCTTAGAAATAAGCTAGAAATGTGTTGCACTTGCTCGTTATTTTCATTTTCTTATGTCGTAAATGGTCACGGTGTCTTTTTTTATCTTGGTCAATTTAAGATGTAACATAAGTCCTGGGAGCTAATTCTTTGTTTTCTTTATATTTGCAACATTTGACATCCAAGGATTTTTGTTTCTTTAAAATGCCAATACTATTTACAATTCCTGTAAATATTGATTTTATGAATGATTTGTTGCGGACAAAAACAGAATTCGCCAGCAACCTAGCTCTAAAGCCAGAGACGGGTGGAGTCTAAACTATTTCTGTACAATTATTTAAACTAACAGTTTTTAATTGCGTACTTTTGTTTACATCAATGAGTGCCAGTCACGAAAGTTACGTCGCTGCCTTATGTCTTGGTGACAAACCAAACAACTTTAACCATAAAGAAACATATTTATTGATACTGTTACTGAGAAGTATTTTTAGTTTTTACTTTAAATAAACATGATGCGGACGATTATCAAGATGCTTTATTAATAATAAAATTAAGGCGAGCAACAGCTTATCTTTGGATTGAGTTTATGGTCAAGACTTACTTTAGATCACTTCTATTTCTGGTTATAAATTAATTTTCAATTTTCAGGTTTCGGGCTTTATTATTAAATTTGATGTAGAATTTAGCAAATCTCCACTCACAAAATAAATCACGACACACTTGATGATATTTACTTTTAAGTTGTTTACCTGCGACGAAATGCATCAAAGACGACCTCCACGCTTGGCTGTCTACCACCCAATACTTGATCTTTCACACGCACAACTCCCTTTTATCTCGGACCGGGACCTTTCGCCGCGCATCTTTCGACGCGAGTCATTTGCCGCGGAGACGTTTGCCGCAGACCCCGTTTCACCGCATAGATTTTCACCGCAAGGACAGTTTGCCGCAAATAATAAGTTCCAACATATTTAGTTCCAGATATTTATCTGAACTAAGGTGAGATTATGCTTTATTTTTGCTAATTTGTCACGTAATGGTAATAACTAATGCGGAATTTATAAAAGTAAGCCAACAGTAGTTTATTTTACAAATCATAATCCGTCATTAACAAACTAAAATATGAAATGGATGGCTCACAAAACGTTTTTTTGTGTTTTGCAGTATTGCAATAAGTTAATTTTGACAAATTGTTAATTTTATGCCTCCTCGACATTTAATAGCTTATTGAACAAAAACAGATAGATTAGGTTAGGTTAGGTTAGGTTTTTAGTAGATATGAACATATGGTAAATTAAATACCATATTTGCTAAGAAGTTGAAATCGAGTCCGTACCTGCTTCGCCGCGTTCAACTAAAAATCTTCAAATGGAATTGTCAGTATGCTACTCTTGTGAATGGTTACCGCGGCAAAAAGTGTCTGCGGCGAAAAGTGTCTGCGGCAAATGTGTCTGCGGTCAAAAGCTCGCGGCGAAAGGTTCGCGGCGGATGAGTCGCGGCGAAACGCCCTAGACCGCTTTTATCTAGAAGTATGAAACACCACTGCATTTAAAGGTATGCGATGTGTTTAACTAGAGGAGTATAATATTTGAAATTGCAAAAATCTTATAAAATGTTAAGCCTAGAAAATCCTAGAAAGTTTCATTTTCTCATTGTCCAATTTTTGTGTTTTTCATTTTTTTTTATTAAACCAATGCCTAAGAACTAAATAACCGTCGTCATGTAAACTTTACAGCTATTAATCATAATAATTTGCGACAGTTTGACATTTATCAGTCAATGCCTACCACTTACGTATACAATGATTAATGAACATCCCACGTATAATTCTACTACATCTTTCACTCACAGAAACCGTACTTGAACGGAAATGCGACAAAAAAAATCCAAAAACCACTTAGTGCATCAAAGTCAACATCTTCTAATTAACAACAGAATTTTGCTAATGAGATGACTCACACAAAAGGAAAATATTGCAGCAACTGTAAAAACAACTTAATTTCATTTAAAGTTTAAGGTTGCAATATCTTTGAATCGATAATTCTAAAACTAGTTTTGTGTCAGTAGAATACCGGTACTTGACAGTTTGACTACTTTTAAATACAAATCCGAGTATATTTTGCTTTTCTCTAATAATCATTTAAATGTAGGTAACACATAATTATATTATATTTGCGGTGGTGTAGGAGCAGAAGGGGAGTGAAAGTAAAACTTCTGTTTTAGCTATTATAACCAGATTTTATGAAAACATTGTAAGATACGAAATGCAAACAGCTGTGTCATTTCACGTTTTAAAGGCGTTTATTAAGTTGAAATGAATTTTATAATTATTTTAACGTGTAATACGGTTCAGTAGACCGGGTAATGTTTAAAAAAAAGCTTTTCTTTATTATGGTTTCTGTTCGAATGTTGTGTTAGTGGAGGTGGATGAGTGTCGATTAAACATTCATGATATTCAGTATTGTTCGGTTGTTTGGAACCAGTGGTTAGTTCAGAACAATTTTTTAACGTTTTTTGTGTTTTAAACTTATTTTGCTACAGATCTAGGTAAGAAGATTTCTTTTCTTACTTCTGGAAGAGGTTATTACGCTTTATTTTCATTTTTTTGAAACAATCAAAATTATTAATTCTACTATCGCTTGTTTTTTAGTTTTATTTTTAGTTTTTAACGGTTGTTTTTCAAATAAGTGTCATTTGGCAACTTTTTAGTCAAAATAGAGACCTAACCTCAAATATTTCCAAGGAAAAAAATTGCAAATATTTATTTTCCATTCTCCAAATTTACCGTCTTTGTTTAACATTAAATAAAGTCGATAACTTCAGACAAGTCGTTCGTTGGTTATATTTTGTGAACGTAAAAATGAAACGTGGTTGCATGTAGTTCAGGGACAACAGCAAATAAAATCATTGAATAGATGCAATCACTGCAATTCATACTTAAAATGTCTGCTCTACTATTATAGCACCTTTTAAAACCAATGACTCTTATAGTCTATGGTTTCAATGAACATTATATCTTTTATAACGGTGTGTCGACACACCGCTGGCTGTTGCTATCATATTATAGAATGAATATTAAAACTAGGTTAACTTATTATTATTGTGAATATTATAATACCTAAAGAATGATTTATAATTAAATTTTAATGTTAACAGAAGTTCAAATAAAGACTACTCATTACAATAAGCTTTTATAATTCTATATTAATAGACTCGCTCTTAATAACTTGTAGTATATTATCTTCTAAATTGAAAAATAGTTATCTGGTTATTAAACAAGATAGTTGATGTTGATATTAAATTATACTACTACATGCATGTTTTTCTTATTTATTTTGCTACTCAATTATTCAATTTGGTTGAGCAAACACCAAATACCAATCATTTGTTTTGTTGTTTCTTTGAATTTGAAGCAAAAGAAAACTGCTAAATTTCTGTATTTGTTATTGAAACTAGTTCTATTGTGACTAACATAGGATTGTATCTATTGGTAATTGCTCAATATTATTAGTAATTCTATAACCAAATGTGATACTCTGCTATTACATGGTTGCATTTGTTATTGGATAACAATTCAAATCTGATTAACCAAATATTAGGCAATCACCAAATAGTGCGTGAAATTCTAAGAACGCTTGAGAGATCACCATTACTATTAGAAAGATCTGAAATTTACATTAGATCAACAACTTTGGTGACGATCAATACTTTGGCAATCTACAAAAAGCAGTAATAAACCCAAAGAGATTTTGATAGAAGATTACTAGGGACCGTTTCTGCCAAAAATTATTCATTAGCATCTATCAACCTAAGAGCACTTCATATGGTAATTAATATGAAAAACCGTTAACTGTATACTTGTTTTGAACTTTTATTTAGATTGTTATCGCTTTTGAAAAGCAAAATTCGTTTGGAAACTTTGGGGTAGGTGTTTTTAATTTTTTCCTACTATAAACTATCCATGAACTACTCTTGGAACAGCTTTAGCTAATCATAAAATTATCGTGAAGCTCCAATCAATGCATGTTTTTCATCGTTTTCTGAATCTTTTTTGCTTCTGGTCTTCTTTACGTTTGCAAATATTTTTTTATTTCTAAGAGTTTTTCTATCTTACATCAATGTTAGTACCTTTTACAATTTTTCCAAATATCGTTCTTATGAATGCTTTATTGTAATCAAAAACGGAAACCTTACTAAGAATTTAGTCCTTACAGGAATAATGATCTGCCAACAGACTAGCTCTAGAGTCGGAAACGGGTGGACTCACACTATTTCTGCATATTATGTAGCCTAGAAATCCAATATTGGATAATTTTATCTAGATCAATTAGTGTCAGCCACTGGAGTTGCGTTTTTGCCCCATAACCCAATGACAAACCAAACAGTTTTGACCATAAAAAGAAATATTTTTTCTTTTTACTGAAAAGTATTTTCAGGCTTTACTTTGGACATTTTGCTGACAATCTTCAAGATGCTCTATTAATAATACAAAGAAATGAAAGGAAAGTTAATTTTTAGGTTACAGTTGTGTTGGTGGTCACAACTTATCTTAGACCCCTTCTACCTCTGATTATAAATTATAGCCGTTTTACGCTTTATTATTAAATTGGATTTGAAATCTAAAATTATCGTGAAGTTCCAGTGAGTACGTGATATGTCACCTCCACGCGCAAATCCTATGTTATAGAGCTTCTCTATAAGAAAGAAAGACTCGTGGTCAGAAATATGCGTCAACTAAGATTATTCCATTTTTTTTAAGAATTCTCCCGATAGATACAGGTCAAGCATTCTTGGCCTTTTAAGGAACCTCCAGAAGACCTGTTTCTGAAATGAAAACTGAAATTCAATTCTCTGCTGCTACTTTGTTTTTCACACCTGTGACATATCTTTGAAATTATCCTTCTATAATGTCGACAGTCCATCACGCTCCACAACTGAGAAGTTTCAATTTCATCCGTTTACAGATATCTTCAGTTCCCGATGACCTGTAACTTTTTGAATTTCAGAAGATCATCTGCATCGATATGCAGCCTTTCCAAATTACCGAGGGACGTAGCTAGCGGTACCTTGTTTTCGTCGTTTCCCTTAGTGATAAAGGCAAATTCCGGAACAGTATTTTCCACGGCTCAGTCTCCGGGGCACCTACAGCGTCGATTGGCCCGTGTAACACTGTATAACACAAATTCAAACGAACCAAAATCGAATCTAATTTGACTCCACTCGATACCAGTAGTGTCTTCTCCATCAACATATAATGACACATCGATCACCCGGTTTGCATTTGCCGCTGTCTTTACTTTGACACCATGCATTGCCATGCGAACCCAGCCGCGAGCAAACCGCCGCGGCGTTGTAAATTGTCGCAACCCGGCCTTCAATGTCATGTTACCTTCTAATGCTACAAAAACATTACTCTAGTCATAGCGACAGAATCTAGGAATTTCTGCATTATCAGGAATTTCCTGTCAAAATCCTTTTAAGGTAGACAATGATATTAGACAAGGTTTTCAGATCCTTCTGCTGGCAGTCTTTTTATGTTGCAGTATTGTCGCTGTTTTTGTAATCGTACAAAGTGCAATATTGTCATAATTATGAATTTAGTCTTATATGTATCTTTATGTTACAAACAGAATTAGATTTCTAACAACATTTTTCTTTTTTTTTCAGGTAAGTCAACTGATTATGATAATTTTACAAACCTGAACACTTAGGTAAGTGTATCATTAAGAATATTTTTATATTTATCGTCACTTAAATATTTTCTGCTTTATTCATAAAATTCCTGAGTTTATGTTCTAATAAACTCATCGTAAAAATCAATATGAATTCTTCGGTTGAAAATCCCAACCTAAGGCAACCAACTGGATCTAATCATTTCTATTTAAAAAAAATTGTAGTTGGTAAATTCGGATTTAAGTTAGAGTAATTTCAGAACGCTTCTGCTTAAAATATCAAATATGCAATTATCTGTAATCTTTTATTTATCTAACTTATGATCTATTGGAACAAGAAGTGACAGCAAAAAAAATATAGGATTGAACAACTTAATTGCTTCAGTATTGAATAACCTCTTTGCAGATTAGAAAATAAAATTAAAATTTCACTTGTTAATTACACGTTTTACCGATGTTGAATTGAATCTGTGTTTTATTATACCTGCGTGAAAGTTGTTTCTGCAAATAATAATTATAAATGTTATTTTAGTAAAAAGAAGCATTTACTTAATTTAAGTAAAAGTCAACAAACTATACTTGTACATTTATAAATATTTCATGAACACCAAGGCAGTAATAACAGGATAAAACATATGTTTAAAAAAACAAAAATGTCGGTGAAGACTTGAAATATGACCTCTAATTTTTGGTCGTTGTAAAGAATAAAATTAAGAAAAAGAAAAAAGAAGAAGAAAATAACTAGAAGAGAATGAGAATACAATGGCTGTAATGAAGTATTAAAAAACGAAACAAAGCATATACCCTGCAACACCACCTACCTGCTACAAAATTCATAATCATCCTTCTGGAAAAAAAATAAATCAAATAAAATAACACAGGGGGTTATGCACTCAAAGGTCGACGATTTCGCCGAAACGAAGTGACTAATGGTAAAGAAAGATTCCTGCAAGTTTTTATTTATGGTACGAATTAAATTTTACGGACAAATTTTTGTTTTGATTATTTTGTTGTAAACTCTATACAGGCAATGTTGATTCAGCAAAAAAGGATCTTGATGACAGTTCGGAATTATCCACTCATCTGATGCAATAAATTCGTAGTAGTTTACTTTCATTTTTCCAAGAAAATGTTGAAAACTTAATTATCGAAATCTTCTTTTATATCAAATATCAAAGTGATTTGGAAAGATAATCATTATTGGGTTTTCTAAGAAACTCATTTCTAATAAGAGGAGTTTTGATAAAAAGTAAAAGCTTTGTTGTTTTTATGTATTGATTGCTTAACATTACAAGTCTTAGGATAACGGTTTTCAGTTGGCATTTTAAATCAGTTCTCTAGAACGAAATTTTTCTTTAAATTTAACACAATCTGGTAGATTCTTAACTGTATTCTGTTGTTCTAAGCGTTAATGTTGCTGACTTAATTATTTCTTGTATTGTTATCTTAAGTCATACGAAAAGTGCAGTTCTAAGTACTGGGTAAGTCCGTTTGTTGCATGTTTCAGATTTAACTTTCGAAGATCCACGGTTTTACATGTTGCTGCTTACATTAATGTTTTTTAACCGGTATCATATATCGTACTGGTAAACGCCATACGATTTTGCGTAACGAGGCGAAGGTTGCACAAACCGCCCAAGACAAGCGATTGGCTCGTTGATGGTGTCGCTAATATACTTTTAAATATAAAACATATTAAATGCTAGAATTAGACCTAGAAGTATTGTCCTAGCTCTCAGATTGAGAAATTGACACACACAAGACCGTTGATATCTTATGTGAAACCATTTCAATTTGTACTTTTGGAACTGGAAGTCTGATGTGTTGGAAGAAAAGAATAGTATATGTGGATTTCTAGATAAACATCATGACAATAATATTTACTAATAATCAAGTACACTGCATAGAAAGATATTACGGCTGAGTGTGTTCTCATCAACAGATTAAATATCTTGCTGCCTTGTTTTCCCAGTCTGTATCACAACCATAACCATTTTCTGTGAATTCCAGCAAAAATACTTAAATTTTATTGATAGTATAATATTCGTTTGTAGTTTCATCGAGCAAAGAAGACATTAATAATGAAAGAAACCTTTCAACTTCAACTCTGGTTAACACAATTTACCAAACTGGTACATACATAAGTAGTATTTATAAATCTATGGTACAGGTACCTATTAGATAAGTAAACAAACAAATTATATATTGCAGTATTTGTCTAGAGAAACGTTTTTCAAACTGTCCTTCATAAAACAAACGTAGATCCAAACTTCCAATTTGTTACTCAATAATCCAATTTATAAGTTTGGTCCGAATAAGCCTTTGATGTACTAGACTTGACGATTAATTAATGCTAAAGAAAAGAACAAAAGGCTACATTGAATCTTAGACTATCTAAAGAGGAATTGACAGCTCGAAGATCCTACGCATACGTAGAGACTTGTCTGTCCAAACCTGACCTTCAGATCATGAACGCGAAGTCATTTACATTGTCTCATTGGTACGTCAGAAAAATCCAGAATTTATGCATGTGCTAATTCCTTAAATATAAATATTGTAAAAGATTGACGTATAATTTTTTTTTCAATTTAAGACGATGTTTGGAATTCCATTACAAGAAAGAGTAACACTTGAAAACCAAAATTCTCTGCTTGGGATATACGACAGATACTCAACATTCACTCATAATTCACCTTGGTCTGCGGAAACGTTTGAGTGTCACTGTTGAAAAGAGCTACAAAACATACCTTATATTCTGACCTTATGAAATTTCTAAGATAAATGTTATATAGGAATTATGAATGGCCTGCATTTGATTTGTTGTGTACACACCAAGGTTTTTGACTTGGAAGGGCTGTGGAAGACAGATAACTCTTAATTAAAGAAAGAAACAGAAACAAAAACAAATTCGGAGAAATAGTGAAGACGGATGAAGAAGGTGAATTTTACATGAGTCCAAAGCTAATACAATTCTATCAACGTTAGACCAGAGCGTCTTAACAATGACTATTATGAGGTGCGAAATACTCAAAAATGCTCTGCAACTTAGAAAAAATTAAAAAACGCTAAACCAGAGAACCAGCGTTTGGGAATAATACAACCTAATGCCAATTTAGAAGTTTGTTAGATTCTATTCAGATTTAAGAAGAAAGAAAAAAAATCTTTCCTGTAGTTAATGGCAAATTCTTCATATTTACTAACTGGTTGTAAAGCTCTATGAGTCTAAAAAATAAAGCAAGGTCATGTTTTAGGAAATATTCCCTAGTTCAAATGCCAGAAAGAAATATTAGAATGGGCAAGGACGATTCTACTAATCTTAGATACAATGGACGTTTTTGGGCATCAACAAAATCGCGTCGTCAGGACATACTATATTTGTGTTGAGCGTCAAAGAACTTACTTGACATGTGATTCTGTGCTCTTGCTGTTTTTAACTGGGATATTTTCACTGTGCCATTGATTGATACGGAATTGGTGATCAGTCAATTTAGGAGAAGTCCCCAAGCAAGGTATATAAGCCTGAACTTGTTTGATTGGTTTCTATACTAAAGTTATACAAAAGAAATCAAATTCCTTGTCACATTTGATTTCTCAATTAATTAATCAGATGATCGTCTTTCCAAAGCCTAATCAATCAGACCTGTAAGTTGTAAAATCAAATGTGACATTGAATTTTATTAGTATGGCATCAAAACAAAATATTTAAGGACACATTTGTTTTTCTTTAACAATATAAAGATGGAAGGGAAAAACAAAACAATTCGTGTGTAGGTTTCATTACATTCAATATTCCGTATCTTCTTGTTACTGTCGTCCAAACGAACTTTTTGACAAATTCTTTTCTACATTTTCAATGTGTCAAACAGTGATGGACCTAAACAAATCAAACGAACAAATCTGAAAACTGAATACGCCAAAGCTTCAATTTTTCTTTTCAATTTGAAGTTATAATTTTGATCTGTCTAGAAGCGACTAAAGAGCATTGCCATTTTGCAAAATACATACATAACACGTTATTCACTATAGAGATACTTTTAGATCAATCTCAAATGTTCTGATCGCCATTTGAACCTTTTCATCTTATTGAACGCCTGGGGTTTTTTTGGAGTTGTGAAGAAATGTTTATCTTTGATCTTATACATCGAAAAGGCACTCGACAGGATCTTTTGCCAACAACCTCGAACAGCTAGTAGTATTTGAAGTACCAAGTGTAGATGATAACTCATGATGTGTCCACACGTGCCGATTTTATTTCAGAGTTAAGTTACTAAACAAATTACAACCAACTTATTCAATTTTATTTTTAGATTTATCCTAGATTATAATTTTGAGTTTGTCATTTAAATTACGTCTTGGTTGAGGAAGTCCAAAATACGTTACTAATACAATCCTGAAAGGAGAGCCATCATGTCTGAAAAACTCATTGAACATTATTTACTGCAAATCGAGCGGCCTTGGAATCTTGAAGAGTAACAATTAACAATCGTTATAGTTCTACTACAAATTTGATGTAGTGTGTAGTATGAAAGCATGAAAGACAAATGTTGCTAATCAATCAAAAAATAAAAACAAAAGCTTTCAAATCTTTACACCTAAGGGCACTTTCATGTGTTTATACCTTTATACCACCTGAGATCATCTTAATTAGATCTCATTTTATATATTTTTTTTTTATTCCAATTAGTCTGAGGTTATTAAATCCGATAAGATCTTTAGGATCGACTGTTTTCTTTTGTAATTCATTGTATCGATTTTGCCTAAACAACTGAAAGTATATGTAGTCTCAATTCACATTGAAATGAGAATTTTTAGCGTTTCTTCCAAAATGTTAATCTTAGATACAAACTTTAATAAGAAGTCTTCCTTTCTGTTTTTTACGTTTCTTATTCAATTTGTGAATGTCATGTTATTAATTAAATTGTTTTATTTTGGATGGAATTTCAATGCCTTTCATGAAAGCAAAAAGGTGATGCAGAATAGAAAAATTTATTGTAAAAATAAATTTCACGTCGCTGCGCTGTCTGCCACGTTCTTTTCTAAAAGAAAAACCAGCAAAATCAAGTTAGACGAATATAATTAACGTTCCTTTAAGGAAAATCGTGACTATTATTATACTGCACCGAGCAAAATAATTTATTAATGACATCAGAAAGTAACATTGACATTGAAGAAAAAAGAAATATGACAAACAAGACAATGACTCGGAAAGAATGTTCGTGCAACATAATTAGTAGTTTCTTATCTATTTGTTGGGATTATTTTATTGTCTATAACACTGTTCGAAGTTGTTTCGATACATCTGTCTTGTGTAACGAAGAAAAAAGTGTGTTTTGTTAAACCTGTCTGTCCCCATCTAATTGTAAGTCGGTTTTACTCTACTACATATTCATATTTCCATAAATAGAGGAAACTAGCAATTTAATTTAACAATAGTACATGTGTGTGCTGTTCTACGAAATCTGAATATGTAGCAGACCTCAACATCTGTGCGAAGTTCACTGTTATTGTTCCGCAGAACTGGATATAATGGACCCGTATACGTTTTATCTGAAATCGGCCGTGACATTGCAAGATTCTACCAAGAGTAGTTTCCTCTATGTATGTTTTATACTTCCACTTCTATGATTAAACGATTTGCATATATAACTTGGCATTTTATCGAGATGCATAATGATTTTCATACGATTCTTGTTATAATAGTTGTAAAAACACGAGCAAAACATTTATACGTTCGTGGCGATTTCGATGCTCGATCAGCATACAAACTTTTTGTGATGGTTTTTTCCTCACTGATTATAGTAATCGAAATAAAGTTTAGATTTATTTATGTACGTATAATCAAATTTACACTACTTTCACTTAATATCCAATTGAGGTTTTAAAAGCCCACGTATTGAAATTTCAATGCCGATGTTCTTCTACTACTACATAGAATGTACCCGCGTTTTCTTGCAAACACCCATTCGTACAAGAGAAATACAAAAGCCAAACCCTGATTAAAATATTGTTCGTCGTCGTTGCATTTGATAAATTCTATTGTCTTTAAAATACAAAATGGATTCGATGTTTTAATAAATTTCTAATATCACAGCATCATGTTCTCGTGTTGTGTAATTAAGGTGTGTTTGTTAAAAGAAATTTCTTTCTCTTTAATATATCTTTCTATTTTTTATTATTAGATCATTTAAGTCTAAAATTTAACAAAACGATTTTTATTGTATGAAGGATTTTCTAGAAGTATTAAGCAGTTAAAGTATTGCCTATAGTGAAACCATAGAATAATTTAATAATTTATAGACAGGTGTTGGTGTTAACTCTTATATACCTTAACTTTAATATTTACCGCTGTTGTATTTTGTATTCATATTTATACAGTAATGTGTATTTATGTAGGTACTGCATGTCCATACTCGTATAATACCGAGAATTTTAATTGAAAAATATATAAAGGTGTATCCGAGTCATATTTTATATAATGTTACTTTTTAATGTGGGAGTTTAAAATCACCCTTATATTCTCCGTTTCGTTTCATATGCAAAATTTAATTGCATACTCAACCGCAATGAAAGTAAATACTGGCTTTTGTTAATTTCTATTTAGAACTTTAACAAGTCTTAACATAAGGCGGATATAAAATCAGAACAGATGAAACGGACGCCCACTTTATTTTTTCAGGTGTGGATAGATATATGAAAACATAATGAACGAAATTGATAAGGACTTGAAGTTATGAGTTCGAATAATCCAATGTTTCTTATTTTTTCATTTTAGTAATTGCAATTTAATTTGTAATGGGTGCAATGACTTTTACAAAATCAATTCTTATAAATGACATCTTAAAAAGACAGTTTTTAGCCAGAATGAGAAATAAGAAATATTAATATACATTGCAATAAAATAAATATTATTAGTACTCGTTTACGTAAACGGCAACTCAAGTTATAACTTTTTTCCATTAGGTTTTCAAATTTTATGTATTCAAAACGCTAGAGTTATCATGCAATTTATTTGCCTACATCTTTTTTTAATTTAAATCAACTTGAAATCACACAGTAAATATGTGTAATTTGTAGTAGATGCTCTCTACCTTGGAAACCGGTGTAGGCCCTTGTAAAACGTTAAACTTGCTGCTTGGTTGTAGTCTCAAGTTGGGGAAGCCGACAGAAATTGAAAACGAACGCTTGACGTTGTTTTAGGCTGTTCATATGGTTGCTGCTCGACAAACTCCATCCTTACCCATGTGAAGATGGGTCACCCGATCAAGTTTTCTGCATAATGGTAATGCGTTGTCATCTTTGATGACGATTATTACTTCTGCTATGTTTCGTCTGTAATTTACTTTTTTGTTGAAATTCGAAAAGGTATTCTCTTCGCCAGATATACTGATGTTTTTGTATATGCCAGTATCTAAAATAATGCAACTGAAATCTCTTTGAAATCTGGATCTGGTACTGCGGAAAATGGGCATTATCAGATATCGGGAAAAGGGGACGAAAGTTTAAAACTGCCTAAAAGTTTCTTGACTGTAAGATGGGCGTTTCCAAAACATGTTTAAGAAGTTTTTTTCTTGACTTAACTGCGGACAGTAATCCGCTAGGTCGCCACCTCTCTGATCCAAGATTTTCTCTAACTGTTTTAACTCTGGATTTGCTACCATAAATGTGGTGCCATTGTCACAGAAGATACGGGCTGGTTGTCCAAGTTTTAATGCTATAATAAGCGCGACTTTTGTTAAATCTGAACCGCATAAAGTTATGGTAAAACTTATAAAAAATCCCAATTACATTTATTTAGTTTTCCACCGCGGCATTTTAAATCTTTTATTAAATATGGGCCAGAATATCAATGCTAGTTGTAAAGAAAAGTAAACTTGATTGTTAACGGGGATCGGGGAATTGGCCTATGATGACTTGGGCAGTTTACTTCTCCGGTCTGCAGGCCGACCACCCGGCTCTCTAATCGGCAAACTAGTAATCTTTATATTTACCTCACTACCGTTGAGTAGTTCTCCGTCGTATCTTCAAATTCTTAATAACGCCCCTGATTTTAATTTAATGTACGATGTATTTTTTATTTATTTTTTATTTCAATACTATCAAATATATGCTTCGAGAATATTTTAATACAAATAGAAGATTCTCCTTTCTCACTATATTTAAGTGTTAGAAATAATTGTTTCGTTAAAATAAACTCCTGTTAGCATATTTTTAAAGTTAAATTCGTACGTGCCGTAATACTGTAACGCGCCACCTCTAGAATATACTACAAAATCTTCCGAACAGTCGCGAACAAGCTGGTCGAATGCGCCTAAGAAGTCTCGAACTATCCAGAGTCGAATGTGCAGGAAAATGACAGGAATCTTCTAGCCCCATCGAGAACTAACGCGGGAACGAATATAAGGCTGCATTGTTCGAACCGAAGGCAGTTCTACAGTCAATCAGCTAGTAGTTACGAACGAAATAAATGTTAAATAGTGATAAATATTCTGTGCGTAAATAAATAAATAAGTTAGTGTAAATAAATACTGAAAATAAATTGTAATAAATTAAGTAAAAATAAATATTAAAAATAAAAACACGTTTTTGTCAAAACGTAACAATACGAATTTTTCCGTTTAGTCAGAAAACGCAAGCGGTGCTTTGTTTAGTATGTTCTTGAATTTTCGTCCGACCTAGTCGAAAACTCGTGTAGGAAGAGTTCATTTCATAAATCACGGAAATCATTGTAACAACGATTCTTAGATTCGTCGATATTCTTTCGTATCACGTGAAAATGTGAGTCGATATCCCAATCACACCCGAGTTTGAGCGAGTAGTGTAGGAAATACGAGATCTTCAGTGCAGACGGAACTCGACAGGATCGAACAAGATTCGTCCATGGCAAGCGGGTCGACCAGCCCCTTTGTCGGCGGCGTGGTACAGCATTCTTGGTGTATCTTCAAATAATTTTTGTTTTATTTGAACTTTTATGTGTAAACGTTTTCGTTGGACAAGTTAACAGTAAATAATTACGGGTGTTTCAACCTCGCAAAAGCTATCTTAGATTTTAATTGTTAATGTGTTGAATTTTATTGTGAATAGACAGAGTTTTGTCTGTGTTAAATTATTGTTTGCCTGACAATATTATTCTTATGCTCAACATGCAAAGCGATTCCAGAAGGTAGCTGTGGATATCGTAGACTGAGAAGCGCCACTCAAGAACTCTACGCTGTTAGTTTTCCAAGACCAGACTTTTTGTTTCCGTCCAGGATATTTTTCAATTAGGGTGTCGAATGGAGAATACTGTGTTTTATTTTACAATCCATGGCGCCCTTAGAAATTCTTGTCTAGATCTTGCTCTAGTCCAAATCTGGCTGGGCCTCTTGTTATGTTTGAATGCCTAGATCTTATTTTAAGATAAGTACCGTAGGTTATCATATGGACCGCTCCCATCTACGACCTTGAGCTGTCACCGACACAACTTATGCTAAACCGTGTATGAGAGCCACTTTTTCATCTTTTTCCCGTCACAGATCTTTATAAACCAAAGGAAGTCACGTAGATTTTTCTCAAGGAGGTCGAGGAATTTTCAGAGCCTTCTTTGAAGCGAAAATACCATATTACTTTAGGTTGTATGGATTTTCTCATTGGATTCGTGAGAAGGGATTATTCTCAACGGATTCTGTTGGAACTTTTTACTCTGTGATGGGCCTTCATGCAAACAAATGACATTTAGAAATTATTTCAGTGTCTTTAAAATACGGGTTAAACGAACAATTTTAAATTGGCACGACAATAATCTTTTTTTGCTGAAACGCGAAGAGTTCAAACACAGTTCAACTAGCTTATTTTTGGAGTCTCCAAATTTTGCACTCAACGTTACGTTTCCGATCTCCGAGCCCTTGCCCTTAAACTAAGTCAACTTAGGTTTTAGAACAAAGTAGGTGGGTTCATCTCAAATGATTTACATATATTCGCCAATAATCTAAGATGGACGTTTCAGTTAACAACAAAACTGGAGATTTCGGGCGTACGGCGGGCGGGGGGCGTCCAGCGCGATGCGTAGTACGTGAGCTACTTTTCAGAAACTTCCCTAGAATAGTTTACTCTTCCTGGATAGTTTCGCAGAATTGCATAGAAATATTGATCTCAATAGCTAGAATTTCGGTGGAAACGAATAATAACTGTAGCTGTAGATATAGCAATTAGAAACGTAAATAGAAACAGTCCTTTAATACAAAAATGTAAATATAAAGCAATAATAATAATAATCAAAACCCAGGACCGTATAGAACAAGTAATGGATTTTTGGAATAGATCTAATTTGTGGAATTATTTTACTTGTTATACTTACAGACTGCTGATATATCTTTCATTTTGCACTTACCATGATATATATTTTTTTAAGGAAAAGATTAAAGTTATTTTTTATCAGATGTTACAGTCCATAATTAAAGTTAGAAGAAAAACTATACTTGTTTTAAATTAAAATGTAATTTTAGAATTTGCAATTTTCGTAATGAAATGCTTCCTTGCATCTTTACAACATCATTAAGTCATAATCCAATATAATTTAAAAGAAAAATTTAAAATGATGCAAAGGAAGCCCATAAATGACGTATATAATTTTCTGCATCGTATCTTCCAGTTTTGAAATATAATGTTATACTCACTTATTCTTTTAATGAGTTGTTTAAGAAATAAAGATATTTTTTCAAATCGGTGTTTATTGTTCAGAAAAATTTTTAAATTAATAGCCTTACAGCATTACGTCAACACAATTGAGGATGTAATAAAAATTCCACATTTTATTGAGACAGTTACGATTTTTATTAAACTACTCTTCATTAATTTTTTCCAATTGTTAAATACTTAATCAATAAAAGAATAATTAATTAGGGTACAAACAAGATTGCACATTATTTTGAAAGGGAAAATAAAATAAGTAGAAGTTACGAAACGTACTAGTACATTATAGAAACGTATCGATCAATCAGAGTAGTATGTACCTAATTAAATACATTTAATATATGACATAAAAACTGCAATATTTTACTAAAGGGACCAAAATTATCATAATTCCAATTCTACATTGCATTAACAGTAATGTGTTGACAGCAAACCACACCTTTTTCTACCAAATATGGAAGAGTTTACTTGAAAGTTCATAAGATACTGATATTTTTGCAATTTCAACTTTCTTGAAGACGGAAAATCATTTTAAAAGATTCTATCTTAAGAGTAATTAAATTTATACAATGAAAATGAAACTTCTATAATTTATACAATAAAAGAAGAAGAAAGTAAAATTTATACTAAACATGATTTATCAACAACACCGATTCGAAATCCGGTTGTGTTTCAATCAATGAACAAAATTGTAACAAACGTTGTTTGTGTGAACTTTTATTCTTGCGTAAACTTTTAACAATTAGGCGGTATTCTATTCATTTGGCGAAATTCCGGTTTAATGTTCAATAGACAATTACAAATTTTCACCTTTTCTTCTGTTTCGTGCTTTTTCAAAACAGGAAGATTCAAATTTGTTTAATTAATTTAAAATAAGAAAAAGTACTGTTGTTAGTAAAGATTGCTGTTTCAGATAAATTATTTATTGAAATGGGTATTAAGAATAGAGTCATACAATATCGTGTTATGAGGAAATTTAAAAGTCATTTGCCAGATCATCATTTGTCTATCAGGTGAAAGAAATTCAAAGTAATGTTTAGCAATCACCTTTTTGAATTTTAAGTTTGACATTTTAGTTGTATTAATATTATAAAAAAATAATACCTTGGTTATTTTCAGACATCAGACATCACAATTTTTTCTAAAAGGTTTTTTTAGAAATCAATTGATATAATTGAAGCGTTTAAGGAAATTAGATTGATGAAGATATTAATAGACACAAACGTGATTTCTCTTAAATCAGATTTACAATTGTTAAATAAAATTTTTAAAATTGTACATCACGGTAAATTTACAGTTACATTTAAAATTGGAATTTTAGCAAAATATGCGTTTAAGATACAACTGTTTTAACGGCATAAAAATATTTTCTCTCGAGGTTGTATAATTAATGAAACTTTGGAATCAATCCGATAATAAATAGGAAAGATGCAGGAATGTGTAGATGAAAAGTGAACCACACTGTACATTCATTATTCTTTGTAGGTATTCATAAATTTTTGTAATAAAAGTTAAAAGCGGAAATGACATTTTTAAAGTTGTTTCTAATTTAAATTATTTACTTTTAAATTTTTTCTAGCGTAAAGCATAACTAAAATTTATTGTAATTGAAAATTAAATTTTGTAATTAGTTTAAATTTTAATTTACTATTCATAACGAATTTTTCGACAGCTTGACTTCGTTATGTAATAGATTATTTCTGACTCGTTAAACCGTAAGGTTGTATCTACTGATGTTTTGGTAGTACCGTTACAAAAATATCGAATTTCTAACATTTTGGACCATGAAAAAAATTAATTATTCTTGTCTGAAATTTTCAAGATTATATTTCAGCTGTCTAAAAGTATCTGTTTCGAGTTTAGTTTTGTGTACTCGTAGGTGAGGTATCTTTAAAGAAGAAAATTTTTTATAAAATTTTTTTCTTTTATTTTTTACATATTCTTTAAAAATGTCAGAAAATGGTTTTCTTGATAGTTTAAAAACAAAAACCTACCTTAATGTTACCTATTAGTTTTCTAAAAAAATTATTCCTTAGGACGTACGAAAAATTACATTTGTTTTATGTACTATGTCTCTGTAATGCTTACTAGGCATTTGTTTCTTTGCACTTCTTTACTTAAAGGCCAGTTACTCTTTCTGATCATAATTAAGATACATGAAAGAACCCCATGTAAAAAATGAGGAGATTTAGTGGACACGAACGTACTAGATTGAGTAATTGAGTAATAAACATGTAAATTTAAATTCATTGATTATTTAGAGATTTGGTCCAGACTTTCAGATTGCAAAAACTAACATCCTTAATGAATGACAGTTTCATGAATTAAAACGCTTAGAGATTTTTCAATAATTTTATTGATTGCTGCAACTCTTGTGATTTTTATTTTATTTATTAAAAAATCCTCTTTTTCACACTGTAACATGCTTACTATTTGGGTTTTCTATCTGCTACCTTTTTAAATTATCAAAACGGCCTTGTCCTTTTATCTTTGAAGATTTAACATTATTTGACAGGTTTCGATAGATAATAGTAGATTATCCTTCTGTCATAATTACCCTTGTTAAGAGCCTGTGTGTAACAAGAGTACTCAGGTGGGTTGACTACAAGGTTCGTTTCGATTTTATCTAATAAAATTTTTTTTTCAAACCCAATTTTGTTTCCGTTTTCTCTTCGTTTTTTACATAACAGTTTTATCGGAAATTATATTGACTAATATGACGCCTGGTCTTTTTAAATTAATAGTGCTGATTAGGATTTAATTTGGTGGAAGATCCTCGTTTAATTACTTACTTCATTTCCGGCTACTGGTCTTAGATAATTTAGAATCTAGAAGATTGTTTGTCAGAAGGTGCAGAAGCAGACACATGGTTTTGAAAGCTCATCTTCGTTTTACCCGAAAACATGGATATTTTTATTCCATTATCAAGCTCGTGGTAACCAGTTAAAACAGTTTATTGTTAAATCGTTGTTTGTTTTGGTCTACAAGCAAGATTTCCTCTTGGGTGACGATCTAAAAAGAAATTCGCAAATGTGTAACTTGCATAGTCAAATTGCATATTTTTAGTACCTGAGTTTGACTTTGAATAAATCGTACCTGCTTGTGGAAGCTGGACAGCTGTTAAACTGCTCCAACACTTTCAACCCTCTCGATGGGTCAGTCATTTTTTATAGGGGCGATGAAGAATACTGGGAACCAAGCTTTTACCAAGGAGATTCGTGTCCAATTCTAGAACAGCATTAGTACCTTACAAATGATATTTAAATTATTTAGTTTATTTTATGGGAGGTTAAGTTGCAGCATTTAATTTGCATTTTTTAAATTTATCTTTATCATTTTTTGATTTTTTAAAACTAGTTCACCTGTCAATTATTTACTGGACTTTTTATATTCAGCAGCGTATTTTTAATTTATTTTTCAAGTGTTTCGTCCTTTACAAAATTTATTTATTGATTATTAGCTTCTTGGAAGATAAATATAATACGCTTTCGAGTTTACATAGCATTTGGTCAACGCAAGAATAATTATTACCCTTCCGACTGTTTAATTATTAAAATACAACTCTACGATTTTATTATCATTAAACTACTAGTTAATATTATAAAGTTTATAACTCGTAATAATTATATTTTCTATTATACATTTTTTGCATGTTTGTTGTTTAAATATTTTATTTTTAGTGTATTTTAGATTACAGTTCATCTGCTACAGATGTCGATACTTACATTGTAGCTAACTTATCTATTATGTACAATTATAATTATTTACAGTTTGGTGTTTGTATACTTTGCCTTTTGTATACATTTTATTTATTTAGTTTTGTGTAGGCACGTGCCTGCAAACCTCTGATATATGAATTTAATTTACTGGCAAGTTTACTTTTGCTTGTTTGCTTTCAACCTACTTTTCGGCTCACTCATCGGAGGCAACGCCATCCTTCAATCGTCCCGATGGAAGATACTACCAAACAACTGAGACTGGCGTTCTCTTTAAAAACAAACTATTAAGTTTTTTTCTCGGGCTCATTTCTAGCTTATAGGATCCGCAACCTAATCAACTAAGCCCTCAAAACAAGATTTCACTCCAAATAAGTTTTGCCCATCTAGACGATGGAAAAGATCTTAAGCTATTCTTTGGTGCAGGAGGAATCACAGATGGTGGTTTTATTGAAATGTAAAAGATCCGAAACTTATAACAACGGTATAGATTTTATCTACCGATCGTTATTTGTTTTGATTTTGTACTAGTTTTAATTTTTTATATTTTTTCTGTTCTCTCTTTTGTTCCTGTTAACCTAGAATATAGGCTTTTGTAATCAAAAGCCGTACTTTGTTACTGCTCTGCATCAATGCTCCTCTAATTTATCAGATCTAGAAGCTCCTTTTCAACCAATTAAATTATTATTCTTTTGGCCATCTGTGAGTACATTTCATCGATATTCTGAAAATTTCTACGTAACATATTTTAAAAACAAAGAAGGCAACAACTAAAATAAATGGAAATAAATCGGTTAAAATTGCTGTAAAACCACAATTGTTATGATCTAGAAAATCTTTGTTTTTATCTAAACATTCAGAATCTTCAAAACATCTCTTAAATAAGCACATAGTTGTTGTGACAAAAGCTATTTTAAGGTTAAAGTTCAAATGTTGGCGATATTGTGAGAAATAAGAACGATAACAAAACATCACGATCTTCATGTTAACACGACTGTCATAAATTCAAACTCCTCCGGATGGTATCGATCTATAATATAGAGCGATAAATTTGTTTGAATTTCTTTAAATTTATATTTTTCACGTTCTTTTTTTATTTTCATTCGAAACATTTGGAAAGAATAACTTTTTCTAATTAGGAAGTATTCTAGCTTCTCATACGATAGTTGCTCCTGTTCTGTTAGATAATAAATCTCATAGTTAACATACACACAGATGGTTCGATTTTTTAAAGCGACTTAACTCACGCGCGTACTATTAACGTAACAAATTAAAATTTATACATACAATAAAATTTAAATGTGGGCGAATTAAATTCCACCTCCATATTACTTTCAAAACACATTCAACAAGTAAACACAATGATAAAATAGGTCTAATATAATAGTAAAAATTATAATGATGGTGTAATCGTTGTAAAATGGAGTTTAATCAACACGTGTAAAACGGAATAAATCTCTTTTTTTAGTGCGTGCGTGCCACCCACATGCTACATTACATTTAATCTAATTTAACAAAACGTGCATCTTGTTAACTTCCACTTTCACTCTTGATGACTTACTGTCTGCATTAGCTACTACTTAAAGGATTTATCTAGATTCACGGAATGTGAAACTTTTTAGATTTATCTTTCTCGATGTAGATTTTTTTTTCTATTGTTGAGTGATTGATGCTGGTACAAGGACAAAACAATGGAGAGTATCTCTAGAAATAAAATGTTAATGGAAGACAAATGATAGACAAGATTTCTTAACCGAATTTGTTATCTCTTCTGTGACAGCTCGTGAATTAGACGATTTGAATTTTACTAATTTGAGAATTTTTTTGCCATGATGTATGAATTGCATTATAAATAATTAACGTTAAATAAAATTTAGAAACAAATTCTATAATAATTAATAGGTTTTTTATTAAGCAACCTTAAATACTCTTGGGCAAAACAAATAATAGCTTCAGGCAAAATAAATGCCTTTCTTATTTCTAACATACTACCTAATCAGTCATCATCAGAGTGTAAAGATTAGATATGAAATATTCATCTTAAAATTCAATTCTGTGTTCTGTGCACAAGCAATGAATTTATTATTTATTAATTTTTGTTCTCGTTCCTGACATTCTTCCATTATTTTAAGGAAATCTTTTATACTACGTATAACAAATTGACGGTTTTTCTTTTGTTTTCTCTATGGTCAGAACAGGTTTGAGAATTTATGAAACTGAATTTGATTTTGCCGTCATTTTCTTCAAGTTTTTGAATTGGAATTTGCTTTATTTTATAGGATAGAATAAAGTTGCAATATTCCCATCCCATTCCAGAGTTTCTTTTACTTTACATCGTGATTTGGTTATTCATATTTAAATTGCCATGAAATTATTTGTCTCCAAAATATTAGAAAACATAAGCAGGCTCGTAGATACCATATATTGATGGTCCCTTTCAGATATACGAACTCTGTACTTTTTTTTGTACTTACTCTGTAAGTATTTTTTGAATTACAGTTTTGGTAGTTGAATTGATTACTTAGTTATTCATAGTTTTTAATGATCGAGCTTCGTTCTTCTTTGGCTCTTTTCAAACTCAGGTTGACAGTTTAGTTTACTAAAAAAAAAGATTTTGTTGGACGCCTTTGATACTAATTGTGCATTGGAATGTGCTTTTACTCACCACGCTCTTACAAAAGCAAGAAACGTAGAGATCTCTCTATAATATGACGTGCAGAAAAAAAAACAGTCTAATCTAAACCACAACTACAGCTTTTAATAGAAATTTCTGAATTCAAGCCACAAATTTCCTTCAGTGACTGAGTTAACATGGAGGACTACTTCGGATTGTTTTTACAATGAAAGTGTTATAGTGAATGCGGATTCGCAAGATTCAGTGTAGTACAAACCCAAAAAGTATTGTAGATTATAAATAAACGAAACTCGTAGATTGTTTTGTTCTCTTTTAACTTTAGTAGGAGAAATCATTAATTGAAGTCTGATTGAACATAGGGAGGTTTCACTCTTCTTTATCTTTTCTCTTTGTCAATTTTCTTTATTTTTCTTTTTTCTTTCTCTTAAAAGCTGTGCACGATAATGGGGCGAGTTTCTCTCTCTTTTAACCTTTTCAAGGCAATTTGAGCAGCTCTTTCCAACAATTTCTTTTATCTACAGCTAGCTCAAAACTCGAAATCATTTTGGTTTTTTTCTAATTTTCTTAAGGAAAACCAACAAACGGAATCTGATCAGGCTTCGCCATCCACAAGGCAAGATGCAGTGATTCTTGAACATGCTGCGTTATCATTTAACCTTCTTGAAAAAGCTACACACGAGAATTGTCTTTTCATCTTCTAGAGAGCTATGTGCAACCACTTTTGCTAACCATCTCGAAGGAATTATGAGTAGAAACGGATCAGGCTGTGCCCTTCCCTCTCGCTCGACTTTATTATCGGAAACTAGCCCGAGTTTCGATTTTCTCAAGGAAAGTCATCAAATAGAGTCTGATTGAATTCTTTTCTAGGTCACCTGCGGTGGTTCATAATCACACTCGATTCTCCTTTCCCAAGTAAACTGCTCAACAATTGAAGTGACCCATCAAAAAAAGAAAGGACAGAAACCACAAGTAGTTATGAGTAATTACCATGGGTAACTTTGGTTTTGTTTTTATATATAAATCTGCATTAATTTTGTATATTTGGTTGGATTTTTATTTGTGTACAAAACCCAATAGTAATCGACCAACTTAGAGGGCGTACTAGCATTATTTAGTTATCAAACTAGTTGATATTCTGTAGCAAAAAATCGAAAAAAACGGATTTTTAGAAATTTTATAAATTATGTCCCTACGCACTCGAGAACTAAATTACTTTTCAAATTATTCAATTCTGAGATTTTTATGATTCTACAAAACAAATCTTACAGAAAAATGAAAGAATTATTTGTAAATGACATGTCAACAATCATTGATGCCTTTTTGTTTCTAATAAACACGAAACATAATCTTTTTTTTTGGTGGGTCACTTCAATTGTTGAGCAGTTTACATAAAAAATGATTTTAAACGACTACAAGTGAAATTCGAACAGGGGATACCATTTGTAATAAATTTATGGCAGAACACACTTAGACATACCTTACTGGTGTTTCAATGCATTTAGTGCAACAAAACACAAGTTTGTAGATTCTGTATGTTTCTTCTACGATTTTGTCGACCTAAACTTTTATCCTGCACCAGGTCACTTGCTGTGACCCACAGTCAAGCTCCGCTCTTCTTTAATTTTTTTGAGGAGTTATCCATGACAGCAGGTTGGACTTTGCTTTTTTCTAACTTCCACAAAAGTTATACATGGCAATGGATTTAACTGCGCTCTAGCCTGAAATTCTGCCTCAAATTTTGTTCGCTCGGGATCTGCTTAAACTTCACCTTTGATTAAACTGTCTGCGTGGCCCATTTTTAGACTTTATTTTTTTGAGAGAACTAGATCCTTGACGGCAGCAATGTAAAGGCTAAAACTTCTTTTTATATGTAAGTGTCCTGAGGTTGAATTAAATTCGTAGGCTAGACTCAGAATCAATTCAACTCACTGCACTGGCTTTGCTTTTAGTTTCTTCTGAATTATTGTTTCTACTTCTAAACACTTTTTATACTTGTTAACGTTTAATATATCAGCAATTTTAATATTTGCAAAACGTATATTGTATCATAGTACATAGTCACTGATCTTGAGCACCTTTATATTTTCAGTGAACTTAGAATGTAACTGACTTAAATTTTAAACTATCGTAAGTCTTACTGCCCATTCATAATAATGTAATTGGTAATATTGGTATATTTAGAATTCCCAGGTATAATAGTTGGAGGAGCTTCTTTCCACTTGTGCGTTAGATGTAATACAAGATGTATCAATGTGTGTTAACTGGAAAGAAAAGAATTGCACATTTGTAGTGTGTACATGAAACCAATTTGTTGTTTTTACTGTTTAGGTTCTTTTTTGTACAAATAGTGAAAAGTATGCAAATACAAGTACAACGGATGGTAAATACATAATTAACTTTTTTTTAGTAAATCGTACTCAAGAATCTAAAGCTATTCATTCAAATTTTGAGGTTAAGTTTTGACACAAATCAAAAAGATCACTCATATAGTGTGTGGAACGAGTTACTAATGTGATCTGTTACAAAAGGTACTTGTACTGTACAATTCTGTTCAAGCAGCTCATAATTGTGCTGGGTGTAAATCGTGATTATGTGATATTATGATCCGCGACATTATAATTTTGGCACCCAACGTGGGTGGCAGGAACATATCTTTGAATTCTGACTATTTAAATAACGCAGATCAAATGATTCGTTGAATTATTATTTGCACTTTTATCATACAAATTGCATTACAGGTTGTGTGTTAGCAATTCTTACCTCTGTTTAGACTAGGATAACCCAAGAAGCGCACTACTAACCTAACGAAGATAATTTCAAGCAAGTCTTCTTTTACTTTAACTGGATTTAATCCAAGAAAAAATTAACCCATTGATTTGAAGCAAATTGACCTAACTTGATTTCGTAAAGATGAACTTAACCGTACATTATAAAAGTGAACTAACTTAGCCTAACCTAACTCATTTTAAATGAGTCCAACCTAAGAAGCTAACTGTTTAAAGTAATATGAAGTCATCTAACGTTCTTTTAAAAAAAAAGGAACCTAACCTAGTATAACCTAAGAAAATTAAAGATTTACATGTCTGCGTAGTAGGTAAATTTGAAATTTTTTAAAAACTCTTTAAAGAGCCAACAATCAACTTTTTTCTGGGTTTGTTTGACCTTCTTTTAACAACATTGTGGTTTCGTCGGTGATTAATTCTTAAACTATGGTAGTACATTCACAACAGCAGGTTCCGTTCATTTTTTATCTTCGAAAGATAAATTCAAAACTTGTGATGTCTTTTATTTTAAAGAATAATGTGGTGTCCGTTTAATAAAAGGGTTCCCTTGTAAATGGTCTCCACTAGTTTTGGTTTCATTATGATATAAATTTTCAACTCTCATAACTACAACCGGAAATTCCACAAAGTGAAGCTTTATGACGAACTATGAAGAAGGCTCTGTTAACAAAATAGGATATCGATTGGCTAATAATAATTAATTATAGTATGCCAGCTTATTTTGTGTTATATGCATCAAATTTGAATATTGCTACTTGTCTGGAAATGCAATATCCTTGGTGACTTAAAAGCATTATTGTAAATAAATGACAAATTATACCTTCTGACAGTGAAAGTTTTTAAGGCAACATTATTGTATTCCACAAACAAAAAAAAAGAATAAAACCCTGTAAATGTAGTATCACCAACGCTCCTACATATGTTTGAATCTATTAAAACGCCTAAATTAGATATGCAAATGCAATTATTATGCAAAATAGCGGAAATGTTAATGACTATAGTTTAAACAAAATGAAAGGTAGATCTGCCAATTTTTAAACATCGATCATTTATGATTAATAATATCTATTTTTAAAGAGCTTTTAATTCCTAAATACATCTAGAAAAAACATAGAAATTTCTTCTACTTTTCCAGTATATCAAGTGCAGATTATTAATGTAAAACTACTCAGATGGTTTTATTAGTTGTGTTCATTTAAAGTATGTTTTTACTGTAATAATGTAGGAGATATCCTATACAAACAAAAACAGTTCTCATGGGAAACCGTACCTTTTACATGTATATAAATGACGTAAATTTTTTGTTTTTGTATCTTATTAATAATATAAAGTGATATAAGTGTAAATATCCGTAGGTTTCCTTATTAGAAAATCTAGAAACTAGAAAGGTGTATTTTTTATTCTATCTGTTCTTGTCTGAAATGAAACCATTAGGTTTTTGAATAAATAATTGATAATTTCCTGTTCGTGTGTTTTTTTTAAATAGCTTTAAAATGTAAATATCGAGTGTTTTTCTTAAATTATTATAGGTTATATGCAAAAGGTATGAAAACCATTTCCTTTTTAAATTTTTTTTTCATTAACGTAAAAATAAATTTAGATATAATCCTTAATACCTATTTAAAATTCTCTTCAAATATTGGAGAGAATTTCATTTTAACAATTTATTTACCTTCATTGTTATGGTTAAAATGAATTTAAATTTTTAAGATAGCTAATATAATCACAAAATTTGTACAAAACTGACAATGAGACCAATCCCATTTCTAAAATGGGCGTTTAGAAATTTGCGTTTGCTCTTTTGGAAGCTTAGATAGTTAACGAGATGTTGAACTGTTTTTCCGGCAGTTGTATGACCTCAATTCTCTCTAAAGATACCACAAGAAAACTTATAGGCCTCAATCCCATTGGAGCTTTTGCATCTTCGGTTCTTGTCTTTATACAGTTTGAATTTCAAAAGTAGTCTTTGGAAAAGTTTGGGAAACATAATAGGTTTTAGGATAGTTTGACTACCAGAGCAAATACATTAAGTTTAAAGGATCTCTTCCCTGGCGCTACTATTTCAAATGACCTTGTTATCCCTGATTGGTAGATACCCAAAACTGCCTTCTGTTTTAGTCACTAAATGAAGAGTTGAAAGGTGCATAAGAGTCTTCTCAAACAATTTGTAAATTAGCATTAATTACAACAAGATAACCTTTGGAATTGACTAGACGAACATTTCTTAAGATTGCTACTTGCTTTCACCATTGCGGCGTATTTCCAAAAGGTCATCTTTGGGTATAATCTTTCTTCTTTTATGTATAAATATTCAAAATAATAAAGACGTTCGGTTTTGAAGTTCTTAACTTCAACAGCTGCCTATATGTTTTTGGGAACTATAAGTGCAGATTTTTAAATTTCAATTTTTAAACTGTTTTGGTCTAGCTCCAACTTGACCATTTTCACACATATCGTTTAGTTTCTGATGTTCATGTTCATGGGTTTACACCTTTCATTTGAACAATTACCAAGGGAGGCCAACATTTTGTAAAGCTTGACAAATAGACGTGGTCACTAGCAAGTCATCTAAATGGTGTTTTTTCTCTCATATAGCATTTTGCGTAGATTTAATGAAGTTGAAATCGGTTGCATCGGTTGTGGTTTCTCCCTGATTTCCATTTGTTTCCTCCTGAGCCTTGAGATAAATAGATTTGCGGTTCCCAAAGTCTTCTTCTTCACAGCTACTGTCTCACATTACCTTCGGTATCAAGCTTACCTGCGAGTGACAGTGTGATTTTCAGATAAGTTGTCTAAGTCGGCATTCAGGCTATCGTGCTGCTACTGCAACACTGTAAACTACCTATCGGCCGACTTCACCACGGCGTTGACAACATTCATATGCCCCTCTACTGCTGCAACCATCTCCAACAACCCCACCACTATCTGAATACGTTGACGTATCTACTCAGCAATAAGTATTCCATTAGGCTGAAAAGGAGGCGAGCCTTCTAGAATAGCTTCTACTTATGCAGCAAACAACATTGAACGAAAAACAAAGTGTGGATTTTAATTTTGCCAGTTAATTCAATAACTTGGCCTGATAAGATGCTCTCATGACTGTCACTATTTATATCAAGTGATCCAAAAAAGAATCTCATCAAAGTACCCCAGAGAAAAGCTTGTACATGTCTGGAATAAGATTTTACACTAACCAATTGACATCTTGTAAAAAGCGATTTCTGCAGTATTAGATGCATGCAATGTCAAGGCACGTTTTGATGAGATATTTTGGATTAAATGATATTTTATAATTGCTTGATCATCCATTTTACTCGCGGTAAGTTTCGTGAGTCTTAAAGATCTTTTTTTAATAACAAAGCTATTAATATTAGTTATTTTGGCCACCTTGGTGTTCAGAAATTTTTTAGAGAAAACTTTCTTTCTCTTTCTGTGACTGATAGATTCAAAGGATGCTATTTTCTACTATTTTATAACTACACATTTATCCTGAAATACCACCTGCCATGTTGAGCTTTAATCACAAGATAGCTTGGTAACCAAAGAACATTCTCTGTTGCATCACCTTTTTCTTTAAAATGAATGTTAATGAATGTTAATTGAACAAGGCTTGGAAATCCATAATTCTAGTTTTTGAAACCTGTGTTTGCGGACAAATCCGATAAAGTTAATGATGGAAGCTTTCCTATGAAATATTCAATGTTCTGCTCTGGATATACTTTAATCTTTTTCTATTTCGATAATTTGCTAATAATAACAGTTCATAGACAAAAGAAATGCTCTTTCGATCCTTCTTGAATTGCTTTAGAGGTAGCATCTCAATTCTCTATGGTTACATAAAGTGACTATTGATTGCTTCGCATTGAACTGTGCCTACGGATTGCTTTTTACTCTAATGTTAGTAGTGATAAATTGTTTAATAAAAGCGAATGATCATCAGAAGATTCTTTCACTGTTATTTTTATTTAAAGTTTATCAAATTCTAAATCATATTCATTGTTATTTCCCTCTATAATCCTTTTAGTATTATCCTCTAAAACAGCTACAACAGCAAGGATAATGATCATCAGCTTCATATTGTTCTGTTCACACCTCATTGCATGCTTGATACACCGACACTGTTTTATGGCTTTGAACGAGAAAGTTAAAGGAGGCGCAGTCTGGCCATAAGCCAGGGCAGGTAATTTGATAGAGCGCAAACCCAACCCGTCATGACACCGACCGTAATCCTTTGGATAGAATTGCAAAAATCCTTTTGACAAGGATAAAGAGTGACACAATCTTGTGTGATAGCTCTCTTAATAAAGTTCATTCAATTTATATTTCTTGTATTTTGTTGTGTCAAGAAACTGTGAGGTTTGTATCATTTACCTGTTAGAAATATTCGTATCTGATAACCCCAATATTCAAATCAACTCCAAACATGAAAATATCAAACAAATAGATTTTAGAATTTTGCAAATTCCCGCCCAAGGCAACCTATTGTGTTAGTTATCTCTTTCTACACTAAAAACTGAAAACATTTAATTGATTTATTTGAAAGTATGTCTGGAAAACTTTTTTAAAAATTGCAAAATTGCTAGAGGAAAGAAGAAAGAAAAAGAAAAACGATAACTTTGAAACGTACAATCTTCAATGCAAGTTTGTACCTAAATGCATCATGTTCGAAGAAACGATAGAAATAAATATTATTGTATATAAACGAAACGAAAGAAAAAAAATATAGAAAGAGAAAAAAATTCTCACGACTACAAAATAAATGTCAGTTGAGCAGAGATCAGTGATAAAGTACCAAGTTTAACGGTGGGTGTCTCGTTGTCCCGGAATGCACCGCCGGGACAACTATCCAAAAAAGGACTTGTCATTTTGAACCGGTTGAAAGATATCCTGATATCCAGGATCAAGGGTATATTCCATAGAGGTGAAACCGTTAAATAAAATAGAAATTCACAATAATTAGCAAAACGATCCGGTTCTGTTTTGATTTCTTTCTGTTTGTTTTATAGGGCAATTATGCATTTAAAAAATATACTACACCAACAGATATTTAGTTATTTACAGCTCGTTAGGTTTTGAAGACTTCTACCGTATACTTAATTATCTAATTAAACGCTTATCGCAGATAATCAGTTATAGTATGTCGTGGAAATTATTTATGGTCAATTAGATTTCACGCTAGATATCAATCTAATTCTAAAGTGTCTTTCCATATTAATATGTCAAATACGATTTTATAAAGCTGATTTGTAGTAAATAGAGAAATAATGTACTTAAAAAGAAGAAAATATTTATTAGAAACTTCACTTCCAACAAAAATAAATTGTAATTTATCAAAGATTTAATATAAACCAAATACAAGCCTGACCAGATAATCTACTTATAATAAACGCTTTCAAACATGAATTAACCATAAAGTAACCAAATTTGGTATCTCTTACGAAATAATACCCCATGTTACACTGTAAACTTTCACACTACAAAACTTATTCTATTATATTCATTTGTTATTTGTTGGAAATTCTAATAGAACAGGCTCCTCTTTAAGAGCACAATTTATGTTTCATTTTATAACGTAGTATAATCCTAACCTTATTTTCTTGTATTAGAAACAAATGAATTCGAATTCTAACTTATCCTGTTCTGATCAGAATTAACTGTACGTAATAGTTGTTGTCTTTATTAAGCAATCCCTCATCATTAGTTTTAAATTCTTGCTTTGTATCTTATCATTTAATCTTGAAGTTAAAAATATATTAGATAAAAGAGAAGTTTGTTGTTTGATTTAATATATACTTTGGATTTATTTTAATTCTCGGAAATAAAATACTATTATTTTAATAGAGGGTTGTTACATATTTATTATAAAGGAGCGGCTTTTCATAAATAATTGGATACACAAGATAGTATTCACTTTGAATAATACTTTAATACTATAATATTATGCCAAGGTTTAAGGAAGCGCCATCTTAATTAAATATTTGCATAGCTATTGATTTTCAATTGTGTCTTATTTCTGCAGCAAAAAGGAAATTTTTTATCTACTCTTATAGTTTCCTTGATTTTCAAGGCCGCTCTATCTTTTAATATTTGACTTATAATTGTTGCAACAGCTATTGCTGTTTTCTAAGATATTACAATCACTTTTAATATGTAGTGTTTTACTTTTTATGAAGAGTGAGTCACTTAGGGTAACCAAGTGTGACTTTTGTTGCATTTTTGTATTGTAGGTCATTAGAAATGCTGATAAACGTGTCTGATATAATCAAATTATTATAATTCTGACGTGCAATAGTGTTATAGAACTATTATTTTATTGCTTCGGGCAAACAATATAAAACAAATGACAATTATCAATCAAGCAAATAGATACAGATACAGATTTTCATTAATTTTTGATTACCTTTCCTATTTTGTTTGTTATGTTAAGCTTTAGCGACTCTTGTGCTATATTTCAACAATTTAATTCAGGGTTACCTTTAATCCGATTACAGATCTAATTGACTTGGAAATGTAATTATAATTATTTTAGTTTCTATTAATACAAATCTGTGAGTTAGATCATTAATAATTGTTTCTTAGTAGGGTATACTTATTTCGAAGTGATCTATACGTATTTATCTAAATCTTGCATTTTAGACTTTCTTTTTCGCTTTCATTTCAAATCTATGGATGAAGACTTTTTTTTTAATTGATGCTCGAGGGGAATCCTCTACATTTACATTATATTTTATTAATAATTTACTGTTACAAAATTTAGCACCCAACGTAAGGCTGTCAACCCTTCTTCTTAAAGCGATTCTTTTTGTATTTATTTCTATATACAGTGTGTTCAAGATAAGGATGCACAGCATGAGGATCTTGGAAACCGTAAGAGATACAGCATTGGTTAAATGGGACGAAAGTTGGCTATTTATAGGACCTCTTTATTGGCGTTTGCAAAATCTAGATATCTTGAATCGTTTCAGAGATATTTAAAAAAAAGTAGATTTCTGGATTTTCGTATTATTTTTTCTTTCCTTTATTTGAAGAGATATCGGAAAACTAAAACCACTTTTCCACTTTGGTTTTCATTTTTTTTGTGTTGAACGCTGCTGTGACCAACTGTAATAATTGCTGTTCATCTTCAAAGTTTTGGTTGAGCGCATGATTCTTGACATAACCCCAGAGGAAAGAAATCTAACGGTATTAGATCGGGTGATCGTGCAGGCCAGGGTACTGCAGAATGAATGAATTTATAGCATAAGAAATCAAAATAACCCTATTATGTTTACATCATTAGAATTGTTACAACAAGAGCTATCCGAAACAATTTTGAATTGTTTTTCCGCCTATTTAAAAAAATGAAGTTGATGATGGTTACTCGAAAAAAAGTGGAAATAGAAAAATGGTTTTGGTTTTCAGATATCTCTTCAAATAAATAAAAGAAAAATAATAACGAAAATCAAGAAATCTACAAGCTATTCAAGATATCTAGATTTTGCAAACGCCAACAAAAAGGTCTTATAAATAGCCAACTTTCATTCTATTTAATCGATCTTGTATCTCTTACTATTTCCAAGATCCCCATGCTGTGCATCCTTATCTTGGACACACTGTATATTGTTCATTGCCATTTCTAGACTTTTTGGCATTTTCCAAATGTTGAAATTCATATCGTTACCATTCTTTGGTAAAGTTAATACATTAGTCGATTTTGACTTCAACGTGTTCTTATACTTTTGTTTTTTAATACGAAAATTGCTTTTGGTACCTCTTTCTTTTTGTTTCATCTATCTATTCATGTTAAGCATCTCAGATAGAAGAGGTAGATATTGTACCCAACACATGAATGTTTTTTTTGTAAAGTGTACCAGACAACAAAAGGTAAATAGAGCAATAGCTTTGTACTATGTTTGTAGCTATTCTTTTAATAAATGAAAATTAATTTAAAAAGTCCAAGTATATGGCTCGAGCTTTTTCTAGTCAAGCCATAGATGAGAAAGCTAGTCAAATCTCCTGAAGAAAAATACATTAAAACCTTGTCCAGCAATGATCACACTGCTTAGATCCTTATAGGATTATTTAACTCCCCCTCTTTCCAAAACATAAGTTTTTGAAAAAGACGATAGACACTGGACACGTCATTGGTATAGCATTTTGCTGCACTTATAGTTATAATGATTAGATATATACTACTCATCACTGTTCAATGGTACAGACACTCAGAAACAACAATACAACAGGTACAAAATAAAAGTTGCCATATGATGTAACATATAGCTTGAGAGTTAATGTGTTAAAGAACCATCAGACCGTTATTGCGTGGGTAAGATCCCTGTTACTGTCCGCTTAGCTAAGATCGGTATTGGTACTACCGACTTTTGGACATCTACACTCTGGCAGTAAACGGTTACGAATATCTTACATTGGTATTTTCATCAGGTTTGATTTTACCTGCAAGTTATGTTGAACTTCTTGTTTTAAAGATGGATATTCTGCAATATTCTTTGATTCTATATAAACACATTAAAGAAAGTGTTAAGAATTATAATATTTCAACAGAAGTTTGATCTGGAAATTATCGGGAAAGAAGATATTAGAATTGTACGCGTTCAAAGACTAGACATCCAGAGCACAAGCAGCGCAATAACAACTATATGTAGTACTTAATTCCTTCGGTGCTTTTAAAATTATCTTCCTTCATGAAACCAGAATAAAATTTAGAGAATCTGTTCCAAGCAGGCAATATTCCAAGGAAGGAGAACCACCAAGCAGAAGGTAGAACCTCTGCTCCAGGGATAGACGTATCATTTTCCCGGTATTGCGTACTGTAGCTTAAGTGTCCCTTATAAAGCAAACGCTTCTTTTCATTTTAATTTCTTTGCCTGTTTGGAACAGAATCGTCTAGTGTTCTTTGGAACTGGCGCGACGGTCCTGATTACGGTTAGACGGTTATTGTAGGAATCAAAACAGCAAAAGAACTCATTTTGTGTAAAAACCGCTTTAACAAAAAACATCACTGCAGCTGGTGTTCATAGGCCACCTCTTAATACGTTAAAACTTTTCTATCTTTTGAAAAAGTCTATGTTCCATGCAGCGATATTATAGCAATCTCGATTTGTACGGTGTAATGGAAGGACATGTAAGATTTGTCCAGTTTTTCTGAAAGCAAAACTACTATCGGATTTATCAGAAAATTGGCTCCGGTATGGGATGAAATTCTTTTTGTCTGCAACCGCTCAAAATCGGTTATCGCCATTAAATTTCTCGAGAGCACTAAATACGAACACAGATCGGACTTCGCCCTTCATTAGCCTTCTTAATATAGCTAAACAAGGTCTTCGCTCTCCAACGGACCACTTGCGGTAACACAACGACAGACTTGACCTCTATAATCATTTATTAAGAAAGCTAAATACTAACCAGAGTCAGATTTCGTTTTCCATTAACCTTTTTAGAAGAGCTAAATACGAACACGAATCGGGTTTCCGAAATCGTTTGGAGGTCACTCCTCTATCATAGCCTAGAAAGTCACTTATCGATACTGCAAGCTTTTTCTGAGATATCGGTTATCAGAAACAACACATAAAATGACTAGTGATGTTTGGATAGTTAATAAACTTCCATATCAACGTATTCCTGAAAGATGCAATATTTAGAAAAAAAAACGAAATCTTCCAGGATTGTTTCAAAGTCACCTCCCTACCAATGCCTGTGGACCAAGACTCTAGATATTGCTTTCCGTTCTCAATATAGAAGCAAAGTACAAGAAAAAAGCAAAATACGGTCGTTGATGCCCATATGGTTTCAAACTTGCTCTCCGTTTTTACCAAAGTAAGTTATACGTCGTACACCCACCTGTTCCCGAGTGGCCAAGAAATACTTCAGAAGGTGTCCAGAAGACAGAAGACTATCACCATGTAGCTTTGAGTTATGAAACAATTCCTGTAAAACAACCTTAACGAAAAATTTCATGTCTATTACTATTATTTTTCTACATAATATTAATCCCCGTAGTCAGGTCGAGCATAGTGTCGAGAAATAAATAATAATAGAAGAAAACACCCTGTATTCAGATCGATCATCATCTTTTTTTATTATTGTAAACAAGTAAGAAATTGATTTTCACTGTAGCTAATCTATTTTAAAAGAAAACAAAGACAGAATTAAAATTCAATCCAAACCATCTCTTATAGTAATTGAAATGTAAAGAGATACCATATCGCTCGTAATATTTTCAGCTTTATCTCACTTTAGATTGCGGTTAGACAGAGATTAGATTTTTTTCTATCTGTGGGTTGAGTAAAGAATCCAGCCGCAAAAAGAGACCAATAACCCCCTTTTACATATCAAAATACATTACGTAATAAATCACCTGATAACCTCTCTCTACTTTTTAATTGGCGAGCAGAAATCAGTACTTACTAGATTGACTTCAATTATTTTTACCGTACTGCTTCAAACAGAAAAAAAGGAATTGACACTTTAGATTAGTCGAATAAAAAATCAACAATTATTTACTTTAATCTTAATTGCAAATTAATGCAAAATTCTGATTAAATTATATTGTAATCTTCTTTATTTTATTTACTAAGATCTTTATCGCAATTCAGCAGTGATGTAAAATTTGATTTATAAATTCATTTGATATAAGATATTGTAAAACGCCTATAGCAGACCTTCGTGATTATATGCAATTTCTGTTTGTTTTAAACTGTGTACAAGGCAAGTACTTGAGGTCGAGGTCAATTTATCCATTCTTAATTAGAATCTTCTTTTTCTTTTGTTGTTGGAGATTTATATGCTCAAATCTGGTGCTTTTAGGTGTGTTTGAAATTTTAATGGTTTTTCTTTTTCCTGATTTAAACTGTTACTATTCTTTATATTGCATGCGATCATGTGCCTGAGGGTCCCTATAATTAAGATGTATACAGCTCTCCATCTCTGATCAAACTTTCCCAATATTCTATGTTTAGACATACATACTGAAACCAAAAACTTTCATATATGAAGAGATAATGATTTGTAAAGGTTTCTTAAATTTTGAAGGCTAATACTAAAAGGATTCTAATTGCAGCCTAATAATCGCTCCATACGTTCTTAAAAACAAAACTATGAATGTTTGAATACAGAATTAAAGGATAATGCAACTAAATTATACGTCAAAATAAGTTTTAAGGAGGTTATAGATTATAATTCGCATCGACCTTCAATCTGATGGTATTATTGTTTAGAAGAATTAGTGGCATACTCTTATCACTATCAATGAGTATCATGCTAACCTTGAAATATCTTCGAAATATTAGTTTTAAGATTTTCAGATTCTTTGCTACCAATTAATAGTAATAAACCTTTCTGAATAATGGATATTTTGCCTTTTACATACAATATTACTATAAGTTCTTCCAAAGGCCATTCATAAAAAAAGCTTCTTCTTCTGTTTTGGGAGATGTTATTTTTTAAAAACTATTGATGAGATCTAAGAATGTCTTGCTCGATGGGAAGGGTGGTAGAGAAAAAAGTATTTTTCAAACTCTTTTTTATAGCTGTTTTTGCTTTCTCTGTAGAAAATACTTCAAATTATCCATTTTCCCCAAAGGCTAAATCTGAATTTAAGAAATGGTATCGATTGTTTTGGACTAAGTTTTGTTAATCACTGCAGAGAAAGTGTAAATTGTCATATTGTCGTGCAAAGAATAGACAAAATGAAATACAAGATACAAATAGAAGCAACTACATGCGCTTTAACGCTCATAACAATGTTTGAACCTCTACTTATCTCACGAATAATATTTATCTGTCTTCCTTCAACAGCATTTTCTCTGCAGCGATGTTTGTTTTATTTACAGAATATTTGATCGTCTACCGCGCGGATCTCCTTCTAAGGATGTTCTTCCAAGTATAAATCTATCAACCCAACGATAAACAGATCTTACAAATGCGAATCTACAGCTTCTTCAATATTCACAATGTTAATACCTCGGAAACGCCTGTATTCAGAAAGCTACTGAACAATACTGATGATTGTGGAGTTACATTTTTACTTTTAACAGTTTTTTTTCTTTGGCAATCCTTCTTTTTTTCTTATTTATTTTAAATCACTATATTAGTTTGAAGAATTACAACTTGGGCAATCTCGCATCGGACGCCTTAACCAACGTGATTCTTAACCTGCCACTGAATATTGTCTTTTGGCATTTATACATCCACTAATTTTATTAAGCTTGAATAATATGATATTAAAGTGGTGTTATCTTGTCCTGGCCTATTGCCTAACTTGTAAAAATTTTACACGATAGCGCGTAGTACAGACTTTGCATCATTTTTATCGGCGCGACGTTACTTACACCCAAAGTTTTTAAATTTATTTTTTATTTTATAATATTTATGACACACGCTGATTTTAACATCTCCGAAGTTGACCAAGATGATTCGCCTAATAATTGCATGCGTCTTATCAGTCATCTTCTAAACTGGTATTAACTTTTGTCTATGTTCAAAGCAATAATAACCTGCATATTAAGTAAAATTCACCACTGGGGTTTAGCTCACACTCTTTAATTGTTCAGCCAAACAGGTATTTGCTTCTGCATACTTTTATATTTTTCATTTATACAATTGAGTAGAAATTAGAGTGAGCCTGTATCTTACACATCCAATTTCATTCGTGGTTTGAGATTCCATACTTTCCCAAAAGAGATTGGTAATAGCATGTAGGTATGTACGCATTCAATTTGACCATGTCTATAGTTTTTTGGTAAATACCTATAAATACGCATTCTCCTGTAATAGCTCATCACAATTCTCTTATTGCGAAGATCAAGATAAACAAGCCTTAGGATTGAGGGCAAGGTGTAATAAAAAAAGAACTAAATCATATACCTAATTGTAAGATTTTGTTGCAGTATAATTTAAAGTTATTTGATTCAAGCTGTACTTAGAGAAGTTTATGCAAATCAATAATTTAAGATCTTGCAGTATGTTATCTGCTTAATTTCAAACTTAAAGATATTTATTCTAGTCGATATGTACAGAGTTGTCAAATTTATTTCAAAATTTATTTCAATTAAAGAGATTGTTAGTATCAAGGTTTAGAAAGTGAACTTGGATAAAAATTATTATATAAGTAATATTGTTGATTTATTTAACGTGTTTTGGAAAACTTACGTTATTTATCGAATGTAAAGAAAAAATGCGTTGCTTATATTCATTTTGCAATATGTCATATAAATTTATTTTCATTCTGTCAACTACTAAAAATAATAAAAACATCGATATCTTTCTGCTTCCGACAAATAGAAGATAAATACAATATTAACCAATTAATGGCTACAACTGATCTAACAAATATGATGCAAAAAAAGGAAATAGTGAGCATACCAACCAATTAGTCCATAAAGAGTAGTAAACTAGAGTCAGATTTGTACGTATGTCCCGTTCTCAAACATAATATTAAATAATCTGAGCTGAGGGATTTTTGTATCAAATGAAGAACTGTGTTCTGGAATTAGAAGTTACTAGTTTCTGTTCCCGACCGTCTATCAAGTTAAATTCATTATTGATTTTTGCATGATATAGTGATACTTGACTTTCTCGTTTAGAAGAGCTATTAACTCAAAAAATCCAGTGTATGCGAGTGCATCGTTTGGCCTGAGTTAACTGCCAGAAGAATCATGGACCAAGCCAGATGGTCTATTCAAATAAATCAATAAATCCCAATAAAGCTAGGTAATTTGGTGTAAAGAATTTTTGCAACTCAACCTGGTTCAAAGACATCCTTCAAAAGTTTGGGCAACCTCATGTGCGTTATGATTGCTGTTAAAACAGATACCATCAAGCTCTATAGCTTTAGCAGATTATGCACTATCCCACAGTTTAAATTTTGTTACACGCGGCAACTTCTCTCAACAAACTTTAACTATCTGTACTATACATTGTCTAGGTTTGAATCAAATGTGATAGCAAGTATACATGAATGAGAAAGCACTTATGGAAGGTTAAACCTTGTAACATACTGATTGGGTAAACCTCCTCGACACCATGGCAGATCTTGTGTAGTGTCGACATCACAAATCATCTACGTCAATCAATTAATCATTTGGTTCATGTGGCAGAACCATACTTGCAAAAAGTAACTGCAACTAGTGTCGTTTGTCTGCAGAACAGATTACGAGTCCATAAGTTTACTCTGGAAACTAACACCGCCTACTGGTGAAGTTAGTGTTTTTACATCTTGAAAACAATCTAGAACAGCATAGCATTTACTTACTATTATAAGGTTGTATTTCTCTTTGGCCTTATACATTCTATATCTCACCATAGTAGTCGAAAATAACGAGTGACCATTTTGGCTATTCTCAATATTATACAAATTAATTAAAAAGTTTTAAGTTTAATTCACTACAATAATTGTCCAAAACGGTTATTACCATTTAGTAGGTAAGTTCTAGGCTGAAGAAGCTCCACGAGGAGCTTAAAACGGCCTCCCGCCTTCGGCGGGAATTTAACGATTGACTTGACTTGACTTGAGGTAAGTTCTTGCTCTCTGTGAAAGAAACGTTGTTGCCCTGCGAAGAATTTAAGAATTGTTTCTGATACGCGTTGCCTCGTCAAATATGCATTTCTTTAGTTCTGTTTGAGGCCTCGTTTCATAAACCATTCTTTTATATGTCCCATAAGTAATAATTTAAGGACGTCAGATCTAGCAATTTAGGTGGCCTAGTCCGAGTAGTTATCGTCAATAATTCCACACTAAATGTTCACCATCAGTGTTGAAAATTAGTCTTGTTTGCTGCATGTGAATTCTTCAAGGATCAGACGTGAAAATTTCTATGGTTTATTTTTCTGTTCCTTGCAAAAGTCGTCTATCGGTAAGCAAAATTCTGCTCATTGGGTGTTAATTTTGAACGATAAAATAAAAAAGCTTATTTAAACCTTTCATCTTTATTATTTCCTTATTCGGAGATGTGAGCTTGTGTGGACATACCACGACCACTGGTGGATGAGTTATTATCCACCATTTCAAGATCGACTTCTTCCTCGTTTCCTGTTTTCTGTATTGGACGCTCAAACAGATGCTTTTGGAAATGTTTTTTTTTTCACGTAATTGCTGATATACCCGTACACATATATGTCCAGATGGTATTCAACAATTTGGGAACATTCTCGGGTATTCTTAAACAACTACTTGTGCGCTCTTATTGCAAGAACCATAAACTAAATCTCTATCAGTACATTCGAAAGTTATAAGCAAGCGTATTTTAACCGTACGTTTGGCATCTACAACTGAAATGTCCACTTTTTCAATATTGAGAATAGCTAAAATGGCCACTTTTTATTTCTGGCTTATTACCTAAGCTATACATTGGTAGAATATCCAATGTAGGTCATGTCACACCATGTATAGGTTTTTTATAAGTAATAAAATATTATACTATTTAAGAACACCGGTGGTGGTGTAAAAAAGCCAGAAAGAGATATGGTGACTGCGAGTAATTCAGGTCCTATGCCGGCAAAGTTAATATTACAGTTGGAGAAGGTGGCATTGTAGTTGGTTGAATTTAGACTTATAAAGCAAACTCACCACCACACACACGCATTGTCGTGGGGAGTAGGTTAGCACACGATGCCTGTGGTGGCAAGGAAAGGGCTTTGGAGACCGAAAACCTACTAACCTTGATGATAGGGATGTTGCAGCCGATTGCCTGAACATCCACAAATACAGGGTAAGCTGGACTGCAATCTTAAAAAACTAACTAGAGTGGCAGGACTAACTACCAATGGAAAAAGAAACACAGAACACGGAGAAAACCACCACCAAAGACTTCACACTTTCGCGCACTACTACTAGATCAACCATCAAATAAGTCACTTTTTCACAATTTAATGAGAAGATGACCTTAGTTAAAACTCCATGACAACATAGTAATAGCAGTGGTGATTATTATTTCTTTTTTTTTCATTTCCCAAATGAATTAATAAATGCCTGGGAATCAAACTAAAATCATCTATTAAAGAAAGTCTACAAGAGACAAACAAAATAATTGTGATACTAACCACACTTTTTACAAATTAGATTATATAGTTTATAGTTTTTGTTGAACGTGTGAAATACAGGTAAATATTTGAAAAATCAGTGTCGCACTAATTAAGTACAATATATCTATTAGAAAGTGTCATTGGCCTAAATGATATATAATTTAATAAATTCCATTAATAAAAATTGCTTTTAATTGACCCGGAATTCGCAAAATGTCGTCTTTATTACACATACCAGTATCGTATTGGTTCTAATAGAAAACAACATTCAAGAAACAAAAGAAAACATTATTGTAACCACAAAGGAACGCTATAATTCTTTTACTGAAGTATAACAAATCAATTATTGCCTAAATAGTATGATGTTTCACAAAACGTTTTCCCTTCGATTTATTTCAATTAATTATAATAAAGAACGAAACGAACTCTCTAGAGAATTGTAATCGAGAAACATTTCCCTTTTCTGTTTTTACCAATGAAGAGTAAACAATTATTTCGCATTGTGTTTAATTTTAGAGCGTGAAAAAGATTAAATTCAAATAAATCAAGCGTAAAAGTGAAATCTCTGTTGAAGTAGTGCTGAACGTGCTCTTGCAATTTTTCCTTAAATGGCTTAGTAGATATACGCGAGATTGAAGGCTTGTGTAGTGTGTGTGGTTGTTTTAAAATTATATTTACCTAGAAAACGGATAAATAGATTGTAAGTACCCGTTTGGTACAATGAATACCGATATGCTAATGCTAATGTTACCACCGAAGAAAATTTTTAAATTATTTTTAATGAGACTCGTGTGTAATTAACTTGAAACAATTATTAGTTTAAAATGTGGATTTTTTATTTGTAATGAACTTCTTGTTAAATAACGTAAAAATGAATGCGTATTTCATACAGCGAAACCGTCATTCATCAGTTTAGTTATAAGTTTTATACACGAAAAGTTGGGTAGAATTGCATTGCCGCACTGTGATAAATAAATGTTTGTCATTGTTGCTAATAGTTACGAGGTGTGCTTGAGAATTTTTGCAAGGCTGAACTACTACAGGTTAACAATTGAAGCGTTAAGAATACAGTGGTAATCTGTTAAATCATGACGTATGATGTAAGTTGATTTGATTATTTGTTTTGTAGTTTTGTGTGCTGTGCAAAAATTCTGTTAGGTAAATTAGAGTAAAAAACAACTGTTTCATACTAATTAGTTCTCAAAATACCCAATTAATTATTATATCTGTAATACCAGAGAAATTATTAAATATGTACTTTTTTGGGTTAAATTGCTAAATACGATATTAAAATGCGTAGATTTAATTAAAATTAACTGTGCGTACATTTACCTTTTATCAAACTCAAAATGCAAATTCATGAAGGTCAATTTTCCTGCAATTAACCATACAGTAAGTGAATCCTAATCGAATCAGCTTTAAAGCACAATACAGGTAGTGAAGAAAATTTTTTTTTACTTTATTGTAACATTGAACTACTTGCAAGCAGGTAATAGTTACGTAGCATCATAACCTTGTGTTAATTACAGAAATGTGTAAGATTTTCATGTTGTTATGAACCGAGATAATAACCACGTAGACGTGTGTCCTTCGCGCTTATTGCCACTTAGCACACCATTTTAATTTTTTTTTCGGTATATTTTATAAAATTTATAAATCTGCTGATATGAGCGTAAAAATGAATATTTACATTTAAAAGGAAGACTAATAATTTAAAAGATTGTTTACAAGGAATAAATTATTGTTCTCATTAAATTTCTTCTTCTGAAAAACCTTTCCCTTTTAGAATAACAATATAACTTTTCTTTCAAACCATGAATTTGCCGAGTCATCCTCTTTGCCCCTATCTTCTGATATCATCGTGCATGCTTCATAAACAGAAAGATGACTTACTACGCATTAATAAACGTTTTGTTATAGTTGTTTTAGTTATTCTTATTATCTGTCTGTAGACAATTCTGATTCTTAATGACTCAAATTACGTAATCACCTAATTAGAACAAACGATCTTGATCAAGATTTCAAAGTTGCCCGCATCTACCTAAAAATAATTTATTAAACGTTAGACATTTATTATTACTTGTATTATATCTCATGTTCATCATACAATTATTAAAGAATAATCTGAACCGGAACAGATTAAAGATACTGATTCTTGCATTGTATTTGTTGTTTTCCAAATAAAGCCACCAACTGACTAGACTGGTGCATTTAGCTTAAAAGAAGAAAGTGCCTCTATCATTGTTTTGTCTTTTTTTAATTCTTTAACTTATCTTTTCGACTATTCCAGTTCATTTCTATGTAGCTACGATGTTTTTTCCAATATCTTTGACTGCAAAAGATTTGTTTTTGCTGCTGTTTACCCTTTTTATTCCTATTATTGTTCCCAAAAAAGTTCTTTCGATTCTTGTTTTTCTCGAAACTTTGCAATTTTAAACATCTGACAATATCGGCATGAACTTGTTTTATTCACATACCTAAATAATCTTCATAGTTAACTAAATCTTTTTCTTATATACTAGAATGTGGTAAACTGTCAAGAAAGAGAATTGATCTGTTTCTGTTAAAAACAATATAAAATAGAAGATGATTTGCTTTTATGATGTTTGGCGTGTTTGACAGTTTTAAACACTAAACAAACAAAACCAATGTAGAAAAGATTTTTTTGGAAAGAGTTTCCTTCATGAAGTCTTTTCTAAAGAAGTTCTTGGGTTATTATTTAGATGCACAGACGTAAAAGAAAGATCTAGATAATTCAAACAAAAACTTTGTCCAATGACAAAGGACAATCTCATTTTAGTAAAGTATCAGAGCAGAGTATTACCTTAATCAGCAAGAAAATCTAAAAGTGTACCGCAAGAGTTTTTCAACTGAACAACTTATCGACTATGACGCACTGCTTCTGCTCATGGTTATGCTTAAGATTAAGTTAGGATACTTTCTATAGCATGCCACGCAGCTGACCGAAAAAGAAAAAGAATTTTGGTTGAACCTTAGAGCAATTGGACATCTACCCTCCCTACTGGACACAACTGAACTAGAAGTATATAATCAAATCATATTTAGCTTTTAATAATATATGAAGAGAGAAAGATATATAAAATAGGAAGCACAACAAAGTCATTAGGACCTTCTAATATTCACAACTACAAAAAAAGCAGGAATCTTGTAATAATAATAATAATAATAATAAATAAATAAATTCAATTTATGAACCTCAAGGGGAGAGTTCAGCAGAGCTGTTCTTCCACTCCCCGCTTGCATATTGTACAATTTATATATAAAAAATATTTAAATATTAAATAAACTAAATGGAAAAAACCTTAATGCACTAAAGAATAGAACCGTTGTTATTATTGTAGTTTGACCATGTCAACGTTTAGCGTCCAGGAACATTATGGAAACCTTTTTTTTGAATTGATTAATAGTTAATTTCTTAAAGGATTCAGGTATTTGTAAGGTATTGAATTTGGAATGACTCCAACGCGATGGGCTCGTTGCTTTGAAACAGTTTATCAAACTGGCTTTGTAGGCTGGCATATCACACCGATCCAGAATCACGAAAGCTTTGCAGAGCAATATCCATACAAAGCAATAATAACCCCAATAGGTGAAAAACAAAACAAAACAAAAATTAACTGAATACTAATCAGATATTTAATCGGTTCCTGGAAAAAAGTACAAAGTAGGGTAATAAACATTTACTAAAAGAAAAGAGAAACAAAATACAAAAATAATTTTTGAAGCAGTGATTCAATTGCATTTAGTTTCGACGAAATAGTAACCGCAGGAGAAAGATTGGTGAAATACTTTTATATACAATGGATCCATAACTATATAGCTTTCTGAACGGAAATAGTCACTTTAGACGGTTCAGACTCTTTCAACGAGGAACTCGTTCCAACAGTTTTATCTAACGTAAAGACATTTTCAGTAGGTAAACCCAAAATGTATTCCCCAGCCATTGGGCATTGTGGTGTTTAGAGTTGACACGGTGATTTGGCTTGTAGTGCTGTCAGAGTTATTTCATATACAGTGTGTCCAAGATAAGAATGCACAGCATGGGGATCTTGGAAATGGTAAGAGATACAGGATCGGTTAAATGAGATGAAAGTTGGCTATTTATAGGACCCTTTTGTTGGTGTTTACAAAATCTAGATACCTTGGATAGTTTCAGAGATATTTAAAAAAAAAGTAGATTTCTCGATTTTTGTTATTATTTTTTCTTTCCTTTATTTGAAGAGATATCGGAAAACTAAAACCAGTTTTCCATTGCCACTTTTTGTTTTCTATTAAAATATGCTAACAAATTCCTGTACAACGTTTCGGTTTCGAGTAACTATCATCAACCTCATTTTTTTAAATAGGCGAAAAACAATTGAAAATTGCTTTGGATAGCTCTTGTTGTCACGATGCTGATGATGTAAACATGATTTTGCATTAAGACTGGCTGACTTAGGGAGACAGAATAAATGGGTTTGTTAGGTCAAGGCTGAAATGGACAAATAGTTTAATGAGTAATGGAGTTAATCTTGTGTTATTCTAATTTGAATTCTGGAAGGTTTGAGTTTCGCCTTTGGCTTATCCAGTAGACGTGTTCTTTGGTTTGCGTGCTGCAGTCTGTGTGCTCAAGATGTTTCAAAGATTTCCCTGAGTTGTGTAAATGAAAGTGCAGATGGTGCAATTGGTTTGTTGGATCATTGCATGTAGTCGACTGTATGAATTATTCTTTGGATCAGAAAGTCATAATTTGAATAGGAATACATACGATGACAACTTCGAGTACGTACTGGAATAAGATCATTTTTGCTTCGATTCACAAATAGTATAGTTCCTTCCCACTTACCTTGCATTATGCCGTAATTTGTTGGCTGTATTATATCTTATGACCGTGCTGTGTTACATTAATTCATAGCTTCCGTAGAACTGCTTTATTTCCAATTTCTCGATGACAACAAGCAGTTTAAAGATAGGAGTGAGAAAGGTCTAACCTTTTAATGTACGGAAGAAACGATTCAGCTTGTTTTAAACTTGGGAAAATTCTTGGAAAATAAGTTCAGTTGCATAAAGACTTGCACAGTACTTACTTTCGATTTCTAATAATTTTTATTTGTGGTATTTATTTCACATAATGGGATAATATAGTTTTCATGATCTTATGAAATTTAATAATTTACAATATTCTTGCATGTGTAATTTTCGAAAACCAATTAAAGATATACAATAGAGCAATTCAAAGGGAATGTTTTGGAAAATGATACGTTATGTACAAAAATTACTGAGATTTCTACAAATTTCCTAAAGATTCATTTTTGTCATTACATTTATTTATTCATCATTACCCTAATGACCTACATTACAATAACAATAATAATAACGACAATTATTTTCATGGTTTTTTGTATAAAAAAAAAGAATGTCGAATAAATAGGACAAGTTAGCTAAAAGCGTGCAACTTCCTATTTCTAAATTGTTATGATATTATTTAAGCTTCCTATATTAAAAAAAGGAAATTTTGTAACGTCAACAGGGAAATTTAAAATTTCGACTCAAATCCGTCAGAATTTTGTTTTATAACTATCGTTCTTTGATCCATACGCTCTTTAATTTTATTCAAATACAAGATTTATGTAAAAAGAAATTTAATACCTACGTGGTAGATACACAGTTACTTTTTAATATGGGTGTAACGTATCGTGTATCAAAATGATTTACAAATCAAATTGCCTATTGTTAGATTAAGATCTTTCACTTAGATAAATTGGTTTGTGAGAAAAACAATATTAGAAGTTTTATAACAAAAGTGATAAGTGATAACACAAACTATTTTATATTTCTTGTTCTATAAAACAATATTGATCGCACGATTTCAACTCTATGCAAACTTAAGTTGGAATCCTTTTGTCCTCTTCACAGTTCGCGAACGACCGTTTGAATTTATTAATCTGCTGAACGAATTCCGCCAGCGATAAATCTTGACCTGTCTCCGGTTGTTGAACTCAAGACACATCAGTTGTTCAATTAATTGAATTTTTTAAAAAAGTTGTATTTATAACTACTGTACTTACAAATATAAATCTAAACAAGATTAGTAAGATCAAAAGAATCTATAATTAATTTCTGTTATCGGAGGTGTTTTCCTTTTTCTTCTGAAGTATTAATTTTTATTGGACCATTTGGACCATTTTACATTTTTTTATTTTATTTTATTTATACTCTTTTTATTATTAATGATGTCATGTTCACGAAAAGAAAATTAATATCTTCTTAATAGAAAAAAAAACGAGAGGTAAGAAATGCAAATTTATTTCCCGTTATCTATCATTCATTATGTCTTCGAAAACCAAATATGGCCTATAAAAAATAATTTATAAGCTGTAAAATAATCGGCAACATCGCCACCTACCTTTTAAAAACAACCTACTCACCTGCCTATATTTGCGGTTAGATTTTATGCAAGAACTTCCATGCAAGAGAGATGAGTAACCTTCGCGAAATAATTATCACCAAACGCGTCATCCTCATAGTTTAGTGTGTTGTGTTTTCAGGTAGTGGACTCCCGTGCTCGGTCGGACGCAGACGGTGCTGTTCAACAACGGGCCAGACGACAACTCGAAGTTTTTCAAAGCACCGTACCTGGAGGTCATCTTCAAGTCATTAAAACACACACCATCTCTAGCAGCAGATGGACCAGCAAGTCTTCGGTGGGCGAACAACATAAAGATATTGCACAACACTTTGGAGATTTAGAGGTAAGACATAATAAATAAAAGAGTTCCATTTTGATTTTAATTTCAAACAAAAGTCTGATTTATCAAAAACCATCTAAACATGGATATGGTTTTAGTCTTGATTTGTTTAAAAATTATTTACACGTTCAGATTTTACGTGCGAAATACCTTGTGTATACATTGTTATTACATAAAATAATAATAATAAAATTTAACCTATTATTCAAAATTACTGCAACTAATTCAGGGTCATTTTATCCTGTGCATTATCTATTTATATTTAAAGCAGCCGAGTTCAACTACTGAATATGAATTGGCTTTACATTAAATAAGAAACATCTACATAGAATCCTTGAACATTTAAAAAACAAATAAAATTCAGAACGTGTGAACATTATTCTACGAAGCATAACCTCAAATATTGATGAAAAACTATGAAATAATCAATATAGTGAAAATCACAATGAAAAGGTTTATCATACATTAATAAGGTTTCAAGCTTTCTTTTATGTTGAAGTCATTTAGTGTAATTGGCACCGTGGGAGGATAAAATAAGTTCCTAGTACTGCATGTTTGATGCTAAACAGCTTCATTAAATATTAATTATATTGCGGCATATTAAAAAAAACTTATAAATAATTTACAGATGGACAGCAAAACAGTAGACTGCAATTTTGTAATTATTGGATATAAGTAAGTTACCAAATCGTCATCATTATCATCATTTTGGTTTTCTACAGAAGTGAAACAGTGACTGTTTCAGACTATGATGGTGTCTTCAAGAAAAGTGGTGGAAATAGAGGAAGTGTTAAAGAAAAGCGCCCAAGCCAATCCCGATCTCATTGCGCTTTCCTGGAACTGCAACTGGATCTACACCAAGCAAGCCTACGCACGTCATGTGTGCACCACACCACAACTTATCACTTCATAATCTTACGAATGGAGAAACCGCAATCTAAGCATTCTTTAGAATATTCTCGTTTTTGTAGGAAGTGAACCATAGTGCCAGCGTTACTTATTTATCCTGGGAAGGTACTTCTAATATAAGAAAACATATGAAGATGTTAGAAAAGTTGAACGGTAGCGACAGTCCAAAAAATGAGTTCGATTGCGCCTGCCATCTTAAAACGAAATTAAATTTTGCTGTAGGTAGTGTCATTCTTGTGAGTCCTATTGCGTTCGAGTGAAATATGACAGGAGAAGATCTTTTCAAGGGCAAACTTACTTTGGATTGTAACAACAAAATAGTGTGGAAGTGCCAAATATTTATCATGCCCTTATTCCTACGAAGGCTTTTATACTATCGGTTTTATGTGTCTTCTTTAGATGTGATATTGAAATATTTATTTGCCAAAAGTAAAGTGTCTTATTGGAAACGCAGCTTAAGAAACACTCTTAGAATTAAAAACTTTGAGACCGCATTGTAGCATTGACCTGTGGAATTTGTCAAGACTCTAAGAACTTGATCAACATTCTACAAAAAGCATTATCAAGCCAAATAACCGTAATTTATCTTTTGAGTGTAGACGTACAGAGGATTATCATGACTGTGCAAGCTTAGCAAAAGTTCTGAAAGATCTTACATATTAATTAATATCATCGAAATGACAGTCTAATGTAATTACCAAGAGAATATGCAGAGTTAAACTATGTGTATATTTTCTTATCCAGTGTGTTTCAATGCATTATATGCCAAACTGCATTTGCTAGAAAGTCAATGGGCAGATTCACAAATTCCACAAATTAAATTTGATAGCATTTATATGTGTGGTACTATTAAAGAATAATGCCCGAAAAGGCAAAAATATCCCAAAAAAATATAAAGTGATAAAGAGCACAGAGGTATTTAGAATGATTGCAGAAAAACATAAAATAGAAAGAACGAGTTCTATCAGAAAATTGTTTGAGCAGCTCGATATGAAAATTAGAAAATATTGATTTGCAAAATTTTGGATAACAATAATGACGAATTTAATTAAATTATGAATCGTTTCCAGACTATTGGTGGACATGTACCAAAAAAAAAAGAAATAAAAATAAATTTACAGTTTGCTTGCACTTTACTTAAAACGTTTTGTTACGGTACCTAAATCGTTTTTACTTCTGCAGGAAGAAAGATGTTCTTCAAATTCGAGGATTGCAACCTGAATTGCAAGATAAACATCCAACATGCTTTACTATTTGAGTAACTTACTTCTTGGTTCTGGATATTGTTCAAGAGCCAAACAAAAATCTTTTCTAAACTTGCTATTTGTGCGGATTTTTGCAGAATACCTTAATAAGAAAAATATTTAAGGGCAGTCTTCCACCTCTTAAACTTATCTAGAAATGCGAAAATAAAGTCAATATAAAGTTTTATATTCGACTGTAAGGCTGTGTGCAATAATCCATATTGCACACAGGGTCTCACGCTTTTCTTTATGCCTGAAGCATCTTCTTGACAAAAAACCAAATAGGTCGTATGTCATTTGAGTACCATTGATAACAAAACAAGTTCCGTATCAATACAATGTTTTGTTTCGGAAATATAAATTGAACGGCATCTTTTCAGATTTGCCATGTTAGCGATGATGAAACATAAATGATAGAAAGAAACCAATAGAAATGACAATGTTCCAATTGGATCAGAAATTTAAATTCTCTCTTTTTTGCCAGGAAAAAGTGTCTAGTTTTCTTCTCAAACACTACCCTCCCTCATATCTTTCCATTACTGGGCAAAGAAATATACCATAAAAAAATAATTCTACTGGTTCCACAGACAGATGTCCAAATACAGCAAAGCCACTTAGCTCTATTTCGGGGTCTTTCGGATTTGCAATGGTGAATTCTGAACCTTACGGATAACAATTCAATGAAATAGAATTCAGTCACGTCGATGTAAATGGTTGCTCCTAGAGACCGCGTACCTTTGGACTCAATCGATTATTTATCTTTGTCGCTAGGAGACGCTTCAGTCGCTCACAATAATTATGAAGAATGTAGACTGGATAGAGTACTAACAGCATGATTAATACATTTTTAAAGCTATTAAGAGGTGACTCAATCTTCCTAAGGCCGCGGCGTATAATGTATAGCTTGAGAAAGAAGATCTATATGTTGCAAAAGAACTACTTATCGACTTCCCTAAAACCCATCTAGGAAGACGCCATCATCCAATATGCGATTGAAGTTTGGGAAGACCGTCTACTCACAACCCGCACTACCGCCCTCTGTCAAAACTTAGCAACTCTTACTTAACTAGTTTAACAGAGAAAGCAATTTTTTAATTTCGAATGCTATTAATTCCTATAAGTTACTGGAAATTGTCTTGCTAACACCAAACATACACTTTTTAACGTAGTAGCAGATAAACGTGTAAAACCTGGTAACTCAAGTTATTGGGTTTTAATTTTAGGCGGCAGTGCATACTGCAACTATTGCACTCGGTGTCGTCTATAAACTGACACTGCGGGAGTTCTTTGTGAGTTTATCTGGTGTTTTACAAAATTCTTCGAATTAGAAAATTGAATCGTGAGCCTTACACTTACTGCACTGATGAAGAAATGAAAAAAGAAGAAGAAGAATCACACATTACCTTACTGCCAAAGTTGTCAATATATGTCAGCAGAGATGGGATAACTCCAAAATTTCAAGATAAGCCAAGCCTGGATTGGGCATGGTTCTTTAGAAAACTTATTAGGTGACTACAAACTGCAAATGCAAAATCTCTGCGTAACTCCTTTAATTATACTTTAAAACAGTGCTATGCACCAACAGGTACGGTATTTTGATTGAAGATTTAGTTAAAATTTCGAAAAGCCAAGAAATCCCCTTTTAATGTTGCTATGTTCGCATGTTTACCTTTGCTAGTTTAGGTACTATAGCTTCTAACTAACGTGTTTCTATTCGAACGTTTTATCAGATAGTCATGTCAGCTTTTATTAGACATTTGATTGGTAGCAACTATAGATTACTATGGACATAACAGGAAGATAAATCACAAGTTAGTTAGCAATTCTCATAATACATATATAAATTAAATGAAAGAAAATTGGTTGACCAGAACGTCTACTTTCAATTTATTTAAATTAGTGCACAATCTTTCTCTTACTCATTCGCTCAATCCTCTATCAAAAAAATTTGTTCGTTCCTGGTCTCAAGTATTGTCTACTTTTGTATACAATCTTTATATCGGCATATGAAAACTAAGACATTTCCAAAACTGTTGGGTAACTAGATGAGGCTTGCAAGAAATATGAAAAACTTCTTCTGCAGTACTTTAAGGGTAACGAAGTATTTTAAAATATTCCCCCTAAAAATCCTGACTGTTTACTTGAAAAAAGGCTTCACCTTTCTTAAAATCAGTAATTGTAAAAGAGTAAAATCTTGATATTAAATCTTCAGATCAACAAATGCTTTGAGAGCTGTACCTCACAGAACTATCATTTATAATACATTTGGCGTTCTTTCCTTCGGTCATTTGAAGTTGGGCTTTTACTTTCTGCTTGCTGACTAATAAGACGTTTCCGCTTGTTTAGGGAAACTACCTGGCTACCGCCAGTGCTGTAAAACAATGCAGTTCTGCCTACTCTTCAAAGTCATATCTCCTGCCATCAATAGCCTTCTGGAAAGTAATAGATGAAGAATCTAGAGGATCGTTAAGAAAGTTCCAAAACATAAATGAAATCCTCCCACTGTCACTATACCTTACTATGATTTTTTGTACCAAGGCGTTTGTTAACCACAGAAGCATACAAGAAGTGAAGGACAACTTAATGATGTCTCATAGTTTGGGAGTTCTTTCCATATCTCCAAGTCGACCTTTTCTCTGTATCAAGATTTTCCCAAAAATTCCGGCCAAAAAAATTATGAATTCGTGAATAGATGATAAGCTTTCTGTTCCGTGTTTTTCGTATTTACAGATTTTCCTAATCACAACGGGGTCATATGAACCGGCTTTATCATTATTCATTCGGAACGTAGTTGTGGTAGAAACTTGTGTTGCCAATGCTATTGACTTTTCTCCAGCTTAGGCGATTTGGTATATTATCTGATAATTTGATGAATATTACGAATGTCTCGTTAAAAACGTGATTTTTTTTCAAATTGTGCTTAATTTTTCCATTATACTTTTATCTTTTTCAAAATTGGTAAGTATGAGTTAGACATCAAACTCTGAATTTGATTCACGTCTCTAATAGGTAGTTTGTTATTTAACACGTAACGATGCAACGCAATGATTGACAGTCAATAGTTAACAGCTGTCAGAGGAGCAAAGGTAACGCTTCTTGTGTAACCATTGAACAGTTTTGGTTTAAAAGAAAAATCTTCGGTTCTGAAGCATAATGAGCTTGGCAACCCTGTTCCATGTCAGTATGGTATTTTATTCTCAGAATAAAAGACTTCGATTGTCAAAACAGTTGAATGTAACAGGTGCATCGTAGGAAAGTTTCCTTTTAAATTTCTATTCTTTGCACTCATACCGGTGAAGCCGGTGATGAATTTTCCTGAAAAAGTTCAATTATTTATTAGAATAGCAATAGTTCACTCATAATCTAAATAGTTTAGAAATAATTTAATTTTATAGAAATTGCATAAAATAAAATTTAAATTTTGTTAAATACAGAAATGTCACGCAGAGATATAACAATAGGATTTAATAAAAAAACAAGAATACTCGACGAAGAAAAAGAATATTCACTGGAGAAAAGCAATATTCACTTTTTAAAATTTTTGTTTGGTTTCTAGTTGATTCTCGTCTGTTCAAGTTGGTTTAATATGACATTATTGTGTAGCTATTCAAGAATCTTGTTGATACAGTGTACCTTGAAGTTGAAAACAGCAATTATTAAATTGCTTTTATTGATAAAATAAAATTAGAATTAAGAGAATTGATGGATTTTATTATATTTTAGATACCGGTCTGAAGTTATCTTCATTCTGCAAACGGTCACGTTAACAAATTTCTTATATTCTCAACTAAGTTAAAAAGTAACCTAAAAAGTCTAAAATATGAGTAATTTTATTTCCTTGAGATTCTTAGAACTTAATTAAATAAATAAATAGTTTATTAAATCTACAATTATTGTAGATTTGACGAATTGTTTCGCGTCATGAGTAATTCTAATTTTTGTTTAGAATTTTAAATGCTTTCCTATTGTTTCTAATTAGTTTAGACTCACTTACTCTAGACATTAATATGTTTGTTTGTCTGTCTCTGAACTAATAATAACTCGATTTAGACAAGTCTGACATCCACGTTCTCATTCCAAAAAAGTACTTCACACATGTAATTTCCAATTTGCATTACAATGAAATCGTTTAATAACTTCTAATTACACGCGTACACACGAAGAAAGAAAAACTTTTTTAATTACATCTGTACAAAAACATCGTAGAAAATACACAGTTTGAAAATGATTAATGATTTTGTAGAATTCGCATTCTATTTTGGGTTTTATATCTATTTTATTATAATAAATCTTAAATAGTTCTTAGAAGATTAGAACAAGTTTATTCATCATCATAATTATTTATTTGTTTTAAAAACAGATTTAGTTAACAAAGAAATGGATGTTATTAATAAACAAGTACACTGGTGTTATTTTTAGGCAACGTTTAAACCTGTTTTAATTAAATTTATGTTTATCGTTTTAGAATACCCCACAAGTACTTAAACGCTTTACATGATATGCATGTGTAACTCCATTCCTATGCATAATGTATACACAAGTAGATCGCTTAGCCTTGAATTTGTTACGAAGATTTATATACGAAACGAATAAAAGTAAAAATAATTTTATTTTCTTTTTTAAAATCATTTAAGATTTTATAAAAGGCGATTACATAATAAATAATTTTTACGTTGCAGCTCTCGGTAAACCCACTAGATATAAGTTCACAAAAATCGAAGGCGACCGTAGGAAGGAGCGTTGGCAGACGTCCACCTTCACGACCACGAGTTCGTGACGAGACATCCTCAATTAGCCGTCAAACCATCCCTTTGACCAGCATCCATTCAACTGCTGCCGTAAATTTACACCGCGTTTCCAGACTGTGCCATCAAATACATGAAAATGCCGTAAAACAGACATTCGGAAAATACAAGCCGCCGATACATGAAAGAGAAAGCGGAGATGGAGTCGAAATAGTCGAAGTCGAAAGCGTAAATTCATCAGATAACGAAAGACCGTTAAACGGACACGCCAATTTAACCCGAACGAAAAGTACGAGTAGCGAAGATTTACATTTATTAACCCCCGAGAAAGATAAACCTAATAAAAGTATAGAAGATCTAGAAGACCTTGAACAATTACAAAACTGGAGAAGAACCTCGAAAATACGACGTTCTTTACAATTTCCTAAACAAAATAAAGCGTCGGCGTCTACAACAAAGCCACTCGACCTACCTGAAAACACGGGAAGTGTACGCAAGATCCGTGAAGATCTAGAAACAGGAAGAAGACTTAGTACTGCTTTAAGAGGAAACAACGTCGATCTCGAAGCGCTAGATCAGATTTTACAGTCGATTTCTGATAAAACTCAAATTAATGGCGATAATAAACATGAGGAACCAGAAAAGGATAATTCTATCAATATTAAAAAACAGAAAAGAAATTCTTTTGTAACAGTTGAATCTTTACAAGAGGTGCGAGGAAGATTAAGGCGCACAAGTTCTCCTACTGAAGACATATATAAAATCAAAAGTGATAAAAACGATTTTATACAAAGAAATAATAAAAAGGAGGAGGAAGCTGATGATGGTATAGTGACTGAAGAAAATAATATTTCGAAACAATTTGAGGAAATGCCTGTTAGCGATAATTTAACAACGCAATCGCGTGTGCGTTCTTATGTGTACGGAATGGAAGCTATGATAAATAAAAAGCCCATGTTGGGTACTGGTAGTTTAGAATCGAGAACTTCTAAACAATTAAATGGTGCTACAAATATACGCAACGAGGACTGGTATAATAGAAGGAAATCTTATGGTTTTGAACAAGTACATAGCCACCAAGAACCAATAAATTCTATATCAAGAAATAAAGGTTTAATGGAATCTTCTACCGATAGTGGAATTTGTAGGTCGAGTGAAATAATGTTAACACCTTCGTCGTCTAATAATAACAAAAGTAGTGTGCAATTAAACAAATCTAGTGATTATAATTCTGAAATAGATAGTGAAAAAGAAGATAAATATAGTTTTAATAAAAACAGTAATCAGAATGGTAATGTTGTTCTTAATGTTGGAAGTGTTAGACGTTATACATCAATGTTTGAACAAAAGAAAGAAAACAGTCCCATACCTAGTAGGAGAATGCAGGATTTTAATATCCCTTGGAATAGTCGAACACCTCTAGACGAAGATCAAGATGCAATAGCTATGGCGAAAAAAGATTTCGAAGGAACCACCATAACCATTCCAATAGTAACATCAGATAATTTTAGCTCTTGGTCTAACAATTCTAATCAAAATGGTGAAATTAAAAGGCATTCAATAGCAGTTGATGAATCTAAATACGTTACACGCAACACTAACGATAATAAATTTCGTCGAACTAGTTTAGCAATTAATGACAATTTTATGCAAGATGGATTAGAGGATGATTTGATATCACAGGGTAAAAAACAGAAAAAAGTAGAATTCTGTAAAACCGAAGTGCATTTTGCAGCAGACTCGGGGCGTGTTAATATAGTAGCAACAGATGAAAAACCTCCACCGACAAATAATTTTAGAAGACGTCGTAGAAATTCGGCTGCACTTTACAACCAACTTCTTAACGACATGAACAAAAATGGTCTGCCAGTGTTACATTTTGGTGATAGTTCCTATGAAAAGAATCTGTTTGGTGTTACAGACCAAGAAGATGAAACTTCTCAAAATTTCAATGATAGTCGAACTGATTATTTTTATGATAATAATAATAAACAAAATGAAAGTGATCTAGTTACTGCCACAAGTACAGTTACAGTAAGCACAAACCAATCTTACACTTATCAACAAGAAACTGAGGAAGAACAAAAAGAAAATCAAGAAAATGAAGCACCAAAAGGAATATTAAAGAATAAGCCAGTTAAGCCAAAACCTTATCTTCTAGGTGATGATAACTTTTTTAAACAACAAAATTCAGACAATGAGGAAAATGGAATTTGGGGTGTTAAGTTAAAACCAGTTCACAATAGTAGTAGTAGTAATAATAATAATAATAATAATAATAATAATAATAATAACAATAACAATAATAGTATTAACAATAATAACATCATCAAAAGTGAAACCCCTATGTGGAGATCTACAGTTACCCTTAAAAATACTTTGTATGACAGGCAACAAGAAAAAGATATTCTTACAGAAAATCCAACACAACCAGAATTCCAGAAACTACTTAGAACCCTACGACCAACTAAAAAGCAGGAATATGATGAAGATCAAAGAATGAATGAAAGTTATGATGGAATTAGAATTATCCCACCACAAGTAGATCCTAGAAGGTCTTCATGGTCAGTTGCTGATATGGTGAAACAGGTTGAAGATGTTCAGAGAACTGAAACAAAAGGATATTCTACTAGAGTTAATATTGGTGGGGGTGAAGCAACCGTTATTCAAGATGATAGTCACCTAGAAGATAAAGGAAGGCATCCAACTTGGCCTAGACATGATGATTCTTTAAGAGGTATGTTTTTTTCTATAAATATAAAGTAGATATGCATGTGTAGTTTCGCAAAGTAGTGATGTAGTAGCTATTTCTTCATTTTTTTCGGATTTAGACAAATTTTTGTTCTGTTTTTCAAAATTACAAATCAAAGAAAAAATATAATCCTATTGGGAAACATCCAATGGTCTTATCTAGTAAAGTACCTTTTTCTACTCGTGCATGTGGACTGCAATACTATTAACGACAGTAGTATTTCTTTATGTATACTTAGATTAACACAGCTTTATTGTTGTCTATCGTACTTTCTTTATTCTTGGATATCAAGATGTTCTATATACACCTTACAGATGGAAAGAAACAGATATTAAATAAAGGTCTAGTGGTTCGAATTGGTCGAGACGAAACAAAATCGCATATGGTTTGCTCAAAAACCACAACAGATAATAATTCAGCCAGTACAACAACAACAACGAAAATAACAATTGATCTTTCGCCTTCACCTACTAACAATAAATCACACAAGGAGCCTACATTTCAATCGGTTAGATTACCAAGAGCTAGTTTACATAATTTTAAGTCTACTTCTCTAATTATGAACACGTTCAAATGTGAAAGTCAAACAGCGAATTCTAATTCTGAAACAAACAAATTTGTTAAATCAAATATTCCTCAGCAACTGGAAGCTTTACGAAAACTATATGAAGACTGGCAAAGCGATAGTGAGGCTGATAAGGAAGTTCAATCCTTAATGAACAAGACTGATGAAGAATCTGCTAAAGAATTCGATGACGATAATAGCAGCGTAGTGTCGGGCAGTTGGAGCAAAATGAGAGCTTTTAGAAATATGCAGCAACAACGAAACAAAATTATCAGAGAAACATTGCACGAGCCTGAAATAAACCTGCACTCTCGTGCGCGCGTAGAAAAAGGTATTTTTAATTTTTTTGATTGCCGAATCAGCTTAACATTGTCTAAACGAGGTTATAGTAATTACAAATTTGATGACCAGAATAGATTTTAGAAAACCAAAATCAAAATTAAAGATGAAATCAATCCAAACAGATGCTGCCATGTTGCCAATTTTAAATTGAACATGCAATATCCGTATTTTCCTTTCCTTGCAAAGTATATCTTTGGCGGAAAAGCTACATTGCAGCATCCCTTTCGATCTTGCTTCTCTAAAAACTGATATTATTTTCTTATTTTAGATTTCGCTAATTTACGTATAAACCAAAATTCGCAACAAGTCGATCTTGACGAAGCTCCTACTTCAAATAAAAGCTTTTTGAGTGAAAGCAGCACAAGAATGTGGGAAAAACAACAAAAGCAATCTCTTAGCAGTAGAACGCCCCATTCTCCAGTTATTCTACGCAAAGCTTATGACGAATCAACACCCAAACATAAACAAGACTTGAAAACAGCGTACGATGGTGAAAAACTATCAAGTCCTTTCCTTGTTGGGCAGAATGTATGCAAAAATGAATATGAGTCGGTTAAAGCCAAAAGGACAACAGAATTGTCAAGCTCGTTACGACGTAGGAAAGAAAAAGTTGTTCAAAATCCAAGTCCTCCCAGAACAAAAGAACATCATTCGCCAACGCCTACAAAAGAAGTATTTAGAAATAATAGTCCTATCAGGCAAAAAGAAAAACGATCTCCATCTCCTGTAAAACGAGTTTCTCCGAAATATAGTCCTACCAAACGTTCTCCTTCTCCAACACAACGATACAGTCCATCCAGGCAGAAATCAACTAATGAAGATACCTTGTCCCATAAAAATTCAATGTCAGGAAGACAAAAATCTCCAAACAGATCGGTTTTAAGAAATCCTAGAAAATCAGAAATGGCTTACTTTGGCGTCAAAGCATCACCATCACCTAAGCCAACACGAAAATCTCTAGAAAATAGCAGCGATAAAAAGCCTTGGAATAATAAACCAGATCTTTTACAACATTATGATACAAAAGAAACTGTAAAATATAGGAAAGAAACAAAAGTTGAAACAACCAAACGAGAAAAATCATCTTCAAGGGAACGTGCCGAATCTCCAATTTATGAAAATATAGATGAAGTAAAAAAATATAAACCTAAAACTTCTAGGAAGGAATTTGACAGTACTATTTTAGATGAACTTACTAAAGCTGCAGATCAAATATTGCAGGCAGTTAATGGCTACGCCGAAGAGTCTCATAAACAGAGTGATGATGATAAAAACAGAAGAGTTTATAGAAAAGAAAAGTTGGATACAATTTCAGAAACAAAATCTTGGAAACAAGGATCTAGTTCTAGGCACAGAAGTTGTAGTAAAACCGAACCTGTAAAACCTAAATTAAAACATACATCTTCCACATCCTCAGTTGAAAGCGTAGCAGAGCATAGAAAATCAATAACACCTGTTAGAAGAACAGCAACCGATAGTGAAAGACATAAAAAGAAAAGTAATGGAGAATCATCATCTTCTTCAAGAGCTGCCACTAAAGCTAGAAGACTGCAGAGAGCAAGTAGTAGGGAAGCTTTGTTACAATCACATGGAAGTTCCTCTGAAGATCTCCCTGTTAGTATAGAGGTGCCGCTAAGAAAACCTCGAATGGTTAGAAAAACCAAAGCTACACAATTGACTGTTACGAATGTTGTAGAAATTAGCAAAACGTCAAGTTCTACGAGTAGGAAACGTGAAGAAAAGGGCAAAAGCGAAGAAAGGCAAGTTATCGGTCTTATCTTTTTTTATTTGTAATGTATACATACTAATTTTGATATTTCTTGTTTGTAGAGTACCCATTGGAGCTTTGCCAGAAATAAGACATAAAACTGCCATATCTACAATAAGAAGTACCGCAGAAAAAGCAGCAAGTCGTGAACAACGTACACGATTAAAAACTGAAGAACTAAAGAAAAAATCATCATCTAAAAGGGAAACTTCCAGTAAGTAATTGTAAATTATTAATGTGTGATTAGAAGACGGGTAGGATTGCCAACAGTTCGGGTTTGAGTGTTGATGTTCAGTGTCCAGTTTGGGTTGTCTAAACGTTTAGGTGAGAGTGAATTATAATAATGTATTGGTCCACCATGTTTGTCTGAGACTCAAAGGGACTCCTTCGTGTCGGTGCGGACTCCGACGAAGATCTTCGTGTCGCTCTAGAACTTGGACAGAGATGTCCACTTTCTGGGTCCGGTTGAGAGGACCACCTGTGCAAATGCATCCCATTTGAGTCTAGAGAAATGATGTTCAATAAGATATTCTGACAAAATAAGAGTTGGAAGAGAGAAAAAGATGAAGAAATAAAAGCAGGTTTTTACGGAATTGAATATGAAATTATTCATTTGACTTGCGTGCACAGTTGGTAAAACAGCCAGCAGTTACTTTACTTCTAGTTCAGATTAGCCAAATAAAATAGTATGCGAGTCTCTATAGTAATTTTCTGTTATCAAGCCGTTTTGGTTTATTTTTTTTACATTTTCTTATATCTACGTTCTGTTGTCACCATCGCCATTCTGCGTTTTTGGCCTTGAACTTTAGTCCTTTTGTTTTGGATTTTATTCCCATGGCAGTATATACAGGATGTTTTGGAAATGAGTTTAGTAGATTTTAGGGCGCATTTTATGGTCAAAGATATGAAGAAAACTTCGGTAAGTAAAGAGTGGAAATGCCAAAGATTCTAAATGTCACTTTTACAAATTGGAGGTTTTTTGTTCAAAAACGTTCTAAGTGTGCAGCAATATATACCTCCATAGCGCTTTAAATGTCAACTGTCAAATTAGTTTTCAACACTTGGAACCTTTGGCATTTCCAGTTTTTCATTAAATATTCAGAAACATACCGTTTTTAAGATGCAGGAAGGTTAAACAGGTGTGCCCACGCCTCTCCTAAGTCTTCATCTCTGATCATTTAATTGACTAGAAGAATTTGTATAGTAGATTAGTAAAAAACATACAAAATATTTCATCTTTGAATATTTCATTTCTGAGATACTGTCAAGTCAAAAATCTTAAATTAAACTTCATCTGTGGAAGATTTTACAAAATTTGATTTTACTCAAGGATGATGAATTTGAGGGAAGGAAATACTTGCTCTCGCCAAATTGAATGTATGAATTTAAAAAATATTAAATTATGGTTTTTTGTTTTTTTTTCTCCACTATATGTATCTGTCTCGGAGAAGCATATGATGAAGTACAGCAGTTTGTAGAATAGTAGAGAATCATCCAGAATATTATATGTTACTATCATGTGTCCTGTATCTCAGAATTGGGGCATTTGCAGATACACAAACTTTTGTTTTTCTATTTACGCATTGTAGGACATTTTTTCTGATTATAAATGCTTGAGGCCTGAAAATAAAACAGACTAGATGTTAAAAGTGAATAAGTGATCGAGTCACTGTATACCTTCTTCTCAAAATCCAGTCCTAATATCATGAAACTGCAAATCTCTGTATGAAACCTTTTTCAGACATCTTCATATACTATCTCATTAGATGAATTGTTCGATGACCTATACCAAATATGTTACAACTCTTTCTGTTGTCACAATACTTAATGTCTTTGATATGAAAAAGGACTTAACAGATGATAATATGACATATTTACAAGTTTCATGTTTATAATTTGATGGGGATGACGTCCATGAATATTATTAGCCATCCACAAGACATCTAGAGTGGGATGCCTACCAAATGTACATTTTGCATTCAGAATCTTATACCAAAAATGGACATCTAATTGGGTTTGTTGGATATGTGTTTTTATGACCAAAAAATATTTGAATAAATTTTGTACTAAAATTGGATTTTCATTGGACATCTGTTATCAAACATGTCCAGCTAAAGATATCCATTGGATAGGTATGTTATCAGACATTCACACAACAGAAATATCCAGTGGATGTACAAATTTACATCCATGAATATTTAAACAGATTTTGTACTAAACTTGGACATTAAGTACTATACGGACTATCTTTTTCTCAGTGTTTCTATTACCTTACATTTTTTATTCCATCTTTATTAATGATATGCTAAACACTCAATAAGTGCAGGTTTTTGTAAACAGATGAAATCTTTTTTCGATGTTTTCTTAACTAAAGTTTGTTTCTTAACAGTTTTGAAAGATTTCAATATTGTAATCACTATTACATCGTTTTAAAATTTATTTTTATTTTCAGGAACAAGTTCTGCATCAAAAAGTGATAAAATTAGAAGTATATCAAGCAAGGATCCAATAAACCACCGCATCTCAACAGCGTATGTACCACTGTATAGACGACGAAATGTAGAAGCCAACGAATGTCCATGTTTATGTTCATGAGATGTTTATTTTAGAACTACGCTAGGTAGATCGCGAAGTAATCTGACATTTTCACTTATTACACAATAATCTTTTTTCTCTATTGCTTTATGTATGTGTTTATACCAGTTTCAATTGTTTTGGTTTCATTATATTTTCAAATAATTTATTAAACAAAAGAATGCTCTATATGAATAAATACCACAAATTAAACAATAAAGGCTACTAATGTATCTCAAAATAAATAATTGAAATAGAATTTATAAATTTTAGGTTTCTAAATAATTTTTCAAAACTTCTCTAGCTTTCTTTTTTTCCATAGAAAAGCCAACACTCTTAACTATATTGTCTACACCATTAATCAATTATTATAAATAATTGTCCTAATAAAGTAAATTTTAAGAAAGAACTAAAACAATAATTTTCTTAAATAACTGGTATAAACCACATAATCGTAGTTTTTCCTATTGCATATTTATCTGCTAATCCAGTATTCTTCAAGCTATTTAATTTTGTTAACAGTCCTGTTTAGATTAACCTCATTTTGTAGTTCTAACTCTTTTCATTATATAGGTTTGAAACCTAGCGTAGTACTAAACTTTTTGTTGGTTTCGCTATTTATTAATAAATATTCATTTTTATATCTTCAATTGTTATTAACACACGCTTTCTTTTATAGGAATATCAAGAAGTGCAACAAATCAGAAGGATCCACAAGACATTAACATATTTTTGTTTTTAATGATGATTTCTACTTTAGTTTTTGAAAATTGTGCAGCTTTTAATTTTTTAACATTTTTTTTTCCTGTAAACCAGCTTTAGTATACGATTTTTACTTTTTATTTCCTTTTATAATTAGTACAGCGATATTAGTTTAAGTTCCTAAAGTCTCCACATATTTTCAGTTAAAATACAAAAAAAATACAATAATAATGATTAAAAAGTGCTATTTATTGTTTTTTTCTTTTTGATATTTTTAATTTAATTTTTATTTTGCTTTATTATTTTACGGAATATTAAAAAGTTTTTTGCTAGATATAGTTTTTTTATAGGTTTAATTTATTTTATTTTTATTTTGTTAATTTTTAACATTTTCTCAAATAATATGTGATCTTTAAACTGCTTTGGTTTTGTGATTATTTTAATAAAGATAATTAACACTATAGCATTTTACTATTAATTATTTTTAAAGTCTTATTAAATTATAAATATTAATATGTTTTTTAAGGATTTTCTGAATGCCCCCCACCTTTATAAGTAAATCAAGGTAAAACAGTTTTAAATTGATAAGTATTATCTAAGAAGGAAACAAGAAAAAATATTATCAGTTCTTGTTCTGACCTATAGTGATAAACTTGAAATCATTTTTAGCTTTATTTGAAGGTGATAGTGTTGTATGTGAGTTTCTCCAGTTTAACCTTTTATATTTGTTATAGAATGGTAAGACATAACACCCCATTCATACTACTTTTTATTTTTCTAAAATTAAACATCTATTTAAAAACATTTACATTTACTTAAAAACTTAATTTATTGATTAAAATCTCAAACCTATTGTGAGTACTGCAAATATTAGATGATTTTTTAATGATAAATTTTTATAATATGATAAAAAGTTGAGATTACTTAATATCTCTACACATTTAAAACTATGGATACTAACATTGTATTGCTTATATTTGTATGTTTCATTTAATTACCTAAATTTATAATTTACAAAATAAAGTCATTATTATAATTTATTTCCTCTTTGTGGTTTAGTTGATGGTAATACCAAGTATCGAAATAGAATAGTAATAAAGCTAGAAGCAAAACTAAATGCTAAATGTTGTTTGTACAATATGTTTAATACTTTAAAAAATCTCAATGAGTTGGCTATCAAATATATAGGAACCGTATTAATTTGTCTAATTTTTAAAATCTGAATTTATACAGTTGATTTTAAATTTTTGTATTTATAGCTTCACTTATTTTTATTTCTTTGTTTTATGTTAGTGTTACTGCCAACAACACTTGGTTTACCATGTTTATGATTTTATGTGAAACAATGAAAACAATACAGAAATGAAAAACAATACAACTACTTATCAAACTATTACAATCTACAAAACAACCACATTTACACAGAATGTCAAAATATCAATCAAAATGTATCAATTATCTCAAGAACATCTTTTGTAAACTTTTTGCCTTTTTCACAGGTTTTATAAACCTTTTGCAAATATACACAGTTGTCACTAAAATATGCATATTTATCAGTAATTACAGAAACAGTGACAACAGATAAAATCTTTTTTGTTAAATTAATACCTACAAGAATAAAAATACAAATGAATTTCTTCTACATAATCTCCCAGGATCATGCAAATAAGGGATGGTGCGCATTAGAACTCCTACAATTAAGAGACTTTAACCTCACATTTACATTATTACATTTTCAACTCCTTTTAAGCTTGTTTCAATACCAATACCAATTAGTACAGGCATTTGGTAGAAAATAAAAGAAAGTTTTGGCGGAGTTTTGATTTTTGATACTATATGGTATTTTGGGTCGTTGAACACGAATCAGAGGTTTGCCAATAAGAATCTTCTCGGGAAATAGGTTTTTTCCCAAAAAAAATGTTAAAAAACTGACTTTTTTCGGTTTTTTCAAATTAACTTCGAAAATATGCATTTTACCTGAAAATCCACTCTATATGAAACTAAAGTGAGTAAAATGTCCCACAGTTCATGTCTTTTAGGTTTTTTTTCTCCGAGTAATAGTTTATCCGCGAGAGCGCCGCAAAAATGGGTGTCATAAACCAAAACTCCCGATAACGGGAATTACGGCACTGTACATATATTTAACGAAAAAACTATTTATTTTACGAAAATGTTGACTATGTATTATATTAAAGGTGATGTAATTGACTATATTTTATGTATCTGAGATCAACGCTTTCGCTGCTAGGACGAGTAGAAACAGAGTACAACCTCTTGTTGTCATGACCAGTGCTATACGAGTTGACGACGAGTTGATTCCTATTAATCCCACAACTTTATTCCAACGAGTTTCCGTTGCTGAGCATTGAGATAAAGACCTCGAGGAGTTTTTGACCTACGATCTAGCCCTTTATTCCTTGTCTCTTTTCGACAATGCTTTATTAAGAAAAGGAACCAAATCCACGCTCTACAAAGCATTCAAACCCCTAACAAACAAGCAGTTCAGCGGCCAAGTGCTTTTCTATTGCATAGGGTTGTTTGGCCTATCGTTTTCTTCCATCTGCGACAGATATGTTCAGTACGTCCAGTCAACGTATCATCCACAGGCAGTAGTTGTCTTTGATGGATACCCTGATGACGTACAAGGTGGTACAAAGACTGCTGAGCGAATGAGAAGAACAAGGAAACATGCTTCAGCTGACATACTGTTTGACGACACAGTGATACCAACGACGTACAAAGAAAAGTTTTTGCTAACCCAAAAAACAAGGGTCGTTTAATATCTATGCTTACTACGAAGCTCTCATCAGCAGAAATGGGATAGAAGCAGGCGAAAGAAAACCCAGACACCCTGATTGTGAACACGGCTTTGTCGTTGGCTCCATCAAATGAGACAGTAATTATAGTTGGAGAGGATGTAGACCTCTTGGTTATTTTGATAGGTCTCTGCAGAGTTGACTACGTATTCTTCGGAAGGATAACGTTCCTCCAGCTACATTTTCACCTCTTGATACTATGATTTCATTGGTAGCAGAAAACATCCTCTTTCTGCACGCAATGAGCGGTTGCGATATAACATCAGCACTGTTCAAACAACGAAAATGAAGTTCCTCAATACACTTGTGGATAACCCGACCGTTGCACAGTGGACCAGAATGCAAAATATTTGGCCGAAATTCCAGTTTGTCCTAAAAGTAAAATATAACACTTTCTAATGTTGAATAACAGCATTGCTAACTGAATAAAGTAATATTATTATTATTTTTACTTAATCGCTCTTGTCGTTGTGCAAGTTATCCGAAGTTTCAGTGCCCTTAAAGAAAAACCCAGAAATTTTAAAAAACGCTTTATTGGCCATTAGAACAATATAAAATACTTAAATTTTAGTTTCTACAAAACAACTATTTGCAATATTTTAAAACATACCTACATAGTTGCAAATTAGTTTTGCACGCCCAAAGATTACCACATAGGCATACGATACCCTTAAAGAAAAAAATTTAAAACGACAAAGTTCGTGATTGATCGCACCTAATTTTTTTCGGTTTTCTTTGCAATATTCTAAGGCAAATATTCATGTTGAAATCAAGTTCGGTAACTGCTGGTAACTTTTTGTAGCTCAAACATAGCAATATGGAAAATTATTTTGCTTCCTACAACTTATTTATAACTCCTATTTTTTCACAAATTTTCGTAAAACTTTGTAATATGTTATTAGGAAATCTAGATCATAGTGCGTTGCTGTAAAAGTCTTCACAGACTCAAATGCTACTCAGGAGATGGTAGCTACTGCTGGGGAACGTTTCCTCGTTTCACTGTATGGCTACAGTAGAACAAATGTACCTACGCTCAACCACCTAAGATACATTTACTACAAGAAGGCAGCCTTGTACAGCTCCAACATAGATGCTTTACCACCATCTGCAGCTGCAGCACGGCAGCACTCTGTAAGAGTTTACCACCAGGTCCAACAATGGCTGGGGATAGAAAAAAATGCTGAATAGTGGGGATGGAGAAGAACAAATATTGGCCTTGAATCTGTGACCACTCTTCTAGCCCCTGCTTCCCCTGCATTATTCAAGTTCGTATCTTGCAAGTGTACAAAGAACTACAGCGAGATTGTGGGGCTGGAAGGCAGGGCTTTGCTAACTAATGTTACATATTTTAAGCTTTCGATATCTGCAAATAAAGTATTGATTGATTCTATTCGCGCTAGCAGCGAAATTGTTGCTCTCAGGTAGTCAATTACATCACCTTTAATGTAATACGTGGTTAACATTTCCGTAAACTAGATAGTTTTTGTGTTAAATCTACGTACAGTGCCATAATTCCTGTTATTGGGAGTTTTAGTTTTGGCTTCGTGGGGCTCTCGCGGATAAACTATTAATCGGAGAAAAAACCTAAAAGACATGAACTGTAGGACATTTTATGCTCTTTAGTTTTATATAGGACCGACTTTCACGTAAAATGCATATTTTTGGAGTTATTTTGAAAAACCGAAGAAAGTCTGTTTTTACTGTGTTTTTGAGGAAAAACCTATTTCCAGAAAGTATTCTCGTTGGGCAAACCTCTGATTCGTGTTCAGCGACCCAAAATACCATATAGTACCAAAACTTAAAACTCCGCCAAAACTTTTTTATTTGCCTTTTATGAGCACCTAATGACTGGACTAAATATCCTTACCTTTGTAGCAGGATCCCCAAAAGACTTTTGCACATCCGTGAAGTCTCTAATACAGATAATGCTTTTTAATAATACTTACTTAAAAGAAATATTGGATAATTTGTAGATTGTAGGACTGAATAATAAAATATCCATTAACTGATTTCTTAATCAGAAATTTTGGATGATAACTGTAATCCAACTAAGAAGACTGCAGACAGTTCCTAACATAGTTCTAGACATCTACCATATGAATGTCGGCGGTTTTTCTTCTTTGGGAAAAAGATCAAAACCTTAAAAATATCCCGTAAAATCCTTTGTGAACTATAGAATGCTGTCACTTTGTTGAGCTTCTTTTTTCCGACGCTTCATCTCGATTCTTATTGCTGGAACATTGTGGCTGCCTTTTTTTCTGCAAGTAGAATTGTTTATTTAGGAAATAAAACTACATTTGACTTGTCAATGTCGGTATATCAGAGGTGATAAAATCGAAGTTGCACTGCTGCATCATGATAGCTCACGATGCCAAGCTATGTAGTACTCATTCCAACTCCTTTGATGCCCTATTGTGGTTTTCTAGTCCAACAAGTTAGACCGGTGGTAAAATTGTAGCAAAACGGCCGATTTCAGCAAATTCTTTCACTCTGAAAGACGGTTTAGAAGAATGCAACCCTATAAGAACTGGACAAAACACTTTGGTAAAGTACTTGCAAAAGTGCTGCAAGTGCTGTGCTTGGATTACCTTTTAAAATGAGTTCTTGATGTGGTGCTGATATTTGAATTCTTTTGTAATTGTGTTTGATGTGTTCAGTACAACATTTAACATGCTTTGAAGCAGTTTTAGAGTACTTCAAGTACTTTTAGAGTAGTTCCATCTGTCTCAAAAATCTTCAAGGATTTGAGCAATTTCATAAGGGCTTAACTCATTTTTGCAAGAACCTGAAGCACTTTTACAAAATCTGGAAGCACTTTTATAAGACCTTGCAGCACTTTTAAGTATTTCAAGCCCTCAACAAGTTGTGGATGGTGCTTGTGACTAATTTTCAAGTATTTAGTAATTGATACTTCTTTAAAGGTGCTTGGTAATTCGAAGACCTTTAGCTCAGTGCTTGGTGCTTGGTGCTTGCCTCAGTGCTTTGTCCAGCTTTAGACTCGATGAAGACTGTAGTAGTTACTGATGTTTTATACGTAGTGCTGTACAAACATTGCAGATCTGGAATATTATTTAACAGCATAAACAGCAAGGCCTTGAAAAATATTTTGTGCCGTGAGACACCAAAGAACCGAATAATTTAAACTTCCCAAGGACTTTTAAGATTTCTAAACACGTTTATAGCTATATTTCTTTGCATAATACTTTGAATTAGAATTGAACAAGTAGTTACGAATTTATGCACAAATTCTTGAAGTAGACATCTTAGTCACTTCTTTAAGCAAAGTAGTGGCACTGGCAATTAAAGCAACATAAGTAATTATGTAATACTGCCTGGTATAATGAATAGCCTCTGAGGATACTCTGAATACTTTAAGAAATAGCTGAAAAATACCTTTTTGTGCCTTTGTTCGCGACTAATGGTTTTTCAGGCCGTGCGCTACGAGCGACGAGAAACACTTTGTTTACCGGCCTAGTTTATTACTTTATTCGTTCATCCAACGCCAGTAACAACTCAAACCAAAATGCCGAGAAACTTCATAACTTAATCTATTGTAAGATACAAACAGCAAAAGCAGTTAAAAATTAAATCCAAAAATGTAGAAGAGACACTACCAAAATAGCGCAAAAGACTGTACAGCATTAGCCTACTCTACAAAAATTCTCACACGTCTATGCCAATGTTTCTTGACCTTTTAACCCGCTGCGAAAAATTTTGAGATCTTCCTGCCCTACTATTTCACCCTTCCGATCCTCATTGTCTTATTTTTGCCGTGGTGCATCTGTGATTATTTGAGTGAATAGAAAAGATGAAATAAACGCAAATTGTCATGTCTAGTACAGGCAGAAAGATAAGAGAAAACCAGAGAAACTTTGCTCATCAGATTCACTGTAAGGAATCTGAAACTGGAAACACGCCGCACAAGGTCGATGAGATCATAGTAATAGATAACACCTGATCTTCAGCACTGATTCTATAAGAGAAAAGAAAAAAGTTTTTTGAAGAATTTAAATATGTATGCAAGAAGATTCTAGACTGAAAACAGGTAGGAAGCTTTAAAAATGGAGGATGATTAAGTACTGTTTGGAGTAAAATTTATGTGTGACCTGTAAATGGGGAAGGGGGTGCTCAAGAACTAAAACAGTTATGTGTAAACGGTAAATTGAGTGTATTGACCAGAGGATGTGTTCTAGGCGTAGTGGCAAAGTAAATTCCTGAAAAGAAGAGTTGCTGGATATTTAGGTTCCTTTTCTTAAAATGTGGAGTGTGTTTGTTTGTGTGGTTTGCTCAGCCATGAAGCCATTCTGCAAAAATTCAAAATACTTATTGATTGGAAAGATAGCATAGCTTGCATACTTTTCTTGGGGTATGACAGCCATCCAGCATTCATCATCTTCCAACAAATCGCCTTTTCTTTGGTCCGAACTGGCGCTGTGGAAATATGAAGCAGTTAAAATGCTAGTGTATGACAGAATGAAACTAAGACAGGAAATTCCAGGCTTAAAAACTTAAGAAAGATCTTTTTGACTTGTTATTAAGTAAATCGAATCTAATAGCATCTTTTAGAAAGGCTGTAATTAAACTTTCTCTTTTTCGATACTGTAATCACGACTAAGACAAAAGTCAACACTTATTGGATTATGCTGATATAAAAATTGAATAAAGAAATTAAATTTTCCGAAACCCTAGGTATTATAAACATTGACATAGCACACTAATTATTAAGAGATAATGATAGTAGAAGAGAACCCTTAGCTTTCCAGTAAATTATTTAATAAAACGAGCAAAACTTGCTTGTTGCTTTTATTCTTTCAATTATCTATATATTTGTTTTAATTTTTAGTTAAGATGTGGCTTCTATTCGTTTACATAATTTCAATTGTCTAGTAAAATAATCTTTTTGTATTTTTTTCAGGAATCCAAAAAACTATGGGGTGGGCGTTTCACAAAACCGTTGAATACTCAACTGGACACACTTAATTCTTCAATTCACTTGGACAAAAGAATGTATGCTGAAGACATTGTAGGCAGTCAAGCTTACGCAAGATCTCTAAAAACAGCAGAATTACTATCAGACGATGAAGTTACTGCAATTTGCGATGGTTTAGAAAAAGTAAAATTAGAATGGGAATCTGGAGAGTTTCTAATAAAAGAAGGAGATGAAGATATCCATACCGCAAATGAACGAAGACTAAAGGTACGATAAATTCTTTTCAAAATTCATTTTTTTAATTTGGGAATTCAGGAATTGATAGGAGAACCTGCGACAAAACTGCATGTAGGAAGAAGTAGAAATGATCAAGTTATCACCGATATGAAACTTTGGTTGAGATCGGCTTTACATAAGTTAATAGAGCTTTTAAAGGAATTGATTCAAGTTATGATAAAGAAAGCTGGAAGGGAAATTGATATTTTAATGCCGGGTTATACGCATTTACAAAAAGCCCAACCTGTTCGTTGGAGTCATTGGATTTTGAGGTAAATACTGCTTATCTCTTATTATTTCTATAATAATAAAGTACATCTTTTAGTCATGCTTGGACATTGAAAAATGATGCAAATAGATTACGTGAGATTTTGAAAAGAACAAATGTAATGCCTCTTGGGAGTGGCGCATTAGCTGGAAATCCATTTGATATCGATAGAAACGTTCTAGCTTATTCTTTAGGTTTTGATGGTGTTACTCAAAACAGCATGCAAGCTGTATCTGATAGGGATTTTGTAGGTAAAACTAAGAATACCTGTAGATAGTTTTAGATTTTATGAGAATATTTTTCAGTTGAATTCTTATTTTGTGCCTCACTAATAGGAACTCACTTGTCTCGACTTGCAGAAGATTTAATAATTTTTAGCACAAAAGAATTTGGTTTCGTTGCTGTAGATGAGTCATTCTCAACTGGAAGTAGTTTGATGCCGCAAAAGAGAAATCCTGACAGTTTAGAACTTATTAGAGGCATCGGCGGAAGTATATTTGGAGAGGTAACATTATTAGTATTATTAACTCATACTGTTCTACTGTTTTCATTAGCGTTTTAATATTTATATTATGTTTGTTTTAGTGTTGTGGGTTTATGATGGTTTTGAAGGGTTTACCTTCTACATACAACAAGGATTTACAAAGTGACAAAGAGGCCATGTTTAATTCATTTGATAGATTGCTTTCGATTTTGAAAGTAACCGTAGGAACTGTAGAGACATTGAAGGTGGGTATTTCTTTGAACGGCTGCCTTTTGTTTACCTTGTTAAACCAGTTAGATAGCAAACCACTTATTTTAAGCATTAGTTAATTATAGTTATTCGTCCAGCGATACATAAAAATAAGAATTATTTCACTTGTCATTGTTTGCTATAGCAGTTGATATTAGGGGTAGGTAAACTTGGCCTCCAAAAGGCGAAGAATTGGCTTTTATAAAGGAAAACCTGTAAGCAAAAAATAACTTTCAAGTAGAAATTCAACCAAACTCCAAATTTTCTATCATACCTATTATAAAATGGAACGAAAGTATGGACAAACAATTTTCGGTGTCCGTCTATCTTTTAGTCTAACTTGTTCAATTCAGTAGGTTTGAAGCAAGTTCTTTCTGTAAATGTTTTTATCTAGCTGGTGAATTCACTATGAATGTTTTAGAAAAACCAAGCAATTTTGAGCGTTATTAGTTCTGAAATGTCTAAAGTTTATATATTCAACAGCTAGAGCAAGTTAGCGTTTGGCGTTTTCCTTTTACTTATCTCAGTTTGGTATACACTAACTAATTACATGAAAAAGCTTTATACAGTCTTATCATTTTTACTTTTGCAAATTTTCAAGATTGTAACTTTCCTTTGATCTTTTATTAACACTATGGTAACGAAATAGATTCTTCTTCTCATTGCATGCACTATTTAGAGCTTCACTACGATGTGGAGCAAAACTAGAAAAAACTGCGCTCTGATACTGATATAAAGAAATATTCTCAAATGCATATTTTGATAAAGGAACTGGTATAGCTTTTTGAGGAATCAAGCAATATTATCCAACCGTTTAAAATGGTTTGGTATTGCAGTATAAAGTTTATTCAACTTGCATTTTTTACGATTTATAATAATTTTCCTCTACTACTAAAACGATTGTGGTTCTGCCTATGGCCTGGTTTTAGACCAATATACACATAGTATAAATTTTTAAGTATGAGTTATTCTCATTCTTGCACCCATCAAATGGCCTTTAGTTTCATATCCATGTGCTATAACTGAAAAGAATTTAAGATTTCTATACAAATAACAATATAACGATCCTTAATATCCAGCAGTTTGAGCTCTTAAGACTTAACAAGATTAACTTTTACCACCAATCATTTTTGATTACTACACGTTAGCGCTAGATTACTACTAAGTCTTTTATATGAAACGTTTTGGACAATAAATGTGTCTGAGTTGTTTGAGATAAAAGATCAATTCAACTATGAACAGTTACCTGGTACAAAAATTAATCTTATGCTATCATTTTATTCTGTTGGTGATGACTAGAGATCAGATCAGAACTGGAAGAATTCCGATCTTTGATAATAACGATGTGGCGCAATATTAACAGAACAGAGCAAAACTCTGCTTTTTTTTGTATAAGAACTATTCATTTAAAAATTGACTAACTAGGTATCAAGATTCTAACCCTTTTTTGGCTGGTACTTCCTTAACCTTCAAAAGATCCTTACGTTTCTGTTGAGAAATTTCTAGCAACATCAAAAATGTTTCAACTCTATGTGTTGATGCTGTGATTTGAATAAAGGTGTTCTACTTTCCTCCATGCACATATAGATTATGAGAAATCCTAGAAATAACCAAGTAAAGCAAAAACTATGCTTTGTTACCATGTTTTTATAGCAGATGACTATTATTTATTTCTTCTGTTTTTTGCTAGTTAGACAATTTTAAGCAGTGACACGTTTTTTCTTGTATTACCATTTTAAAAGTTGAAGACTTTCAAGGTGAGCGGCATATGTTTGTTTCCCTCTATTTACAGACACTTTGTATTACATACATACATAATCTATGTCTCTTCTACCGATAGAGGATATTCTTTCTTTTTTTCTATATTTCACTGACTATCTTTTTCCATTTCTTCCGGTCTTTAGATTGTACTTCGGCTTCCTTCCAATCCAGTTTATTTTCCTTCAAAATATTATCTTCCTAGATCTACCTCTTCTTTTTTACCTATTTTTCTTGCCTCTCATTTTTTCTTAATTTTCCTGGTTTTATCTAGTCTATTCATACGCCCCTACCATCTTAACGGTGCTTTCTGAATATATTTGCTGACACTTTCTACTTTTAGTTTTTCTCTTGTAATTTCGTTCCTTATTTTGTCCAGTAGAGTGACATTTGCTACCCTTTGCAAATACTTCATTTCAGCTGCTTGAAGTCGTTTTTGCTTTTTCTATTACCAACCATGTCTTACTTCCATATAACAAAGTTGGCAGGTATACCCTCTTATAGATAGCTAATTTTGTTTTTGTACTAATTTCTTTCTTGTTGATAAAAACATTTTTCATTGCATGAAATAGTTTCACCGTTATTCTGTTATTTATTTCTGTCTCAAACTTTCCTGTTTTATCTGTAGATGTTCCTAAATATTTCATGCTGTTAACTTGCTCTACTTTTTTGTCACTAACTTGTATATTATCTATTATTTCTTCGTTAGATATGACAATGATTTTAGTTTTGTCCGTATTTATTTTCATTCCTTTTTTTTGTGTAGTGCTTTTGTCCATATGTTTATGTTATTCTCTAGTGCTTTCTCGTTATTTGCTATCAGTACGATATCATCGGCAAATACGCATTCACTCATTTTTATGTTTTATAGTCTATTGTACCCTGCATCTATCTTTATTGATTTTTAACTGCATTCTTTTATTATTTCGTTGATGTATAAGATAAACATTAGCGGGCTAAGCACTCCTCCATGTCTTACTCCCTTTGTTGTGACATATTTTTCTGTTTCTTCATTTGCTACTCTTACTGTGTTACTGATGTCTCTATATAGCGATTTAATTTCTTCAATCAGTCTTGCACCCACTTCATATTTTTCGAGAGTTATCCATATTTCTTTTCGCGGTACTTTGTCGAACGCTTTTTCGATATCAATAAAGCAGAAGTGTAATTGCATGTTGTGTTTTAGACACTTGCCTGATAGGTTCCTGATTGTAGATATATGATCTTCTGGACTATATCCTAGTCTAAAACCACTTTGAGTCTCATGGACCTTGCTCTCTGTAACTTCTCTAAGTCTTTTCTTTAGCACTTTTTCATATACTTTACATGCAGTACAGAGTAGTGATATTCCTCTACATATAGCAGCTACACGCTCTTTGGTCTTCTTTTTTGTATAGAGATACCATTATTGATGTTTTCCAGTCATTAGTCACTTTCTGCGTTTCCCATGCTGTTTCTATTATTTTGTGAAGTAAGTCTAGTCCCATTTCACCCATATACTTGAGCATTTCAGCCTTTACGTTGTCTATTCCTGGAGATTTTCCATTTTTTAGTGTTTATATTGCTTCGTTAACTTCTTCTTTTCTTATTCTATTATTTTCTTCTACAGGGGGAGCCTATTTAGTGTGCTTCTAACATTTCTTTAAAGTATTCACCCCATGTTTTTATTATCTCTGTTGTTTCTATTAAAATTTCCCCATCTTTATTTTCGATTTGTTTCACTGTTTTTCCTTTCTCTCCTTTCATATTTTTTAGGACTCTGTAGAATAGTTTTTGATTATTTTTACTATTATTTTCCATCCTTTCACCAAAGTCTTCTTTATTCTTAACTTCTTTTATTTATCTTTTACTATCTTTCTAGCTTTCTCGTATTTATTATAGGACTGTATTGTTTGCAACCTTAAGTATTTTTTCTATGCTTCTTTTTTTAACCTTGATCACTTTTTTAACTTTCTGATTCCACCAGTGTGTTCTTTTCTTCATCCCTCTTGTTATTGTGACTCCACATATTTTACTTGCTGCTCTGTTTAATATTTCTTTGAATATTTTCCACATTTCTTCTAGATTTCCCTGACTTATTTCTTGTTTTCTTTCCTCTATCTGTTCTTTGATTAGTTATTCATATTGATCTCTATTTCGTTGTTTTGAAGTGTGTATACTTTGATGGTCTTGTTTTCTTTACATTTTTCTTGCTTCGCTGGTCTATTTCTTTCACGTTTATTTTCCATATCTTTAATTTTTGCAACTACAAGGTAGTGAGTGATCTGTTGCTAATCCAGCACTTCTGCATACTCTTCCATCTTTTATCATGTGTCTGTCGGTCCTTTCTGTGATAATGTAACCTGTTATAGATTTTTCATTTCTTCCTTTGTCATCCCTTGCGTATTTATGACAGTCTTTATGTAGGAAGAAAGAGTTCTGAATGATTAGTCGATTTTGTATGCAAAATTTTATTAGCCTTTTGCCATTATTATTTCTGGTATTCTATCCAAAACTTCTCATTACTCCATTTGTTCCTTCACGTTGTTCTCCACCCTGGCATTAAAATCTCCTATGCTAATTACTGCATCTCCTCCCTTATCATATGTTTCTTGTAGTTGTTCCCAGAACTTTTCTTTATCCACTGCTTTATCATTTTCTCCTGGCTCATATACTATTACTATCTTCGTTATATTGTTTTGTGTTAGTCTCAACTTTACTACCATGATTCTTTCGTTTATTCCTTTCCATTCAATTAATTTCTTCATATAGTAGGGGTTTATCATATATCCTACACCTACTTCTGCTCGATTGTTGCTTTCAACTCTACTGTACATCATACCATTATCTTCTATTGTCATTTCTCCTTTACCTTTCTTTTTTTGTTTTGATAAGTCCTAATATTTCAAGTTTTGCTTTTTTAAATTCTTGTGCGAGTTCATTTTCTTTGCCATGCATACTCCTTATCTTCCATGTTACCATCTTATACCATTTTCCATTCCCATTTTTCAAGGTGATGTTATTCTTTTCGTTGCTTGTATTTGTGTTCGGGAGTGTATTCTTTGCTGGTCTATTTTCTTTTTTCTTTACTTCTTTGATATTTCTGAAGTATGAAATATTGTTGTTTGTTTTATCATTATATTTTGTGTAATATCCTTTGTCCATATCCTTTTCATTTGCTTGGTCGGTCATCCACAATCCATACTTCAGCTTCTGTTTTAGTATTTTGATTCTATTTTTTCTAGTTTTTTAGCAGCCTTATTCCATTTCCACTTAGTATCTTCAATTGTAATTTTGCTATAACCAATTTTAACCTTCTTGCCATTTCTTCTTTCTTCTGCTGCTCTTTTCCTAATTTCTTTCCTTTTCACTTTTTGTCAAGACACTTTGTATTGCGTACACTTAAATACTATTTTCGTTCGGCAAAAGCATTGCTTTTGTCTTCAAGTCTGGAACTGCCACATAACTGCGTGTCTGCTGTTGAAACAGCCAGGAAATTGTCACTCAATGCAACAAATTTGATTTTGTAAAGTACATACTATAAAACAAAAAACAGAAGACTGAGAAAAGAACGTTTTTCAAGTGTCAAGATTTGTACAAATACCTGCGTTGTTAATATGAGCTAAATTGCTACTGTTACTTTTTGCCCCACTGAAAAATCCTATACGTGTTGCACCGAACAAATAGAATTATAATTTCTATTGGTCGAACAATTGGTCACGGCAACACCCTGTTCACATAACTTGTTGTTCAACGCTGCTAACTTAAAGATTTTTTTTCGGAATCCATAAAAGTTGCACGTGATCATTCTATCTGGTCGACGCAGCAAGTATACTGTTAAACGTTAGATGGCCCAAAATGTACGCAGTCCCGCAATATATGGTAGTGCAGGGTTGCATTTATGATAAGCGTGTTTGATGGAGTATGTTATAATATTTGGAATCCTTTTTAAAATTATTTTGTCAAAAAATGATTAGATTATTCTTCTTTCATTGTTTTTTATTTTGCCTTATCTTTAATTTAAATAGCAGTTGAGGATATAAACACAATAACAAATATCAGAAAATTCAGTATACTGTCTAAAATATAAGATATTGTGGCGACACTTTTTAAAAACTAGAAATACGCAAAACATTGACTTTTCGGAAATAAATATTCGAGGTAAAAGGCTCCCACTTATACCTGTTAATTCTTTGAAGAAATTCTCGAATGTTTTGCACTTTAAAATTTTCATAGAAAAAAGGTTTTGCCGTTTGTCAATTATTTTCTTTCAAACGTACTTCTTTAGAAATATGTTAAACACTTTTGTACATTATAAATAATTTTCGTAGAAGGTTTAAGAATTTTGTTTAGTGTCTAATTCTTAGTGTAGATAACACATTATAAATTTTCCTAAAAGAATTTTACTTTTGTCTAAATTCTTCTTAAACGGACCTACAGCAATAATATTTCCTTGATCAAATTTCTGTTAACAGTTTTTAGAAAATGATTTTCTTCGAAGACTCGAGAATTTTGTTCTTTGTTAAAACACAGGTAGAGATGTATAAAAGCTTAGTTATTTACAGGGACGACACAGTCACTCGCTAAGATTCATTCGATATCATTCCAGTTATAATCTTTAATAAATAACGTTTATTTTTACTATTTATTATTATTATATTATAAAACACCAGCACCTCAGAACTTCTATAATATAATAACCTGTAAACTAATACCTATTTTATGGTTTCAACGTAAAAAGATTTTATACAATATCAAAAAAATAGATAAGGAATGTAAAGAAGTAAACAGAGATTAAGACGTTCGATTATCCTTGAAAACGAGGCATCCTAAGAACAAAAGACAAAATTTAATAACTTAGATTTTAACTTACAACTTACAAGTAGTATGAAGGCGAATTTTTTGTATTTGCTAATTATATGTGCTATTAGAGCAGTTTGCTGCCGTATGAGTTTAATTAAATTGTTTTTTGTTTTATAATTAGTTATTATTCAAGGAGATTGTAGTTTGTGACAAAACACCTGATATAGATCTTACTTTTTCTAAAATATTACATTAATTAACTTGTTCCGTATACAGTAATTTCACTTATTATCTAGACTTTGATAATGTTAACTTAAACAAATAATTGTATAATTTATAATATCAACCTTGATTATTAACGTAGATTTTTGTGATAGAATCGGTATCGCTTGAACTACTTTTTTGTTGGTTGGATATATTTGCATTTTGTATTTTTTAAAATATTATATACACAATATCTACATTCTAAAATGTATAATACAGCAAAATTTAATGTTCACAGGAAATACTGCTTATCCAAGGAATACAAGTATCTAAAGAACAGTAATAATAGAATTTTAAAAAGCGGACAATTGCAAACTTTATGTGTATTTTATCATAAAATGAAAAAAACACACATTATGAAAAGATATTAGTACCTATATGTAGAAAAAATAATTTTCATAAACTTCAGGTTATGTCAATGATGTTTTTTTTTCATAGCATTAATTTGAAACAGAGCCACTCTGCAGAGAAATTTCTTTTTTAAGCTTTTTTTATTATTTTTACTCTAGGAAATTCTTTCGAACAATACAAAACTCTGGAAATCCCCTACGTACTGTATAGATATTTCTTTTCTAGCAATAATTTTTGTACCTACATCCAGGTTTACCTACAATGCAAATATTTTTCAATGGCATTTACATTGCTCTAGTTTATAAAAAACTAATCTGTCTTAAGTTGATAAAAAGGAGTTTTACTTTGACCTCGTTATATCCAGTTGTTTTTCGCACCGATGTTGCTTCTGAAATTTCTCAAGTGTTATGAAATTAATTCTTTTCGTCTTTTGTTAATATTTGTTAATTGAAGAGATTTTAATTCATTCTTCTCGCAATGCAGAAAGTGGGATGCAAGGGACCACCTATGACAAAAATTTGTTCTATTCCATAGATCCGTGTACTTGGTGCTATGTGCCTCATACCTCGGGGTGCACAGGACCACAAATGAAAGTAAGTTAAAAATGAAAAACAAGCCTTCTATTAAACTACAAAAAATTAAAGTGAGATACATAGAGCCGGCCGCGAGACACAAAGAACCACATGCCAATCCTCTCCGTCCCAAGTTGACATTTTCGACAAATAATTAGATTATGATATTTACATGTTTCGTGATAAAAACTATCAGCTTCTTTCGAAACCTTATTGATAGTATTTTTAAATTCATACATTACATCAATTCAGACTGAATATCTTCAGTCGTTTTAGACGCAATGAAAATCAAAAATCTTACGCGATTAGCTTGGAAATAATTTTTTTGCTACTGCAGCAACACTGGTTGATAGAACAACGAATCCTCAACGTCAATAAAGTTAGCACCCCCATTTGCGCAAATGAAAAAAAAATTAGTCTATAATTTAGGACTAATTTAAAACTAATTTGTACCCAAAAAATTAGAATTTGTACCCACGCCGTTTAGCCAGAATACCATTTTGAAAAGTGGGAGTGCTAGCTTGACTCAAGCCAGCACCCCCCATTTCACCAACTACGAAACATTTTGCATGACTGCATAGAACTAATTTAAGACTAATTTGTACCCAAACGCATTTTTGTTATAAACAATTTGTTTAGGCAGTAATTGCATAATAGTGAAAATTACACCACGCGCAAACTGCAAACGGTAAATAGACAAATAAATTTTAATTTAAAAGTGGATCTAAGCTCATAATTCTCATGTTTGAATTTAAGACTAACTTGTACCCAAAAGCATTTTTGTTACAAACAATTGTTTTTTCGCTGTTACCCACACAGCAGAGGCTATCCTATAGATGTCTAAAGGATATCCATAAGATGTCCTACAACGGATATACAGTGGATATTCAGAAAGATCATCCCATGGATATACATTTTATATCCGTGTCTGATTCGAATTCATTAATCTTTAGTGGACATTGATAGGATATGTGGACATTTCAAAAGGAATGTTGAATTGAATATAATACCCGTAAAGATTAATAAAAATTAACTTTTATTCTTAAATATTTTAGTGAACTATACATATAGTGTTAGTGTTTTATAAACCATATAATTAGTTTACAGTTTACATAGTTTAACAAGACTTTTGAGGCTCTCTAGACAGCTACAGAGTATTATTTTATTATGTATTTTTTAATAAATTAAATATTTTTCCAAGTTATTATGACTTTATAACAATATAACATCTAGCTACACCTATAAAGTAAATAAAAAGTGTATATTACTAATTCATATATTCTAACCAAAACCACTCAAGAATGATGCTGTGGCTATACATATTAAATTAATATGATCGCAGTTAAATGAATATGTAAAACGTGAAATCAAAATTCCTAAATCGTATTTTGTTGAAATACAATATAGAATCAAACTTTATTTTGACAGTTACTTATACATGTTTTTGTTTAAATCTCAATTAATTGACATTTCAACACTCCCACCGATTTGAACATTACATCCAAAGTTATATCAAAACATTACAATACTAATCCTAAAAGGAACAAATAAAGTCTTAAAATTTAATTTCCATTTCTTTTGAACACCAAACATGTTTTTCTTTGGGAACAGCTTTTGTAAGAACATCAGCTACCATATACTGGGTATCTATTTTACAAACTTCAATTTAATTTCGTTTGGTTGCATCTCGAACGAAATGATGATGTACATCTATTATATGCTTAGTACGAGCATGGTAAACATTATTCTTACTTAAATCTATGGCACCTTTATTATCACAAAAGATTTTAATTGGTTCATCACAACACGATAATCGAAGTTTTTTGCACAATTTTCGCAACCAAATTGCTTCTCTTGATGCCAGGGATAACGCCATGTATTCTGCTTTGGTAGTAGAACAAGCTATAGTTGGCTGTTTCTTACTTTGCCACCTAACTGCGGAACCAGCTAAAATGAAAACAAATCCAGTGATTGATTTACGATCATCTGGATTCCCAGCAAAGTCTGCATCGCAATAACCAACGAACTTAGCATTGCCATTGCAAGCATACGTTAATTTCGAAGTGGTCGTCCCACGAAGGTATCTCATGGTACATTTTGCAGCTGTCCAATGAGCTGTGCTAGGATCAGAACAATGTTGACATAAAACTCCCACAGAATATGAGATATCTAGGCGTATGTCTTTAGCAGCATAAAGAAGTTTACCAATAGCACATTGATATTCAGTTTTCAGTTCTGTACTTTGTTTTTCATTACCTAAAGTTTTACTTAATTTTTGATCGGTATTAAACGGGATAGAAATGGGTTTCGAATCATGCATTTTGAATTTTTTTAGTAAACTTTCAATATAATTTGCTTGACTGAGACTAACTGTACCCAACTCTCTATTTCGCTCAATCTCAATACCTAAACAATAGTGCAATTTCCCTAGATCCTTCATTTGAAACTTTAACATCAATTGCTCCTTAATCCAATTAATTAAAACAATATTACTAGAGAATGATAGTAAATCGTCGACATAAATAGCAATAATTAAAATGTCACTATCTTTAAACATAATAAACACACGAATCAAAATCGGAACAAATAAAGCCAAGATTCTTAAGTCCATTGTCCAGTTTTAAATACCAAGCGCGGCCTGATTGTTTAAGTTCATTTACCGCTTTTAGGAGTCGGCAAACCAATTTTTGGTTACTTTTTCCCGATATGTCAACATAAATTTCCATTCATTGAAATTAGATCGGCCGTTCAGCTTTTCAAACAACGCAGGAACATGATTTTGTAACGTATAAACCGGCAGTCATTAAATTCACTTCACTTTCACTGTTTGCCATAACGGGATTCGGATTAGGTATGGTGGATCGAATTTTATATTATAGTAGAAAGTCTTTCCTTGTAATTTCCACAAAGCCAAAATTTCTGGTGTAAAACTTACTACGTAATACTGATGCCACGGTAAAAAACGAATTACTATAACTTGTTTAGCAAGACCGCATCCACTTCAATTTTTGACAGAATCTTCTTATCAAAAATGAATAAATATTATTGTTTAGAACAATATTTATTAATAGCGACGGCCCATAACCTATTAAATTAATTTAATCGCAGTTAAATTAATATGTAAAACGTGGAAAACTGACAGATGATATGATTAAAACTGTCTGATGTAGCAATTAACATCAAAAACTTGCAAATAATTATATAGCTTTATGTGTATAGAAGGCATTTATACTCCATCTTGGAAATTATAGCTATATACTAAGGATCAAATTAATATACGAGCCTTGCGTTGAAAGAATTGGCTTACAATTCTGAATTTGTATTTGAACAGGAGAAGCTTGTTTGTTATGTATTGCTGAAAACTGCAGTCTCACAGTCTCATTAAGGTAGTAGTAATGGCTTATTACCGGCAATACATTTGTGAGTAAAAAACAAGTGAATGCTTGATACTGTAACGCGCCACCCCTAGAATATTCTAGAAAAAGTCCCGAACAGTCTCGAACAAGCTGGTCGAATGTGCCGGAGAAATTTCGAACTATCGAGACCTTCCACCGTCGAATGTTCCAGAAGGAACGCGAACTTTCTAGGCTCATCAAGAACCACGCGGAAACGAATATATTGCGGCGTTGACCGAGCAGAAGGTAGTTCTATAGTCAATCAGCTAGTAGTTACGAACGAAATAAATGTTAATTAGTGATAAATAACTTCTGTGCGAAAATAAATTAATAAGTTAGTGTAAATAAATACTGAAAATAAATTGTAATAAATTAAGTAAAAATAAATATTATTAAATATAAATAAACGCTTTATATAAACAGAACATTACAATACTGATTTATTATGTTCCAAATTTTTTCTTATATACAAAATTGACATGCTGACATTAATAACAAATTACAAACTAGGTAACACAGAAAAGTAACAAATATGAAAGTAACAAATAAAATATAACAATTCTGCAACATTTGGTTTTACAATTAGTGTATCTTTTTACTGACCTAGACTTTTCTTTATTTATTGTTTAATACGTTTATAGTCCAACATAGTAAACTCGTTTATGTAACTCGATACACTTTGATTGTAGAAGTGCTGACTGGTACATTCCTGTACAATGAAATGTAACGCACTTATTTTAATATGTTGTAAATGACCTAGAAAGTTTCGTTATTGAAAATACTTTATGTTGAAATATTAGATTTGATTTAATTTTATGAAATTGGAATTAAGTTTTTTTTCTAAATGAAATAATCTGTTTATTTCAAGATTAAACAGTATTGAAGGAATTGCAGCATTTTTACTTACCAGGTGTATACCTATGAAATGAGACTTTTTTTTTCAATTTTAAACGTTTATTAACAAAAAATGGTTACAAATTTAATCTTCAAAATAATAGCCATCGCTAGCGACACATTTTACCCATCTCTCAGGCAATTTGTGAATGCCGCGCCAAAAAAATTGGCCGTCTTTGGCCGCAAACCAATCATCGAGCCATTTTTTGGCTTCTTCGCGAGAATTGAAGCGCTGCTCGGAAAGTGCGTGGCCCATCGATGCAAACAAATGATAATCGGAAGGCGCCAAGTCTGGTGAGTAAGCCGCATGCACCAGCGGTTCCCAATCGTACGTCTCCACCAATTCCCGGGTCGCTCTTGTTCGATGTGGTGGTGCATTGTCATCAAGAAAAATTACTTTGTGACGCCGATCGGCATATTCTGGGCGTTTTCGGTGTATAGCGCTGTTCAAATCGGCCAATTGTCGTTGGTAGCGTGCACCGTCAACTGTTTCACCTGGTTTTAATAGCTCGTACCAAATCATACCATGCTGATCCCAGAAAACACACAGCATTGCCTTGCGGCCGAAGCGATTTGGTTTGGCCGTTGATTTTGGCTTGTGGCCGGGCGGACCATACGATCGTTTACGCTTGGGATTGGAGAAATACACCCGTAACGATTCGATGCAAAAAAGACTTCCTTTTGAACCGGGAGAGCAGCATTTCACAAGTGGTTTTTCGGTTCTCTTGCTGCCTTTCAGTCAGTTCATGCGGCACCCATCTTCCGACCTTTAAAATCATGCCCATGTCTTTCAAACGTTTGCAAATGGTTTTTTGGGTCACTCCCAACTGCTCTGCCATCATTTCTTGCGTTTGACCATCATCTTCATTCAACAATGCTTGAAATTCGGTGTCTTCAAACTTTTTCGGTGGCCGGCCACGTTCCTCGTTTTCCACGCTAAAATCACCACTTCGGAATTTTGCAAACCACCTGAAGCACTGTGCTCTGCTTAGAGCATGTCCACCGTAAGCTTCTATAAGCATTTGATGAGCTTGAGAAGCGTTTTTCTTCAATTGATAACAGAAAATCAACGATGTCCGCAAATCGTAGTTTGAAGGCACGAAATTCGACATTTTTAAGAGCGAAAAAAATGCGTTGTTGTATGAAACATCACAAACAATGAATTGAATATTGTTGACAGATGACAGACGAAAAAAATAAGACATTTGGGACAGTTTAAAAATACTCCTAGCGACGTCTGTGGTCTAATAGCTGAAAGTCTCATTTCATAGGTATACACCTGGTACAATTATGAAATTAGCTTTTGATATCCATAAGATTATGAATTAAGATATCCGTAAGTATAGCATTTGAATATCCACAGTAAGCAAATATGGATTGACGTGAATCCTCACTCCAGACTGATATAACCCTGCACAGACTAATACACATGGTAATATGGAACAAATGAACATTCCTGGGACAAAACAAATAAATTCTAATAAACACAATTCTTATATCCAGCAATAACCAAAATAGGTATCTATATTTTAGATAAAGTTTCCCTTTTCCAAGGAGTTTGACATTAAGGTACATATTTACATGTACCTTTTTTAACCAATACCCCATTTTGATAACATTGATCTTGAAGATTCGGAAAAATAAATAGACAGTTTATCTCCAGTCAGATCAATAATTGTTGCTTTCTGCATAAACAGTGATTACTACAGGAACTTTGCTCCTCTTCATGCTGGTATTAGTAGATTCATTGATGAGTTTTACGAATGTGCGCTGGTGGAATATTCTTCTGGATTGTGTAACCGCATTTAAAATTTACTCTGTGTTAAAGGTTACTCATCAAGTAACATAAATACTTACCTGAATCTAATCCGGCTATAAGATAACATACCTCAATTAGGTCATAGGTGTCAGACAACCTTAAATTAAATTGGGATATCAAGTCAGCAATAAATAGCAAATCCGCAAAACAATTTTAATTTGTTAAACAAAAACAACAAACATATCAACGTTTGGGCGTCAGAATTTTCTTTTATTCAGGGAAACACAAAACCCGAACGAATTTGCTATTTATTTATAACACAAAAACAAAGAAATAGAAGTTAATACATTTATTAAAGTTCAAGAAAAACATAGACCAATACACCAACTTCGAATAATATTTATTCCTTAAGCTCAAAACTGAAGTGACGTCATTCAGAGTTTCTTTTGTTTATAACTTTTTGTAATAATACATATATATTTAACTTTCAACCTACACATAACTATAGAGAGAAATTTTAATAATTCAAAACTAAAGACAAACAAAAACAGATTGATATCAAACAAACATTTCCATTATTCACAATTATAAATAAATTTTATTAATAACGTAATCAAACGTTCAAACTATAGTTCAGATTTTAAAAGAAAATGTTTCAAAAGAGACACTATTTTTGAATCACAATCCGAATTCTTTCCAAAGGTGACGTACATGCAATTATAAAGTTTTTTGTTTCAACTCACCGGAATTAAATTCAAGTTCTCCGTGACAACTGTCTACGCCTATGGAATATGGTTGCACAATATTACCCCATCAATCCATATATCATCTTATTCAAATTCCAGAATTTTTATGTCGTTGATTACACAATTTTCACGATGCTAAACCCAACTTTACACATCAACGAAGATATTCTTCCTTGGTCGTAATTCAAGAAACAATGCCACACGACACAATTTAATATTCATCATTGGAGGTAAATTTTGTTAACTAAAACTTTCCAAAAGTCGCAGCACTAGTTGCTTCAAAAGCCAACATCAACACAATAATTCAATGGGAATGTGATAATTAGACCATTTTCTACTAAAAAATCCCACATTCAAAGTGAAATTATACCAATAAGCAAATCTGAACAGCGTGCAACAAACTATTGCTTCAAGGGCTCCTCACACAATAATGCTGTTCCCTTCAACGGGCCGGAAAGATCACGCCCAAAAAAGATATCATACCCATTGTGCTAAATTCAAAATCGGGGAAAAACTAAATTTATAAAATGTAAATTAAAAGAAAAATCAATGATTAACGATCAATATTTCACTTTTTGAATTAAGTTAAAAACTTTAAAGAATTGTCGAATAAAAATGAGATTTTTAAACAGGAAAACTACAGGGGAAGTGCCGAAAATCCAAAAGATCCTATTTCTTTACAAAAGATAATTTAAGTAAAAAAACTTAAAGATGCAGAATTCCTAATTTAATAATATCCAATAAGCGAACTAAATATTAAATTTAATAATAATTTAAGAAAACAAATTCAATAAATTTGAAGAAATGAACTTGTAGTGTTTGTATAATTCTCATACCAACCCACAATAATAAAATCTTAGCGGAATTTTAAAAAAATTAAGTAATTATATTATGAAAAGTATCAAATCGTTGCAATTGGAGGCTAAACAGTTTTGAAATGACGATGGTCGCGGTGACGCGATGACGCGATGCAATCAACTACGCGATTAAAAAGTGGTGTTGATTACGAATAAATCTTTATTTTAAAATTGGATGGTGTTGGCAAAGACGATGATGTAGACAGGTAGAATTGTGGCATAAATATAATGTTCTTTGGTGAAGTAAATACTGATGGTTGGATGATGTTGCCAGACTACCTAATAATGACTTCAGTGGCAGCCTCTTCCCTTAAAGATAGTTTGATTGCGAAGTCACACTGGATAGAACAGGAATTTAGCAAAAGTGGTGGACTAACTTTTCCCCATAGCGTAAACGTCCGCAGATCATTGTTGGTAATGGAACTCTAGTGGCCCTCGATTCGGAGAGCTCCAAATCTGACTTGACGACAAACGGGTCAGATCACGGTGGGACAACGATCGACTTCTTGACTCATTCGCGCAGCAAGCAACACTGAATAATGTAATATAAGATGCCTATTTAAGTAAGGCCAGTGCTGTCTTTCCGAAATCGTAAAGTTTTGAATTTATAAAGCTTGTTGATGGGGCAGTTAAGCTTATTCGATCTGTCAGGCTTTTGTACCGTTTACGTTTATGTCGAGAATGCTAACGGCTTTTATGGGTCACTTTCAAGGAACGTATCTTAATATGTAGAGCCAATCTTGCACAAAATTGTTGTTTAGTCATCTTACACTGATATTTCATATTTCCAATTAAGTTCGTTCAAAGATCGAAATGTCTTTCCCCAAACATGTGACGTCGTAAGTCCAATAAGTTGGAGATTTACAAATAAATAACCGAAATAAGTCTTTTCAAGATGGATCATCTCGGGTTTTCAAATGTGATCTGTGCCGTATCATAGTTTGATTTTAATGTTTTCCTTAAAGAATTTACATGGAATATTTTCAGACTGATTGAGACTGAGAAGTTAATTAGTCCAGCGTCGAAACTATGGAGTGAGCTGACAATTTGATTTCTGGCTTACGCCAGATTTTCATAATTACTTTTTTCCTTGGGGAGCAAGAAAACCTATCGAGCTAAGATATATATCGTCCAATACTACTTTTACTTAGGAAAAAAAAACTAAATCCTGATAAAAATGAGGTGGTTGCAGTTCGAACAGTTACATTTTGATCAATTAGTTAATAAGTAGTCAAGCTTTCTTAATATTATAGTTTCACTCTATCTTTAAATAGAAAATCATTCACCCAGACTCCTTTGCTTTTATTGTTTCTAAGACAATGACATAAAATTTTCTCTAGAATTTCCCTTGATCGTTCATGTTTCTATTCTTTAGATGAGAAAGGAAACAGAAAAATGTTAAGGTGGAAGTCAGATGCATGAATAACGCTACTAATTGTATTTAAAGTGGACGAAGGGCAGAAGTCGTAGGAAGGACTACATCGTCACTGACTGATATAGCATTGAAATAGATACTTCTTTGTGATGCTCCTTCTTTGGCTGTTAGCTTGATATAGTTTTCTGTCTAGCATTCTGAATAGGCACTGCCCAGAAATAAACCCAAAAAATAAAATACTGTAACAGATCAGCATTAGATCAGCATTTCTTAGTACCTTTTGGTTTTTGGAGTGTTTGGAAAAGAGCGAGAAGTAAACATAAATATACTACAAGTAGAATACAATAATAGACAGAAAGAAAATAAGAAAACTAGGAAGGTAAAAGAGTAAAAGTATGGCTAAGGTTAGATTGTATTAAAAGGTTAAAATGTAATATAAGTGAGAAAATGGGTTTGGAAATTGAAATTCCTTTCTGATGGGCGGGTGTTTTAAGTAGTGTTAAGTTTTCTTGAGGTAGGATCAGGAATGTCTTTACAAAAACAAAAGTATGCGATATAATTTAGTCATATGAATAGCTGTCACGCAGAAAAACGTTTATGTCTATTGGGGAAATCTTGAAAAGTTTTAAATCTTGTAGTAAGGTGCAATAGAATGATACCATAGCTAAGACGCTAAGAATTTAGACCAGGAAGGCAACACTTGATTGTAGGCGAATAACAGGTTTGTATACATAAATGAGCTTGTATGTATAGCAACCTGTACTACAAAATTGAATGTTGCTGTTACATGATATTGATGTACTAGAACTTATTGGAGCTAATGGAAATCTCCAGAAATTAACTTCAGATAACTTGCCAAAAAAAAATTGGAAATAACTGCTTTAAACATTCTTTGATCCTCAGTCAACGTAATGTATCTGGAAAGATTAATCGAAATATTTAGTTAATCAACAAATTGCAATAAATATTATAGTGGTGATAGAACACTTAAAAGTACTAAGAAAAGGCACGAATCTTGGCCAACACCACCTATTGCCAGTGAAATAGTGAACTGTTTAAATCTGCAGTATATTATCCAAGATTTAGGGCTTTACTAGGAATCAGCACATAGTATTGCTAGCTAGTAACTAATAGTTTTAAGATATTATAGTGGTAATGTCAGACTAAATATGATTAAGACTGTAGTTTTGGATTTACGCACAATAAACCAGGTGTGAATCATGAAAAGATAGTTTTGATCGAAAACGAAATGCAGTAGTTACAAGTTAGTAAAACCGCCCAAAGGTCTAAAGATTTGAGTGTCATAACAACAAACATTTATAAGTTCGTTTACGTTTTTTAAGTTTTTTTAAGTTTTCTATTTTTTAATACAGTGCATATAGGGTCTTCGAAATAAAGCGCCTTGTCGAAGGAGAAGAAAAGAAAATATTTGTTGTAAGTACAATACGAGAACGGTTTGGGTAATCTGCATTTGTTTGGATACGAAACTGTATTACAATGAACAACTGCTTCGGCATACATGCCAGTTTTTGTTGAACAAGCAAGTAGAGGGCACCTGCCCTCTTTTGAGGTGTGGAGCTATATCGCACTTAAATTCTCTAGAATTGGAAGAGTAAATTTAAAATACTGTTAGTTTAAACACTGGAAAAATTGATTAATTTAAGATTATCGATGGCCACATTCCAAGCATAAATATTGTCCCGTATGTGTCTTATTTTTAAGTCAAATGTGGGTTCCAGGCTGTGCAAACGTTGCTTTAGGGTATCTAGTGTCTGCGCGTCTATATTCAGGGTAGCTTTAGGATTGATTTGAGTTCTAAAGCCATGTTATATTTGTTTCAGAAAAACCTGGACGTATCAGACTAAGAATTTTGATTCGAAATCTTGCTTGTGATTGTTTTGAATGTTTTTGAGTTATTAAAATTTTCATGATGGGTTACTGGAATGTACACTCTAAGTTCTACTCTGAAATTTCTCGATGTTCTGCTGGATCAAGCAACTCTCGCCTTTAGCTTCTACTGCAATCTTTTTAGGACAATTAATTTCAATAAAGGCAATTCAAGTTTACAGTTTATTAAAGCTTTTCTGATTACTTGATGATCAAAATCAGTTTCTTTTCCTTCCCCTTAATATATTATGTAATTTTATTACACGACTATGAATTCTTTCGCATTTTGACCTCTTTCATTGTTGGGCTATGTACTAAGTAAGTTTTGATTGAATTATATTGATTTGTTTAAAAAACTGACTATTTTTAATTTCTAAATCTTCAAGGCAAGTGTTTTTTATCGGTTGTTACAAAGCATGAGAATTTTTCATATTTCGTATTATATTTTTTCGAATGCCCTCTTTATGCAATTAGCAATAATAATTGTCGATTGAGACAAACATTAAATTGCAAAATTCTTTTTAGGTCAATCCTTCAAAATGCGTAGAAGCGTTAAGTTTCGAAATGTTAGCAACTGACCTGGCGTATTATTTGGTTAGAAGAAACGTACCATTTCGCGAAGCCCATCATTTAGCTGGAAAAGTCGTAGCTGAAGCAGAAAGGAAGAAGGTTTATATACAAGATCTCACTCTTGAGGAATTAAGGAATATTAGGTGAATAATTTAAATGTAGAGTTATTTTAGTTATCTACGATTAGAACCAAGTAAGTTAGAAACCTAAATCTGTATTGATTTCAGTGTGCATTTCGACGCCGACGTAGCTAAAGTATGGAACTACGAGAACAGCGTTGAACAATATCAAGCAATAGGAGGGACGAGCAAGACCAGTGTAATCAGTCAAATTGAACTATTAAAATCGTGGCTCACCACAGAATGTAATAAACCTTAAGTTTATTTGTACTCTCTAAAAGAAATTACTTTCAGAAATAAAAGTTAAAAGGCTAAAGTACAGTTTGATTCATTTCTAAAGTAAAAGTAAAAAAACATACTATAATGCTGTCTGAGTATAGGTAAACTAGAACAGAATTTTATTTTTAAAACGTGTTAGATAAAGTTTGTGTAATGTTATCGTTTCCGATAATATTAGTACAGGTAGATTAATTTTGCTAAATTTTTATGGAAAGTAATTGCTTGGCTAGTGAATAAAACATTTCAACGTTTACACTTTCACGATAATATTACAAGAAACGCAGTTTGCCTTGTTGCAATTGCGATTAATAAATAATGTAATTAGAAATTTTTATTTTTCCATAAAATACAATCATTTGTAGTGTCAGTTGTTTTAGAAAATTAAAGATTGAAACACAACGGTGAAGAATGATTGGAAATCGTTTAATGTTAGTACTTTTACTATCTTGTCAAATCTCAATGTAAGTATTTTATTTTTATATTTATTTTCAAGCCCGCCAGAAAAGATTTTTACGCACGCCTCTGCAAATTTATCAGTTTAATTTGAAAATAATTATTTATGATACGAAAAATAAATTATAACTTAAATATTTGTTAGATGAAAAGTCGTTCTCTTACTATTTAAATATATGTACCTACTGATAAGATCAAAATATTTAAAATTCTGGTTTATTACCTAATTAAAATTAAAAGGCAACCACATTTTGTTGCTAGAATTCCTGATAAAATTATCGTTTGTTATTCTTGTTTTATTAATATTAACTGTATTTTGATAAAAGTCCGTTATTATAATTTACATGTACACAACTTATCTGACATCTAAAAAAGAATTAGCTGTTGTGTTGCCTTCAACATGGAACCTGTGAAATTGTTCATCAGCACCAATATTATTGTTGAACATAAATTTTTAAATGGAGGAATTTTGGTTGGTAAGGATGGGAAAATACTGAAGGTACTTAGCAAATCAGAAACTTTAGTTTATCGAACTTACAAAGATGTTGAGGTGAGTTTTCTTTATTTACAGTTATGTAACTTTAAGAAATCCTGTTAGAATTATGGAAATTTATGTTTTATTACTGTTAGATACTACTTACACTGTTTATTGTAAAGAAAAACTGATAAGAAGTAATCAAAACTTTAATTAACACTTTCTCATTAGTGATTTGCTTAAAACTTTCGATTTACAATTATAGATTCCTTAAAAACACATTTTTTATATAGGAATGCCAATATTAATTGAATTGCGCATGATTTTTTATTTCTTTCGCGTCGAGATATACAGTATGCTTCACTGTTGATTTGTGCGCTACACCTACATTAGGTGGCTATGTTTTATTTATTATTGAGTTTTTCAACAATAAAAGATTTAAAAATATCATTTCTTCTATTTCTGCTGATTAGTAATTCATTATTTTATTTTTCATTGCTTCGCTTTCATTACTCATATACAAAAAAAATAATTCAATTCAGTTAAGTATTTTCATCTGTTTAAAATAATTAAAAATAAAAATTTCACAAATCAAAATGGAAATTAAAATTATTTTAGGATTATAGGACCAAGAAAATATGATGTAATTAATAATAAAATTAAAATTGACTCTGTAATAAACAATGAAGATATGGTAGTGTAGATTAGAAGAGAAACGGACTGCGTGCAGTGGCGTAACTAACGGTGGTGTTGGTACTTTAAATTTAAATATTATCTAAATCTTTATTAAACAAGCAACTGTCTGGACAGTCCAGATTGCCAAAAGAACACAGTAACTATATAGAACAAATCAACCTACATATAACTTAAATAATAATAATAATAATAATAAGTAATAAGTATTCAATATTTACACTGATGAATAATACAATTAAGTAGTCAGCATTGTTGTCATAATAATGTTAGTAGCAATCTTGCTATTAACAGAAAGCATTCTCATTACTGACTTATTATGAGAACTATGCTGAAATAATCATCGAACTTCTTTATGCGGTAAAAATAGCAGGGAATTTATTCAGAAAGAGAGAATTAGGGAAAATTCTTTAGTAAAAAAGTTAATTATCAAATATCCATCACACTCTGCAGCAGGTTTTACAAAACGTTGAATGCGAAACACTCTACTTGTTAATTTTTTTATACGGCACTCTTAGTCACTTATTAGCTAAATAACAATAGTAAAAACTAAATTTTAACTCAAAAAGCTAGGAAAGATGCTTTTACACGTTGTTAATTTGTGTAGTAGCTAAATAAGTAGTCTGTCTAATCTATCTATCTCTTTATCTACCAATCCCCGAATATGTTTTGTTCTTGCTCCATATTTACCCACGTCCATCATAGAATCAAGTAAAACCTACACTTGTCTGCAAACAACGTAATCTGACGTAATTCTGAGTACTGGTCTAAAGCCAACCACTCTCTATCGATCTTTTCGTCACTCTCCAACTCCACGTTTGAACATTCTTGAAGTCAATTTCAATATCCATAAGAATGAGGCAAGATGTGGAAGAGTTTTTTCCTTGTATTGGTCCATTCAAAGTTAGTGAATTGCTAAAGAAAGGGCAATACTACAATGACTTTTAATAACTCTGCCCGTTTTAAAATAGGTAATTGGCACACGCACTTAGAGATCTTGTGGTCTTGACTTCTATCAAGCTATGTATAACCAGGTGCAAGATATTTTGACTTGTTCATATCACCAGAAGGATGTAAGCTCTGCAATTTAGGCATTGAATCTATCTTACAACCCACTAATTGACGCAGAACAGTCTGAAATAATTATCTTTAAGCATAATCCTTTTAAGGCTCCGTATGGTTTCGAAAGGTATTGTCAGATGTAGAAAGTGGTGGAGTAATATTTTTTGAAAAGGAAAAACAAGTTTGAATTTTATAAAACCTTTCAAGAGCATTCCATTACAGACTTATATTAGCCCCATGTTGGACACCGAAATTTGTATACATTGTGGTTTCTTTAAATAAGACTCTCTCAAGGGTTTATAAATCTCTGATCTTAATAAGGTTATTTGACATTTTTTTTTCTCAAATCTGTTATTATTTCTTTCAAAACATCGTCCCCCTGACCTACTACCCTTTAGCCGAACCCAAAATTTTCTAAGGTATTTTTAATGTGCAACTTCACATCCTTCCCAAAGGAAGAAATTTCAAGACCTCTCCCGGGAATCGAACACTAAAAGTTGTATCAGTGAATAAAGAATTTTCTCAAGAATAGTCTGGAAAGGTCGGAGGATTCAATTATTTTTTTTAAACTTTAAAGGAAGAATTTCCAGAAGAAAAGAAACAGAGTACCTTAGCTTGTAAACCAAACCAGGGACAAATTAGCTGTATCAAAAAGAATTAATGTAGATATCCAGTTTTGTATTGGAGGGTACAAGCGGGAGTACGCTGTATACCTATAGAGATAATATTTGAAGAGCGTATACGTAAATGCGAATTCAGGAAATACTCAAATCTACGGACGCATACTAGAGACCACTAGCGCAATGGTCCTAAGCTTTTTATCAAACTTTAGTAATATCTCATTTAGAATTCTTTTCTATTTCGTTGCCTCCTTTTAAAGATGCCAGGCTTTTTTATCCTTCCTAAAACAGTAACCCAAACAGCATACGGCCGTTTAATGAATGTATATTGAATGTCCAAATTTTGGCGACAGACATCCAAATTCCGGCGCGAACGTCCACTGAACGTCTGATTTCTGCCTGACGGACGTTCAGTAGACTTCTATGGAACATATACTTGTCACAACTTTGGATATTTAATAGATGTCCGTTACTGGACGTAATATGTATATGGTCATCCGATGGACATCTGAAAACGGACGTCCATTACATGTGCAACTAATGCACAAAGATATTCGGACGAAGTATGGACCAAAATGGGATGTTCAGTAGACGTCTGCTAACGATCGTCAGATGAACGTCCAAAAACAGACGCCCAGTAGATGTTCAGTTTACGTCCATGGACGTCCAAACTAATTTTGAACAAGAAATAGACGTTCTTTAATAAAAAGCGTTTATGCATCTATCTTTTTTGTTGTACATATGTTTAAAGGTACGACTCGTCCCGCGTTTGGCAGGATTATCCTACAAAATCACAGTCCCGGATCTCCCATCTGGTGTTTCGTTGGGAAATTCGGGGAAGACGACCCCCTTCGTGTCCGGTCAGGAAAACTTTCAAACCCAGGCCCATGACGATATCGTCACGGGCTACTGTCCTGCCTTAACAGAGAAATACGTACACCCAAGATATAATTTAGCAATACATCACTGGTCATAGCTAATCGGCTTTAACAACCCACGAATTTAAAGGGCTTTGCGACTGTTTCAAGCAATAAAAAAAAAGAAAGTATTAAAGTTAGGCAAGATTTTAAAAAAAGATTATATGACTGGTTTCGTTTGATGTTCAGCAAGTGCAGAACTAAATAGAAAATTTATAATATAGATAATATTTAGAATTTTGGCTTTGAGAGAAAATAAGAGCTAAAAATCTTGCAGGAAGACTTGAAGACGATTCCGATCTAACAAAAGAAGGTGGACTTAATATAAGAATGTTAATTATCGAGATGATCTAAAAATATTAATGATGATGATGATCTCTGAATGTTTGGTTTGGACACGACCGAATAATAAAAATACCATCCACATACCAGAATAAACTTTAGAATTGTATGAGAATATTTTCAATTGTTCAGTAAAGATGCAAACCTAAGTTGCACCGGAGAGAAAGATAAAAAGTGAGATTTTTTCTGGAAGAACAGCTAGAGAATTTGATTTAGTTCTTATTGTTAACCGAGACATCATTTGGTCCTGAAGTCGTAGTCTAGTCACCAATATTACTGTTACAAGAAATTAAAGAAAAACAAAATTTATAAAGTAATTTGTCGGACAGCTTCAAGAATTTGTTTGCAAGTACTATAGGAAATCGCAAGCCTAGATTGCAACTTCTAGATTATTAAAATTGTTTTGAGAGTAATCAAATTCATGGAGATTACTGTTCTAATATTTATTTAGTCTAGTCTTAGTAAGAACTGTCTTCCAAATGTGAACATAGCACGTTACCGCTAACAATTATTACTTTTGTCTTTTAGAAACTAGTAAAATTGCAAAAAGTAAATCCTTCAAATTTTCAAGTCAAATCTTAAATACTCATTTTGGATATTTTGTTTCAGTTTTCTAATTGGAAGCTCTAAGCATTTAAATAATGGGAAGTTTTCAGTTTGATTTAGAATGAGAATTTTAGTAAAATGCACATTTTCCAAAATGAAACTTGTTTGTTTTTTTAATAAGTTAACAATGAATTATTATTTAAATATTGTTTAAAAGTGGTAACCTTCCCTTGTTAGCTAGGTCGAGTAAAATTCCTTAATTATATTAAACAAACTGGAAAAGCTAATAATAAATATTTAATCTTTTATGACAAATGACCTGAGATTGTATTCCAAGTCAACGTTCACGATAACAATAACAATAAGGATTCATAACGCTGAGAATGGAATTATACAATCATGCATCGTTAAGAATTAGTAATGTAATATTGATTAATGCCGTTTAGAAGACCAATCGGACTTCACAATACACAAAAACAATATTATAGAGCAATGATTTTAAAATCCCAACTAGTTAGTGACATAATGGTAGAAAAAAACATATAGTTCTCAACAACTGAGTAGATACAGCTGATGAATGCGATTAAAACAGTTAATTGTATGATCAGTAAATCATGGTGCCCTATCATAATTACAGACTTGGACTCTTCATAGTAAACTAATAAGAGATTTGTAAAAAAATGACTTGTATTCTCAAGACACTAAAGGCAGAATAAAAAAAAATCAAGAAAGAAATCGAAGATCTCAATAACTCAAGAGAAACCATTTTGGATCAGTGTAATAAAGTACAATAAATATTGTTAAGACAATAGGAAACATACAGTAAAGTAAAATTGGAATCTTGAAGCACTGCAACAGGGAAAACTGTTTAAAGTTGGAGTTACTAGAATATTTACAATAACCTAACCTCTAAATGCAATGTTATAAAGTAATTGTAAGATTACAACAATTTTAGAATACATTGACTACTTAAAAGTCGGATAAGGTTTTATAAAATTAATTACTTAATTACTTAGCAACTCGATACAAAGTTAGGACTTACTTGTGGAAAAATTTAGACAAGTTAAAAATAAGCACGTCGAGTGGTCTCGAAAACAATTAATAATACGTAAAACAAAAAATAATACTTAAAAAAAATAATAAGAAAAAAGATTGTGCAGCTCAATAATATGTTTGTTCTTAATACTGCAGTCGTTTTATCTTATCGTTTAATGAATTAAATATAAAATAAGATAAATTCTGAATTAGCTACAGCAGCTCTCTAATCCGAAGTGTTCATAAGGATTCTACTGTAGCAACAATTTTTAGTCTGCTTATCAGTTAAGGTTTAGTTCTTAATTCTTGTCTAATATGTACATTTTCAAATTAAAAATAATTACTTTCTAAAGGACATACATTCATTTTTGCTTAAAAATTTAATTTAAACAATCTTATTTTCGGCTCTCCATAAAGAAAGTTCATGAATGGATTAAAGGTAGCTCTGATTCAAGACTGGGCATGGAAACCTAGAGGGAAATGGTGTCTTAGATGATACATATTTTGACTTATTTTCGAAAACTCCAGAAACACATACAAATACCTACCATCGATTCTCCAAAATTGAATGGTAGTTGTAGCACTAGATGATAGAAATAAAAATTTCGTTAAAAGGCAATGCTAAAAAAATTATTTAGTTGTTAGAGTTTCATATAGACTGACTTGAGAATTATTTCTTAGCAGTTTTAATGACTCTAAACTTTTAGTACATACATACATACATAACATACTGTAGTCTATTTTTGCATAATACGTTAAATGCAATGAATTTTCGGAACTAATAATAGGGCAAAAACAAAAAACTGGGAAGAAAGAAGGGTTCGAGTTTTGCTGTTAAATCCGTTTGTAATCCACTACAAGTCTGTGAAATTTAAAGTTCTTCCAATTGACTTTTGCTTGATCAAATTATGTAGAGTCAATCTATAAATCTAACATTAGTGATTTGCTAGGGCTTCCCATATTGTAATTTGAACCAAGAGCCGAAAGTTTGTCTTCGTAAGTCGTTTTCCATAATTCTTTGTTTGGTTGTCGATTGCAGCTTGTAAATGGATGGATTGGTACAACAAAGCCTTTCTTCACCTCGACTTAGAAGATGTTCCAAAGAAACATCTATTCTGTAACTGCTCAGCTTTGGTTCATACCAGGCTAAATAAATCTACTCTCAAAACACATACTCGAATTTACCAAACACTTGGATATTAGCATATTATATTCAATGATTATATAACTATGAAATATGCGGTTATTCCTTGTTTGGTTGGTTTACTCCCAAGTCTCACAAGAAATTAATTTGTTGTTTTCAAGAAACATAATATTTAAAAAGCACATTGAAAGATCTCAAGAAATAACCAGACGCACATAGTTTGCATCGCATAAAAAAATTCACTGACTAATTCAGGTGATTTGAAGACTTTGGCAACAAAGTGATTTTACATTTAGACTTAAATTCGATTTTTACCAAGATCTCACCAACTGAATGTGTAAGGCGTACAAAATGTACAAGACACTAATGAGAACAAAAGTAGTCCAAATCCATTATTGTGTAGAAATATTACTTGTGCTTAAATAGGCAATTGATCTTAATCTATATTCTATAAAGTATTCTTACCCCAAAATAAGATCGTGAAATAGCTCTGTACGTATTGCTGTTTTCTGTGAACATAAGAAATGAACGTTTTCTCAGCTTCTTTGCGTGTTTTGCTCTAGATCTTCTGGCCTAAAATTTGATTCAGAGATAAGTGTTCCTAGCGGTGTAGATATAGTAAGACAAGGGTGTTTAGCTTGGAGGTTTCCAACCGATTTTTATTAGTTTATTAAAATTACGTATGGCGATAAGTTTATAGATTTTAGAATTAATGCAATAAAATCCACAACTAGAGCTCAAGTTATCCTTAATGTTGTATTTTTCTTAAAACTTTTTTCTCTTGAAAAGCGATCTTAAAATGAAAAAGGCTTTGGCTGCCCAAATCTACTAAGTATATGGTAAACAATTAATAAGCGGAAACTTAAAGTTACTATAGCCCTTTCGTCATCTTCTGAAATGATGTTGAAACCCATGACTGAGGTCTGAGCGATAAACTCCAAGTACATTTAATTAAAGTGATCCTAATCTTGAGATGTTCTTTTCATTGCAGAAAATAAATTCTATCAGGTTTGGTTTTTGATGGATTTAGATTCTTTCAATAACATTTTGGTGATTATTTAAGATCTTTGAGGAAGGTATTGATCACCGATTAATTTTGGTCTTCTTGATAATCCCTTCAGATCTTTTTACATACTCATGATTAAATGGAATTATAATCGAATTTCTTAAGTGCGGATAATATCAATAGAAATCTGAAGAATACTCATAGTATATAAAAATCTCATTTACAATATGATCTGTTAAGATTTAATATACCGTATGTCAACTGTAGAAATTGTATATAGGGATTTACATCTATTATTAAGAAATCGTTCATAGAATCTTCCAAATCAAATAAACTACCTTTTCATAGTTATTTTCATTGTCTCGAACAGTACCTTTTGCTAATACAAAATCGATGTGAAAAACGCTTCAAGCAAGAAATTGTTTTAAAACTACTACTAGTATTAGAAGTTTCCTAAATTTATGTACGTATAACAATTTTGTTTTAATTTTAGGTAATTGATGTAGGAGATTATGTTATAATGCCCGGTGTCATAGATTCCCATGTTCACGTTAATGAACCAGGGCGAACGGATTGGGAAGGATATGAAACCGCCACAAAAGCAGCGGCAGCAGGGGGAATAACCACCATCGTTGATATGCCTTTGTAAGTGATATTACTTAATACACATACGCAAGAAGATTAATTTTTCATCTTTTAGAAATTCTATTCCACCCACGACAACCGTGCAAAATTTCATGACAAAGATTCAAGCTGCCACTGGAAAAACCTATGTAGATGTAGCATTTTGGGGTGGAGTTATTCCTGGTAATCAGGTAATTCATTAAACTACAGTTAACAATGATCTTATCTTCTATATATTTTTTAATGATTTTTTTCTATTTTAAGGATGAACTGATCGGTTTAATAAAAGCAGGAGTAGTAGGATTTAAATGTTTCATGATTGAATCTGGTGTTGACGAATTTCCCTTTGTACAACCAAATGATATTGAAATTGCCATGAAAACTTTAGAAAAGACCAATTCCGTCTTGGCTGTAAGTTGTTCGATTTTAACAGGCTATGACATTTGAATAAATTCAATTTTTAATTTTACAGTTCCACGCTGAAATGAATGAAAATACTCCGGTTATAGGTAGGGACAACGTCTCTATATAGAGATGTTTAGAAATACAATTTTTCTGGTCGTTAAATCTAATTGAATGTAATTTGTCGTAGGCGATCCTACTGTGTATGAGACTTTTCTCAAATCAAGGCCACCTTCAATGGAATTGAAAGCAATTGCAACGGTTATTGCTTTAGCTAAGAGACATCCTAAGTAAATTGAATAATAAAAACATACAAACTTGTAAATTTATAATTTTTTTAAAACTTTTAGCGTTAGAACGCACATTGTTCATCTTTCAGCAGCTGAAGCTTTACCTCTAATAGTTGATGCTAAAAAGAGTGGACTTAATTTAACCGTAGAAACGTGCCATCATTATTTAAATTTTAAATCGGAAGATATTCCTAATAAGGCTACTCAATATAAATGTACACCACCTATACGTGACTTAAAAAATCAAGTAAGTACCGAAAACTCTGATAACGAAATCTTCAAATGAAGTAATAAAATTGTGTAAAACTCCTTGAGTTTATACTTTTGTAAATGATGTATGGACTTTGTTGTTATTGATCAGTATTGCCAGTGACCTTTTTTCTCTCTTTTGGAAGATGTGCGATTCCTAGTACACTGCAGCCTATTGGCTTATTGAATTTACTGCACCCATTCTAGTACCCAAATTCCCTATAATAGCCTCTACAGGTTCTTGACTGGATGGATGTTGAACATACTTGATTCTGTTTTTCTTGGCCCATAGATGATCTGCCTTCTGCATCATCTGCATACCAGAACTTTGCATTTGCACAGCATGTATTGAATTGTTTCTGGTTTGCTATTGCACATTCTGCACTGCAGTTCTCCGTGATACAAGTTCATTTTATTTAGGTGCCCCTTTACAGGTAAGAGAGCCTACTTCTCATTGTGAGTAGTCCTTCTGCTCTTTTGCGCATGCATTACCTATATAGGATTTTGCATGTTCTTGCCGGTGAGTTATATGTCGACCTTTGACCCATTTTCTCACTTTAGTTCATTAACTTTTTCATTGCCTTTAATTCCTCGATGTCCTGATCTGCCAGTCTCTTTACCTTCGGGTTGACTAGAGCTTTCAGAGCTGCCTAACTGTCTCTATATATCTGTTTATTACTACAAAGCTTCCCCTTATCACTAAGTGCAGGGAGGTAGGTTCAGTAGTGCCCCCATATCCCCGGTAGGAGTACTTTTCATCCCCCCTGTGATGCTTAGACAGATAAGTTTTTGCAACTTTCTTAGTCTTTCAATAGTTATCGTTTTTAGCGTCCTTGTCCATCATACCAACGATGCGTATACGATTGTCGGCTAAAACGCCATATTATGTATACAATGCATGGTTACAATCCCCATGTTTTACCATGTGTGCGTTTGCCTTAGTCTCCGTCTTCTTGATCATTTTCTCTATATGCTGGTTCCAAGTGAGTCTAGAATCCAATACTATCCCAAGATACTTCACTTCTCCCAACATCAGTAGTAATCATAATCCCCGTTAGTAGCCTACAAGCCAAAAAAGAATCGAGATTAGAACCTCTACTGGCTACTCATTCAGATTTTACTTGCTCATGCTCATGCTCAGGACTGTCCATACATTTGAGCTTCTACCAATTTATCAACGACAAAAAAAGGTTTTAATTCCTGACCAAAACAAACCTTGAGCTAACCTAGACAAACTGATGCATGTAATTATAGCAGTCAAAAGATCAAAAACTCTAAAGGTGAATGCAACTTTAATTACCCCTTCTGCATTCTAGATCTTGTTGGTATCCTTCACAGTTAGCTCCTTACAGCTGTTTAGACTCAAAACCTAAAACACTGATCAAGCTAAGCAGGGTCGGCTTCAGATATTAAGCTAGTGTTAGAGGGACAAACATCAGTTCAAAGATCTAAGGCCCTATGTTGTCTCGTATGGAATTTTGCCTCAGGGCGTACTAAGTTCTCAAGCCAAGAATAAAATCAAAAAATCAAAAATGTTATCAAGGTTAAAACAAACAAAAGTAAGCTAGCTTTTAGCAACAGAAATGTATTCATACAAAAACGCAGTCATTGAAAAGCATATATGATAATTATTACGAGAAGGGATATTTTTGACCAGAGGACGTCTTATTCAAAGTGTCCCTTTTTACATGTTCTCCAACCTTTGAGAGTTTGCAACATTTATCTAGTAATAATTTTAAATAAGACAAGTTAGTTCAGAAATAACAATAGCAGGATGCAAAGATTGTGAGGGTCTACATAAGACTAAATAACCTGTTCACCAGAAAATTACTCCCTCAAGAGCCTAGTAATGCTTGGAGGCGATCTGAGTTGAAATATTAAGTTTTCTTGTGTTTCAAGTTTTCTCAATTGTTTGAGCACTCGTAGGTACAACTAGTCGCCAGTCTTCAATTTCACGCTACCAGAAGCTGGTCAGAGTTTGTAATTGGATAAAGGTTTTAAGATTTATACCATACTATAAACTCAACATCTTACTAGCTAGTATAAGAAACCTTTATAATCAATGCAAGATTGTAATGACAATGAAGCAAAAGACATGGGCAAAGAATTTTGTCTCTGCTGTAGGTCTGTAGTCTTCATTCCTTGTTCCTTATTCTATTACTCACAAATTAAACTTGTAATCGTCATTCACTTATAATGAAAAAAGGCTGTCGGATGATCAAGGTAATACTAATAAGCTTTGCTGCTTTTACCACAATTCTACTACTGTTTTCTGCTGCTGTGCCATACTTCCTTTCTCTCTGCAATTTTGTATTTAAAATCTTTGTATCATTATAGATTTAGTTCTTTTCTTTTCATGATTAAATTCTTAGAATTTTGGTTTTACAATGTATCTAACATCATTTTTCATTTTTTTCCTTATGTTCCAGTTCCTGGTGATTACATTCTTCATTATCATCCAATACTTGTAATCTGCTTGTGTCTTTTATTCATTTATTTATGTTTGTGTCTTTTATTCAATGTTGGTTCACTATTACTATTACTAGTAGCCCATGACTGCTATTCATTGCTGCAATTGTCCCAGACTGTACATAGGTGATTTTGTGTATTGTTTTGTGATTAACCAAATGTTTCCAGATTGCTTTCTTTCTTATAGCATTGAGCATCTTTTACCAGTTGTTATTTACTGCAAAATTTATGCAATTCATTTTTTGAAAATAAGTTTGAAATTTAGAATTTAGATTTATACAATTTCGTATTATTAACTTCTTTTCCAACTATTTTTATGATAGTAGATAAAACGTACCAAATTGGTATTATAAGGCATTATTACGATACTCCATGGGTTGTCCAACTTGGCGTTTGGTCTCGGACAATTTTCCCATCTCGTATCGTAATATAATACGTTACTTTATCATCCTGCTATCGCACTTTTGGTTGTACATCTAGATTTGAATTATACCACTTTGTTCTGCTGGACTAAGTTCACTGTCATGTTTCCTACTTTCTTTTTCCTCTTCGTTACTTACAATTATATTTATTTCTTTATTATTTATTATTTTTATTACATTTATATTGTTTACTGTTCTATTCGCGATTCTACATAACTATGCGATCCTAGTAGTAGTGGCGTCACGTAAGAATAAATTTGACATCGCGTCCAATTATTGGTTGTCGCTATCACATCTAACGACGCATGCAGAATGATTGTTTATCCCATTGATTTATCCGGTTTTATCCTTTTCGTGACGTCACAAAATTACAGCGGTAAAATAAATTTGAATCGCGAATTATCTTTTACAATCTCAGGAATTTGAAAGTAAGATTTGTTTATACTTATTGAACTTCCATGTTTAATTTTAATTTAAATGATATATTTTATATACCATTCCTTTCTTTTTCATTTTGTTTTCCCTTTTTGTTAAATGTGAATATTTCATGTACTCTATTAAATTTCCATTTTTCAAAGTTGATAGTATGATATTCTTACTATGCCTTGCGTGATTAGTTAGTCTAATAACAGGGATTTTGTGACTTCAAAGCAAATTTGGTTTATGGCTGCATATGTTTTTTCTAGGAGCCCAGTCTCCTGAGATCTACAAGTTCTAGTAAGTACCTACTTATTCAGCTTCATGTCAGAATACATATGATAGCTCTGCATAATATATTGAAAATTTTTGGAGGAGTTTGGTGACAGCTGATAGTTTGTTGCAGTTCATATTTTTGGTGTCAGCAAAACCCCTCCTGCCTTTGTTTTTATTCTGTTGTGAACCTTTTGCAATTGTATAGTTATAGATTTATTGTTACATACATAAGTGCCTCCAGTTCTGTGTCCACTCTATTAAGTATACCAGATGAGCAAATAAAGAATGGGACAGTGTAAGTTTTTATTGCCATTACTTTGTATGTCCCCTCTGCATGTTCTTTTTGATTATTGATTTCTATTTTTTTTTTGTTTTTTTTTTGTTACTTATGTATAAGTTCTGTTTTAGTGGTGATAGTGATACTATTGATATTGCATTTGTCTGTGCCTTGAGTAGAATCTTAAAGGGTTGTTTACTGTTTTATGATTTTGTCATGTCATCTTCCTTAATCTTTACTAGTTATGACTTGAGAAGATATCATGTTTTGTGAATTTTTAGTTTCTTTATTGCATTCTTTAATATTTATTTATTAATATGGCTTGTTATACATTTTGTTATGATATCATAAATAATTACATTTTAACTTTTGATGATTGAATTCAGGATTTAATTTTTTCATTTACTGGTCTAACGAACTTAATTGCATCATTTTTATATTTATATTTTATTTTTTTAATTGTCTTATTCATTCCAAAGTATTAAAACCTTAATGTTTTTTCTCATACTAATATACTTATTAAATAACAATTTATAAACCCAACCTTATAAATAATAAACACAGTAATTGACTGTAATACCTATATATAAACTCAACCTAATTTCTAATTTCTTTTTAGCAAATCCTTTGGGAAGCTGTAAAACATGGAATATTGGATATGATAGTTTCTGATCACTCACCTTGTACACCAGATTTAAAAGAATTGGAAACTGGTAATTTTATAAGAGCCTGGGGTGGAATCGCATCGTTACAATTTGGTATATTATAGGTGAAGAAGCTTCTTCTTTTATAATTTAAATAAATCTTATTTCAGGTTTATCTTTATTTTGGACACAATTGAAAAACCATGGTTTATCAATTTTTGATATTAACCGATACATGACGCACATGCCAGCTAAGTTGACTGGGTTGCATACCCACAAAGGCGCAATAGCCACCAATTATGATGCGGATTTTGTCATATGGGATCCTCACGCTACAATTTTAATAGAACCATCTATGATTCAACATAAAAACAAGGTGGGGCGCCTTTAATCTCCCTTTTTTGTTTTTACAAATATAAATTTATCGTTTTCTTATTTATAGCTAACACCTTACATGGGTAAAAAATTGTATGGTAAAGTACTTAAGACTGTCGTCAGAGGTCAAATTGTTTATGAAGACGGTAAACAATTTAATAGCCCTGTTGGAAAGTTGTTGATTAATGAATAAAAAGGAAATATAAATAAGAATAACAACCCTACATTGTGATAAACCAAAAATAACTTGTTTATATATTACTATATAGTTTATTTGCAGTTATCAAAGGAAAAACTTTCATCTGTTAAATGTTTATACGTAGTTATATTTTAGGAAATAAATTGTTTTTTTTTTTAAGATTAGTTTTAATAATTGGAAATTCCTTCATGCCTGAAATTGATGTACAAGTTTCAAGTTTTTCTTTAGTTACGAATAAGTACATACGTACATACATACATATGTAGATACTAACAGCATGGTATTTAAAGGGAAATTCGTACTTTAATTTACAAATTTTTCTAATAATTTAGAATATTGATTTTATAAAGGTGCAATCAAAAGAGATTGAACCCAAAAAGCAGTTCTCATTATGTCAGCATCTTCGAAAAAGTAAAAACGGAAATTACATGCATATTATGTTATGTTCCATACATGTCTGCATGTTCTATTTTTCCCAATGTTAGTTCTCGTGACCGAGGCTGATGACTCATAATGACGTCATTAGGAATGTGCATGACGTAAGTCAACCAGCACGAGACGTTGACGTCATCAAGGGCTGTCCCTAAAATTACAAACAATTCCACATTTTCAATTTGAAAACGTATGTATCGAGTGCACTTAGAAAAGATGAATCTGAAATTGAAAGGAACGCACACAAATCGATTTCTATATGTATAAAAAGGAGATTCGCTTCGGACTTAAAAATCAAGGCCGATTCTTACGCACATTGAAAATTTATTTATTTATCCAACGGATGGTTTTTGTACTTATCACTTTATGATTGTAATATTCTTCCACAAACTACACACTATGTAATGTACATAGATAAAGGAATTAATTGTGCTCTATTTCTTTATGCAAACATTTACTATAATTAATTATTATCTCTAATCATGAGACCATCAGAGGTCAAAATAAAAATATTTCTAATTTTTTTGTTTATTAAAGAAAAATTTATTGGATCTGAATAAATAAGCTATAATTATACCATTTATATGAAACATGTTTGTCTTGATTGTATTTATTACTCCTTAATTTAATTTAATAAGTACGTAGTTACCTGGATAATTTCTACCTTGTTTATATAATAAGTAATTTATAAAGGTGTTCTTACGTCAGTATATTGCGTAATAAGCTTCAAAATATCTTCATCAATTTAATTTACAAGCTGTAAAATAGGTATAAGAATAATTTAACCAGAACATTAACTTTATTAAAACTTTGTTTATGCATTTTCCTCAGTTTCATACAAGATTATTCGCTTTACAAATGTGGCATTAATTTACATCATTGGATTAAATAGTATGTATTCTACATACACAAGAGATTTTAAAGATAATAGAACAAACTACCTGTTGCTATCAGTAGATGACACAGGAGATATGAGCATTTCGTACTTTAATAATAGAATTAGCAGATAATGATGTAACCTGTAGACTTCTACCTTTTAACTATGAAATCAGCAAAAATCCAAGATCAAATACACTTATCGTAATCACTTATTTAATTTATTAAACAAATGTATTTTAACCAAGTTATACATAAAGTATTAGAAAGATATTTTATAGCACGATTTAAAATAGCTTTGAAAACGCCTCGCTTGAATGTACGTATTTAGTACATCACTGAATATACGAGAGCGCATCAATAAACTTGTTGACTGAACTTGAATATTATGCTATGCGTTTTTTTTAACAAAGAGATATGGAAATAAACAAGTAGAAATGCGTGTGGAAAGAAAGACTGCACTTGAAACATGGCGAAGAAATTATTTAATTACAGACAATGACAACAACTTTATTGCGAACTTCAAAACGGAAAACCCACGTTCCCACGGTTGACCTTGGTATAATTAACACGTAATAAGAAAAAATTAAATCTTTAATCTTTAGAGTGGATATTAAGTTTCCACCATAAATCATTTTTATACGGGGCAATCGAGAAACTTAAAATGTAAATTACTGAGTTTTGTAAAACGGAACACCTGCTACTAGGCGCGGATCCTCAAAGCATGAACTTTGAAGGAGGAAAGGCTCACTGGGTCTAACTTTGCTGCATATTCACTGCCAGATTCAGATTAACAAGATTTGCGAAAAGTTCTAAAAGACGATTTGAATTTATCAGATGATAAAAAATTATATTAATATAATCTATTTATCTAAATATATCGTTTGTTCTAAAGTTGTAAGGTGATTAAATGAATAAGAAGAAATATATAATATACAAATATAATATAAAATTAGATACGATATTTGAAAGCAACGAATAAAAATGTTTTTTATGTTCGGTTATGCACCCCCCACCTCCCCGTTACAAAAATAACTCCTTGACCCCCCCCCTCAAAAAAATGGAAGTCTGAATGCGCCCCTGCTTGCTACTGTTCATTTATGATGCCAAGGGCGATCTATCTACAGCAAATGCTATTTTTTGGAATCTAAGGTAATGCTATTTGAACGCTCCAAGGCCTATTATAAATGTAAGCGCTCCCAAACACCATCTTACAATTTTCCTTATCTGTGTTAGAAACAAAATCGGATAGACCATGCAGTGAAACAGACATGGGCGAATCCTTCTCAAATTTTGAAAAATTGTTCTTATTCACTACTGCGCTCCCAAAAGTTGTGGTGTCTGGACCTCAAAGACCTTACCGTGAAGGTAGCCCTAGTCAAAGAATTGATTATGCCACTTAAACAATTGTTCTTGTTTTTTCACCACAGATATAGTATTATAATAGAAATACAGCATTAGAAATGTATTATGGTTTCAAATGACAAGTGCATTACAGAGATTTGGATAACCATAAAAATGTAGTTTTTTCTAGTACAGAAAATGTTGACAAGAAAAAAATCAGTACAGTTCTTGGCTATATGATGCCTATGTACCTATTGACAGGAAACAATCTGTATATGGTAGACTTTACAGTACACAAGCTTTGTTTTTATTCGAAATACGTGCTACAATGGTATGTATTGGTACGTATTACGGCTAATAATTACTTCTATCGATCAGTGTCGTGCTGCAAAGCCTAATGAGAAAGGTAGACTGGTTAGATATAGTTCCAAAACCTGAAGTACTGCAATTGGATATGCTGACTTAAAACTTTATAATTTGAAAATGTCCACCTTTTTAGTCTGATTCAGTTTTGTATGCCAAATAATAGAAGAAGAGGGGGAGGGCGTGAGAAAGAAAAGCTTGTAAAACGTTACCTTAATGAATACCTTGTAGATTATTAAAATCTCTTAATAACAAACAACTAACAATCAAAATATATAAGTGTTAATAGTAAAAATAGTTCTTGAGATATTCCAGAAACCAATATGTCTACCCTCTGATACCTTTTACTTGAAACATTTCAGATGAATTATTTCATTAGTAAAAATAAACTTACAATTAGTTGAATTATTTTCTTATCTCTTCAACTCTTACCAAGATTTTCCATCGGCAACGATATTTCACTATAGTTAAAATAACATTAACCTTATAAGCCCAAAAACTATCGACACTCCATATTTTCTGAATAGAAGGCATCGTAAATTCTGCCATTTGTAGATTGCTCTTCAATAGCGAATCGACACTTTTAGAGTCTAAATTGTAAAATTTCCAAAAACTAAAGATCCTATCTATACAGTTATAAATATGAAGTTCCAAAAGTTCTCTCGCTCATCTTTATATATCTTTTTTGTATGTGGAGTCTGGGTTTATATGTATTTATTACCCAGATCCACAAGAATCTGAAGATCTGCAAGAACTAAGAGACTCTCAAAGATTAGAAGCCTGCAAGAATCCAGAAATCTGTATAAAACCTATAACAAACCAGCGCTTACAAAGGCTTGGAGGTTTACAAAAGATTCAAGGCCCCACAAAAGCTTAAATACCCATAAAATAAAAAGATGAGATTTCGCAAAAACATGGATACTTACTTCTACATGAGAGGACTTAGGAACTCACAGGAAGATAAAGATTTATTTAGATAGTAATACAACTTTCAGAAATTTATTTCTCGGAATGCAAAAAATATTTCATTGCCTTTCGAAATCAGAAAACCGCAGAAAAGAAAATGTAGTACGTACGTAGTACCTTTGAACCACCACGGAGAGAAGAATAGTAGTTTATTATTTCGTTCTTTGAACAAGCCTCTTCGTCTTCGAGAGTCATTGACCGATTGATTTATCTCCCCCAGTCTTGCTTGCACAACGTCATGATATCGAGGTCGTTGATGACATCAGAGTTGATCTCTAACTACAATTGAGCAGGTGTAAGACTGGAACAAACCTTATTACGTGGTACAAGTTGGACTACAGAACTTGGGAGCCCTGGGAACTCAACTTTCCTGGTATTGCAATTAGAATTGCAGACCTTGATATAATATGATGATGTTTGGTACCCTACGTTTTGAATTTACCGAGAACTATTTACTTAGTCAAGTATAAAATATATTTTTTACTAAAGTACGCTCGGGAAGGTAAAAGCCCATCGATTGCTATCTTCATATGCGCTGGTCTGGGCTTTTCTACCATTTTAGAAACTAGTCCAAAACAAAATTGAAATGGACCCCGCATAGCATATACATGGTGGCGCAAAATGAGCTTTATGGTTTAAATTCGTTATATATTTTTTTATTTCAATTTTGTTTTTGTTTTTTTCAGAATATTGTAGACAAGACTTTGGAAATTTAATATGGAATGATATACAACAGAAGAACGAACAAAGATCATCGAATTTTATTTCGAAAACCAACGGTCAATTGTATTGACACAGCGGACATATTGTCGATATTTTAATATTTCACCGGATTTAACCGCTCCTGACTGTCTTCTTTGGGCTTATTTGAAAGAACGAGTGTACGTCAAATAAACCTGGAACTATCCTCCAGCTGAAAACCAATATTCGTAATGAAATCCGTTCCATAGCACCTGAAATATTTCGAAAGGTCATGGAGAATGTGTTGAAAAGAGCGCGAATGTGCGAAACAGAATATGACCACCATTTGGGGGACGTCATCTTTCGTGTTTAGGTCAATTAGATTCCCCATATGTGTATTGCACTTTTCAATATATGTATATAATGTACTAAAAAAAATGTAATAGAAAAAAGTTATAACAAATTAAAACAATAAAGCTCATTTTGCGCCACTCTGTATTTCATATACTTTGTTTATAAGCCAACAACGTCGAAGGCGAGGTGCGGTCAAGAGTAAGGAAGGAGGTAGTAGCTAGAGGGAATATGTTGGACGCAAGTGAAGTTAGTTGCGCCATAAGCGCAATGCTGCGCTGGAGGGAAAGATCACAGAATATCGTAGTCAACACGCAGTCGTTCGCATAGACTGTGACCTGTTGTTGGCGGACGGAAAAATGTAAATAATAAATGAGTCCATTTCAATTTATCGTCTGTGCCTCTTTCAAAACCAGTTGATATGAGATAAAGTACCGACAAAAAACAAAAGATGATCGTAAATCGAGCTCAATAACAAACGTCATCAGTTCATAAGATTGAGGTTATTAGAATATAAACTTGTTGTTGCGCATCAAACGCGTTTTTGGAGACTTAACTTTTATTTCTGATTTGATGATACAAATTACATAATACAGTTATCTCAGTTAACTCGATTTATTAAAAACGGTTGCGCGACCATTACTAAATCGATTTTACAGCAATTTATAAACAATAATTATGAAAGTGATGAAGATGACGCCGAAGAAATAGGAAATGCACTTGTTTTTCAAAGACTTAAGAAAAATACCCAACAACAAGGCAATGATACTTACTTTTTTCTAAAATTTAAATTCTAATAACCTCAAACTTATAAACTGACGTTTAATTTTGCCAAATTTAACGTAGAACAACAGCGCCTCTAGCGAAAGGAAAATCGTTATTGAGCTCAATTTACAATCGCCTTTTGGCCTTTTGTTTGGTGTCGGTACTTGATCTCACATCAACTAGCTTTGCCCTTTTTCAGTTTCGTTTTCCATCCAGAAAAGACGTTGGGTAAGTTTATTTTTTTTTTAATTTCTACTGGATAAATTAGCCTTGTAAAGGTGTCGTTGTATAAAGTATTGACGAAAATCATCAACCAACAGATGGTGCTAAATTTTGTCATAATAGTGGAAAGCGGGTGATCAACAGCTACAACCGACGGTGCCAGCGTTGACTATAAAGGCCCATTTACAACCACGTCGACATCGGCGTACTTTAGAATCCAATTCTGAATTGTGCCGATGCTCAATTTTCGTTATTTACAATTACAACTTCAAGAATGAATTTCTGTGCAATGCCATCTCTTAGAATATTATTACAAATATAGTTTTAATTCGCTAGCTTTTATTATTACTGGCGTAACCTTTTGATGTTATTTAAGTTATGTTTATGTAGAATTGGATGTACCCAGTATCTTCATGCTTTTCGTTAGTTGCGTTTTATATTATCAATCTGGTATTGTCTCTTTAACACCAACACACAAGCTAAATTACCGAATAAGGCGATTAACATCCATAATTATAGTATAACCTGCAAAAGGCATTTAAAATCAACTTTTCAAAAAAATTCTTTTTCACATTTATCTGGAGGTGCAATAACGAAAAATATTTTTGTTTTTATTTTAATTGCAAAATTCATTTTCAGATTCGCAGCTTTTTACAAATAAAAAACGAAATAAAATCCAATTTTACGACTTTTTGGGTTATAACAGAATTCCATTAAAAAACAAGCAAATAAAAGCAATCTGTTTTAAATAAGGCAAACTGTGGATGTGTCAAAGTTGAATATAATTGCAACTTAAAGTAGAGATTTGCAGTTTACATGCTTCAACTTCAACTTCGAAATTGAAGTTTAGCCAATTCATCAGTAAATTTTTAATGTAAACACCTACCGGTGATGCCATATACTTAACACGAAATTCAAACTTCGCGGTTGAAGTGTGCCGTTAGCTAATTGGTTGTAAATGGGCCTTAAATCACCAAATGTAAAGATTTCCAACATTCATTATATTACTGTGCTTCATCGTTGTGGTAACAGTGTAATCAATTGTTTTATTGTATGTTGCTATGAAAATTAGATTCGAAGACATGCATTTTAGATCAAACTTAGTCGGCGATACTGCAACTTTGCCAAACCCTTATCCTTATATGTATACAGGGTGTTACGAAATACTGTCAAATACTCCAAGGGCGTGTAGTATTCATAAAAATAAGTAAAAAAGTTTATATAGTTAAACATGTGTTTATTTAATTAATTATTTAAGTTTTGTTTTTTAAGTAAACTTGGACTCCCTGTAGTAGGTTTACTTCTGTCAAAGAATGCGATGCGAATAATTACATCCTATTTTTGAGACAATGCCTATGCATGGCCTTACTACTATATGAAAAATTCAATTGTACTAGAGAATTATACATTTTATGGGAAAAATGCAAGAGTAGCTTTTTTTGTCAAATCAATTGTTAATTCCAAAAATAGAGAAATTCTTTAATCTTTGAGTGGCGCAACAATTTTCTTTAGCGTAGGGGTTAGCCCCCCCGGCAATTACGCTTCTGATGAAGATATCAGACACAAAACTACGTAGAATAGTAGACACCTAGCGGTAACGATCATGTAGAGAATCTCGTCCTGATATCACACCTTGTTCTTGAAATATTAAAAAAACGCCAAATTTTAAATGAAACTTTGAAACCCTATATTTCAGAAACGGTGCATTTCCGGACACATGTTTATCTAGACTTTTTTACTTATTTTCGTGAGTACCACACTTCTTACAGCGCGACCAACCTCAGAAAAGCCCCGGAAAATATGCGAACTAGTTTCAATAACAAACAACGCCGACCAATCAGAAGCGTAATTTTACTCGAGTACATTAACTGACAAAAAGTTGTCTTAAATCTATTACATGTTATTGGCGGTGTTTAGTTTTATTTAAATTTCCCGCCGGAAGATTTTTGGATGCGAGTGTACTTGGTCAACATGTAGCTCCCCCGTACACGCCCACTCAGGGCTTTTCTGAGGTTAGTCGAGCTGTAGAGTTTACAACACTATTTTCTAATACTCTGTATAGAAACTTTAGTTTTCTCCAATTAAGGGTGACGTTCTAACCTTTAATTTAGCGTGATTTAATTCCTTAAGAAAGTGTTGCCATCTATAAGCGAAAAGATGAATGTATGGAGGTGTAGTGTTTGCCATCTATAACTCAAAAGATGAATGCATGAAGGTCGGTGTCGGTAGAAGATTCCTAGATGACCGGCTGCAAATTTCAGTTTCCGTAAACGCACTTTTTTTCACAAGTTCTTCAATTCATGTTAAACTAATGCTGTGCCCTCTTGTATACAAGTGCCACACTAGATTTATGACGAAGTTGGCATACGGTAATGTTTCATTCTGATATAAAAATGTATCAGTTATTAGAAAAGGCAGTGTGCTTATCGGCGCAGAAACACAAATTGTTCGGTCCAGTTCATTTTGCAAATCGGTGTGTGCTACGCATTGCATTGACGTTCGTCTGGTTGCAAATGTGTTTGCCATTTGCTCTTGTGTCTTGTTTTGTTTGTGATACGCCTATGGTGACATGCATTTGCGTCGATTTTGATGATTCACACTGCCTTCTCTAACTAATACATTTTTACATGGATATACACAATACTGTAATCTAATTGTGATGTGAAACAATTAACTTTTTAAGCCCCATCTTTCAAATATTAACTCTATTTTCTTCAGGTCGCAACCAAACAATTCCTTGAAAATTCTTGCAGAAATGTATGAAGCAGTTTAATTCATAATTTTAGTTTTTTTGAACTGTAAATTAAATAAAAGAAAGCTCATCGCAAGTGCTTGTTTACAGTAGAAGTAAGTGAAATTTCGGAATTTCTCGCTGCAGTTAATCCGAGCATGTTCGACTTAAAACCTGCCAAGAGACCTAACGATATGTTTTTAGAATCTAACTATATTTTTATCACTTGGATTATCTCTAAATTAACAAAATGTGACAAGATGTTTTCCATTATGCTTCAATATTATGTAAACGTCTCCCTTAATCCCTGCTAGACGTTTTCAATTAAGGTTAATGCATGTGACGTACGCGTCGAACTTTGGGCAAGTACTTTAAGGAGGTTGAATGAATTGACTTTTTACACTATAAACAATACTAAATGCCTACCAGAAGGAGCGTTTTTTTGTCTTTAAGATTGTTGTAAACGTATTTACACCAAGTTAAAATGTATAACCTATATAGTGTTTAACACATGTTGCCCGACCAAGTCGAATAAATCCCACAAGATATTCTGAAAGTGTTCTGAAATTTTAATAGTGATTTTTTAAAACTGCATCATTCTTTCAAAAAATTTGTAACTTTTATAATGTATAGTAACCATGTTGGGGGCAAGGTGGCAATTGTTTGATGGTAAAGGGGCAATTGACTTCGTGCGTGTGACGTCATTGTTAACTTGTTGTCATGGTTTCGTTTGCAAACAAACAATCAGTCAGGTAAGTTACGATTTATTTATAATAAATTAATGATCATTTATTTACCTAAATCATGGGCAAGGCCATAGTTAAGATTGAACTCCTGGGGGGGGGAAGAGTTTCCACGAGCGCCCACGGAGGTCCTGAGCTTAATAAAAAAACAGCTTGTAACGAATAATACAATTATTAAAACAACAATTAGCTAGAATCTTGGAGGGGGTTGAACCCCTAAACCCCTCACCAAGCTACGGCCTTGATCATGTGTGAGATTGTGAGACTGAGTTGTTTAGAAACATTTTATCATGTCGTGACGTCACTTTTCGACATTGTTGATTTCTATAGCACGACCAACTTCAGAAAAACTCCGGAAAATATGCGAACTAATTTCAGTAACAAACATCTGGGAATGTAAAGCATAACCACAACGTACTCCTGTTTTGTCACTTTTTTTCAAATTTTGGCGGCCGTTCTGACCATGTTCCCGAGGTGATAGCAAGAAACTAAAAGTATACGTTTTCTTATTTCTTGATGTAAAATACGATTCTAAAGTAAAAAAAATTTTTAAAAATTTTTTTAATTTTTGGCGGTTATTTTGACCATGTTCCCGAAGAGATATCAAAAAAACAAAGATACCACGTTGTCTTTAGTTTTTGATGTAGAATCCAAATCTAAAGTCAAAATTTCAAAATTTGACAAAACATGCGGACAGACAGACTTCGCAAATTCAGTAACGACTCCTTCGAAGTTCGTTGAATAATGCTGACCAATCAGGAGCGTAATTTTACTCGAGTACACTAACTGACAAAAAGTTATAGTAAATCCATTACATGTTATTGGCGATGTTTAGTTTAATTTAAATTTCCCGCCGAAAGAGTTTTGGATGTAACTGTACTTAGTCAACATGCAGCTCCTCAGTACACGCCCACCCAGGGCTTTTCTGAGGTTGGGCGAGCTGTAGGTGGTAAGGTGGCAATTTTTAGGAAAAAAATTAGATGGACAGTGTTGTCAAGTTAAACCTTCCGGTCCGGATTAGGTCTCGATTGACTGAATCATATTGAGAGCGTTCCAAGCATACAAATACCACGATATTTCGGAAAGACTTTTTAAGCGGCAATAAACACCTTACTTAAATCCTATTGCTAAACCTCTATAATCCTTTTAAACTGGATGCAGGTAGGTCTGCATTTGTAGAATTTTGCAGAGGCGTAGTAAAACTCGAACACTATCGCTTGTCGCTCAGAGCGTGAACTCAAACCCACCCATATAGGAGTGGTTATATGACGTTACAATCCCCCGACGCTTTCTGTAGATAAAGTAATACCCCGAATTTACGCGATAGGTGGGACCGAGCGATAACCGCGTAAATTTAATTCGCGTAAGTTTAATTCGCCTAAGTTTAATTCGCGTAAATTTAATTCGCGTAAATCGGAGTACAATTTTGCATATAAATACATACAAATTATGTTTAATTGGGACCGGAGACTAAAGAAAACAATAATTTAGAAGAAAAATGTGTAATAAAATCTTAGATAATACAACAAATTATATTATTATGAATTGAAAAAACATAAACCGAAGTTATTTTGACGTAGAAGGCTTCATAAAATCTAACAAAGTCGTCTGACGGATCAAAGATTTTTTTCTTCTCACGCAAAATTTCCTCGTTGGAGTCTATGTTTTCCAAAATCTGTAACCCTTTTTCAATTGAACTGAGGCCTTCTGTCAACAAAACATGAATCGACGAGAAGATTTAAAAACCGCGTAAATTCAAATTCGCGTAAATGGGGGTAGCGTAAGTCGGGGTATTACTGTATTTACAAAGCCAGTTGATTGTCACACAAAGTACCGACACCAAACAAAAAACGATCGTAAATTGAGCTCAATGACGATTTTCTTTCCGTTAGAGGCGCTGTTGTTCTGGATTAAATTTGACAAGTTTAAACGTCAGTTTATAAGTGCGAGGTTATTAAAACTTAAATATTAAAAATATGTAATAAATAATGCGTTTTACGAAACTTGTACATATTTTTGATCTGATCATACAAATTACATGACAGAGTTATCTGGATTAATACGATTTATTCAGAAACGGTTGTGCAACCACTACGAAATCTGTTTTACACCAATATATAAAAACATAATTATGAAAGTGATGAAGATGACGACGAGGTAATAGAAAATATATACTTGCTCATACAAACTTTGCAAAAAATAAAGAATACGCATCAACAAGGCATTTCTAACATTTAAATTTTAATAACCTCAAACTTATAAACTGACGTTTAAACTTCTCAAATTTAATCTAAAACAACAGCGCGTCTAACGGAAAGGAAATCGTTGTTAAGCTCAATTTGCGATCGTCTATTGTTTGGTGTCGGTACTTGGTATCACAATCAACTGGCTTTGGATATTTAAAATGATGAAACTGAATTCTTATTTTAAAGACTGGCTTTATTTATAAATAAATAGTTATTTATACAACAAGTGAGTAAAGTGTATCTTTTTTTCACGAGGAGAAAAGTTTGCCGCACGAGTCGAAGGCGAGTGCGCAAATCCGCCGAGTGAAAAAAACTAACTTTACTCGCGAATTGCATACAAAACTTTTTTCACGTTCGTAATAAAAGTCAAGAACTACCTACTTCAAAAGCAGCTTTTTATTTGAAAATCGTACGACACCAAATACTGGCCAATAAGAGAACAGAATTTCAGTACTGTTACCGTAGTAATACAAAATTTGCCTGGAAATTTTTATTTCCTTACTGACCAAGAGAGATTAATAAGTGGAAATTTTTTCAACCAATCAAAATCAAGAGCTGCATTTTTTATTGTGCGTCATATTACGAAAATGGTATTTATTAAAATGAAATGCACATTTGAAGGGGTGGATGGATAAAGGTGCTATGTGACATTTTTGAATTGTGTTGTTAGCCTCTTTATTTACACTATTTACGCAAGATTTGTGTTACAGAGCACCTTGATGTACTTCATATCTTATATCGGAATTAGGTAACGCTTGACTGACTAGAAAAGGTATACCATAGGTTACTAAAGCACATCATAACATCTTGATTCACACTGAAATCTCAAAAAACGGAAAAATGTCACATAGCACCTTTATCCATCCGCCCCTTCAATTATTTATTACAAAATCTTTAATTTTGCAATGGCTGACAATGTTTTCGCGTTACTGAATGCATTTGTTTGAGGTTGCTAAGAATATTTCTATCACATCTTGATACATTGATTTGAATGAAATTGTCTAAACGGAGATAGTGTAACTGTTTTCTGTGTCGTATACGATCTGCCATCGTGCAATTATTGATCTGAAATTTTTTCTCGTGCATTTCAATAATGTAGCAATTAGCCCGAGTGGAACACGAGGGCCTAATTACATTATTGAAATGCATTCGAAAAAATTTCCGGAAACAATCATTGCACTTAGGAGATTATAAGTGAAAGCATTGTGAAGTCAGTGTGTATCATAGCAACGGCAACCTTCCATGTTTTGTGTTTAAATATTTTGCGTTAAAAAATGACACGTTACGATACTTTTTTTCATTCAAATGCGTGAAGAAATGAACCGCTATGGCACTTTTTTTCACGCTTTTAGTGCGATGAAACAAACGCATCGTTTATAAACGAAAATTAATGAAAAATGTTGCATTTTTTTTGACGAACGTGAAAAAAATTAAATTAAGTTGCATGTATTTTTATGTGTTATTTTTTGCACATTGTAATATAAAAAAAATAATTAATGGACACACCACATCATCAATTATGTTGCAGTCTAATGAAAATGATCATGTTCTGACTTTTGAGAAATTGAAATAACGAACGGTACGAATTTTTGAAAACTACCTCGCATGCAGTAGTATTATTGCAACAAGCTAGGTAATACACTTTGTTCACAATAACGAACTATTACGGCAACAGACGTAGAATATTTTCTACAGTTATAAGAAAACAGTTTTACGCCATGGAAAATAATAGCCATAATATTTAACTTAGAATTTTATTTGAATTTATAATATTTTTAAAATCTAATCTTCAGATTTGTTTATTCTTTATTTCGAGTATAAACAAAAGTTAATTTTTTCTTTGAGAAAGGACAAGTTACTTTTTAAAGTCTCCTCGTATGTTAATCGGCGCAGAGGTCTAAACCACAATGATAAACTAATAATGCAGTTAGAAGTCGCTAGGAATTTACAAAATGAAAATGAAAAAAACATGAAAACCTGCTAATAGAATAATATATTGAAAAAAATATTAATTTTGTTGATTTATTAAAATAAAGTCGTTGAAAATTAGATTGAAACTTTGACATTTACTCGGGAAGCGGTATGAAGAATTTTTTGTTTTATGTTACTTTTACATAGATAAAATTGGAAGTTTTACAAAAGCGATGGTTTAGTGTAAAACGTTGCCTTCTATTTGCAACTAAGAACAATATTAAATGTTATCAACTTCTTATAATAAAATAAAAATATTCAAACGAAACGTATTGCGAGTAGTCAAGAAACAAATCGAAAGTGTGTATTTATTATATGAGGGTTATGTGTTGTACGGGGAGTGGGACGAAGAGGGGTCGCGTAAAGCGCGCTTTTATCCGCCATTGCTGTGACGCGCATTTCTCTTGTGTTCTCGTCCAGTGACGACCGCCCAGAAATTTTGACGTGGCTACTACGTATAGCCCGCTTTACCCACTCCGATCGCAGCAAAGCTGGTGACGAGGAATACGTAACTGGTAAGTACCCAGCTGAAGAATAATAACAATCTGACATGGTCCAGGTATCCCTTTGAGGGTAGTGATCAAAATACGTACAGACTAGTGAACAGTTAAAAATGTCGTGCCTTCGTTTTGTGGGATTACTGCAAAAGGTATTGAATATGGCGTCATATTGGTCAATCGTGTTTTAAATTTAGATTTTGCTCATCGCCGTTTCAAGGGTCTGCTGTTTTTCTCTATTCACATTTATTACCTTATTACGTCGTAATTTTAGAAAATGCGTTGTCATTCTTATATTTTTGACCTTTTGACTTGATTCCCTTTTGACATTTTTGTGGTTATGATAAACGTCAATTTTGTTTATAAATTTTTCCTTGCTGTTCCTCTTTCAGTGTTTATGAAATGTTTGTTTTAAAAATGATTTCCAAATACAATAACTGATTATGTAATGTTACTACATTTACATATCTGGAACAGACCTTCTACCTGAATTTTTAAGTTTTTAGTTCATATTACAATTAATAATAATTTTAGGTTTTACTTGCATTGAAGTTGTACTTAAGAAATATTTTATAATTATAAAACAGACTGATAATAATTCTTAATTTTAGGAATTTTGTGTGGGAGTAAATCAAAATATTTACTTGATACAAAGCATAAAAACACAAGAAATAAATGCCTTCACTTTAGATTTAAAACACAAATGTTTTTATAATGCATATCTATGTTTTTGTTTATTTATTAATTAAGTAAATAACTTTCAGGTGTCTCAGTTTTTAAGTAATGGAAGCTATGGTGGAAGAGAACGGGACAGTTGATCCTTTGGCTCCTTCACCGGATCCACCTTTATCTATTGCATCTTCGGTAGGCGTAACAAACTCGCAGCCCCATCTGGTGGCGGCTACTAACATTGTCCAACTCACTCTGCCTACTCACACTCAGGCGCAGGTAGGGCTTCGGCCCCTCTGTGCATGCTTTAAGTTCATAGTCTAACCTATCATCATCAATTTAGTTTGGTTTTTAGTATAATGTTTTACAGTAGTGCAAAATAGATTATTAATTGTGATACTAAATGTAAACATTATTTTAAGGTTCAATCTGTAATTCAACCAAATCAACAATCGGTTATTCAAACTGCTGCAAATATTCAACCTATGCTGAGCAAAGGTAATGTCATACTTGTTGGTAAACCAAATTCAGTGATACAAACCGCACAGGGTAGTTTGCAAACATTACAAGTAAGTATACATTTTATATTTATCAATTTTCATTTTCACAAAATATATATTTCTTGTAGGTAGTAGAAACACAGAGTGACGAAAGCATCTCGGAAGACGAATCTCCAAAAAAAACGCAGAGACCTGCTTACCAGAAGACCTTCCTATAGAAAAATACTCAACGATCTTGGCGGGGGTGAGATAGCTGGTATGTTGTTTAATTTGCATGAACTTCTTTTTAGATAACTATCACCTGTTGTTTTTTCTATAATTAGTTTTTCAAAATTGTTATCAAAGTATACTTATAGTATAAAATAGGTCTTTTTTATAATTGTCTTTTGTTTACATTTTTTTAATATAAAACTTGCAGTGATATTTATCATCATAACCACATAATTAGAAAACGACATGGATGGCCATGAAAGATAACTTGCATAATTGAATTTATTAGATCGATTTTTATTGATTTTGATCTGTAAACAATACGTAAGTTTCCTGGATGTTTATTTAAGTTAGTGTTATTTTTAATGTTGAGGAATTTTTGATACAATAAGCATATTTTAGCATCTTAACTTGATTTAAAATGGAAATTAATTTGAATAGTATAAATCAATTAGGTTAGGTGTTATGTTCATGTAAATTATAATTACAGAATAATAATTCCAACTTTTATATAGTGTATAATGTGTTCCAGATCAGAAAATACCAAGATAAGCCATGATTTGTTTTTTGGCCTCTTAAGATTATCATTATAACCTAACATCAATCTTAGGTTAGGGTAGAGCTCCCAGATAATTTTTATTGGTACAGAGAACAATATTAAAATGATATTTCTCTGAGTTATATCTTTTATGGTAACATATAGAATGGTCTACTTAAATAATGATAAAATTTGTTGTAATTTATTAAATTTAGGTTCAAATGTTTATGCAGATGAAGAGATCTACTAAAATCTGATAATAAGGGATTTGCATATGTACATAAATCTCAAAATTTCAGTCGATATATCCTCAACTTGTTGGTAATACTAAATAACTAAGGCAAGTGCTAAATTGAAATGAAATGACCTGATATTTTTTAATTGTTCTGTGTACTAATAAAAATCTGTCAACTTAAACATTTTTGGGTTAAATAATGATTCTCATACTTTTAAAGAAGTTTTATTTTTCATCACTAATCTATTGCAAATAGAAATAAATGTGAAAAGTCAAAAAATCATAGTAGGCCTTCCTTTATCAAACAAAAAAAAATTAAAAAAAGATTTCTTAGAATAATGAGAAATTTCTTTTCTTAATTTTGTTTTAATGAACCATAGCCCACTTTGTTTTTTCAGTTTTTTTTTCATTTATTTTTATTTGTTGTAGTCTGAGTGTGTATAACACAGCTGTTTATAAAGAATGAAAATAATCTTCAAAGGGCTATCAACTAATAAAAATTTATATTCAATTTAATAATAAACAAAATACAAGAGTTAATTGCAATTAAAAATTCAGAATTTTTAATCAGTATTGAGATTTGGAATTTTTTGTTATTTTAAGTAACTTTTGTTTTCTTAATAGTGTTTTTAATTGCAAAAAAGAACTACTATGTTTGTTTGATTTTTTAGATCTAGTTTTATTTGCAATGGGCTGATGGCGCAGTTGTTTTAAACATATGAATGAAAATGTTTGCATTAAAAGGTTGTATAACTATTAAAAATTTGCGATCAAGTTAATACTAAAAAGGATATAGGGATGTATAGTTGAAAAGTGGGACACGCAGTATACAGGGTGGCCCAACGAAAACGAAACAGACTGAATAACTCCCACGAAAATAATTTTTCGAAAAAACACAAAAACATGTCCATATGTAGTGTTATATTTGTGTCCCCAAAGCACTTTCCATCTTTTTGTAATTTAATTATCATTCTGTCTTTTGTTGATATGGTCTGCATTAAATATGTCATTTCATCTGCTTTTCTACTAATAGGTCCTTGTTCGTTTATAGCTGTTAATTTAATGTTTTGTTATAATTTATTTCAAGTTTGATTTTTTGGCTTTCTTAACTTAATTATGATACTTTTCAGATCTGCTTTCGTTTTGATGAACAATACTACACCATCTTTTACTTCAAGGTCTGTAAATAATAGTATACTGTGAAAGATACTCTACTGTAATTGCAGTAATTTTTGTGCAAGTGGCAAGTACAATTCTTTACTTTCATTTGGCATTATTGCCATAAGAATTAAATCTTTACAGCAACTATTATTTATGAACGTTGGTTTCACTTTCGATAATAAATACTAGCAGGGTGGTCAAGAAATGCAAATTGTAATCTTTTTTCATGGTTGTTTTTATGAAACTCCCTGTATCTGTTAGACCATAGAATCAACACTTAACATATTGTTGAGCCATCACTTCTTGGAATTGTAAACAATACAGTACACAGAATTGCTTTTTATATGACTACACTTTTGCTGGTGGAACATAATTTCAAAGGCAAGTGCAAGACAGTACAAACCCATACTGCACTATTATTAATTTAATATTGAGATTTTTCTGATATCAAGCTAGCATAGCAGAAACTTAATCTTCTAGTGTAAGTACTAAGTAACTAAGCTTACCTTTGACATGGTCTCAACATATATTCTTTGGTTATTTGGAGGACACTTTATCCTTAAGTTATCATTATAACATAACTTGCATTTGTTTTAAAACTTGAAGATTGTAGAAGCAATGGTGGAAGAGGATATAAAGATTTAGAAATGTGAATGGATTTAACAAGTTGCAATTGCTATCCTAGAAACCCATCTCTTCTGAACATTTCTTTCTCATTTTAGTTAATCCTTTAAATGGGGAACACGACTAGAGTCGTGTGGTGATGGAGGACTAAAATTGTAGTGTCATCTATTTATTCCATATTGAACTGGGTCTGATGACTTCAGTCGTAGTTGACATGTGAAGCTTATTTTCTATGTCATGACACCTACAAACGGTTTTTTGAACCCCAGAAATGATATTTATTTAGAAATTTACTTGTAAAAGTGTGTACAGGTACCTGTAATACCGACAATCAGTGGCGTGACGATTTTTCACGTTTTTTAGTTGGTTTTGGTGTTTTGTTAGTAATTTGTAATAGTAATAATTTCTAATGATCAACAGTGTGTTTAAATTAAATAACAAAAACGATTGTTACATTTTACGAGAGCTGCTTGCAAACTGTAGTGAGGAAAGCAGCGATGAGAATAATGAATATGAGTCCGATGGTAATAACAAAGGTAAATATTATTGGTTAGGTTTTTTTTATTATAGCTCGAAATGGATTTTTTCTAACTGGATGATAATCAGCCTGGTCCTTCCGGTACACATAATAACAATTTTATCAAGAATCAAGCGAGGATGAAAATGATGAGAGCAAGCCAGACGAAATAAATCCAAATGATGCTTTGCCAACTGAATGAACACAAAATGAAAATCCAAGGAATAGATTTTCTTTTACAGAGTATGTGGGCTCCTCGCAAAATTTTGTAGCCCTGAACAGCCAATTCAGTTTTATGAACAATTTATTACCGATGATTTGACAAGTATGATAGCCATCGAAACAAATAGATGATATGCCGAGCAACAAATTGCCATCAAAAGAGGTAAAAATAAAATGAAAAAACGGAGTCATGATCTCTAGTGGATGCCGACAAACTCAAACAAAATAAAATTGTTGCTAGGCATTTTGTTTTTGCAAGGCATAGTCCAAAAACCAAATAGTCAAATGTTTTTCTCCAGAAAGCATTTAATTCAAACACCAGTTTTCTATCAGATGATCACAGAGGCCAGATTTTTTTTGCTTTTGAAATTTTTACATTTCAACGACAATTCCGAATATGATCCAAGACATGATGTAATACCTCGTTTGTACAAAATAAAACCGATGTTTGACTATTTAGTAAAAAAATTTATGGAATCGTGCTTTCTCCAACAGGATGTCTCCATAGACGAGAGTCTTTTACTATGGAAAGGAAGACTTTCATGGAAAGTTTATATTCCTAAAAAAAAGAGCTCGCTTTGGTATGGAGTCCTATAAATTGTGTGAAGCTAAAACTGGCTATGTGTGGAAAATTATTGTATATGCTGGAAAAGAAAGGGAATTAAAAGATTTTGTTCAAGGAATCGACACAAAATCTTTAACAAAACCAACTCAAAGTGTCTTAACGCTAGCAGAAGAGATCCTAAACAAAGGACATTTGATTGCAATGGACAATTACTATTCTTCTCCAAAATTGTATGATTTGCTGTGCCAGTTGAAAACAGATGCTATAGGAATGGTAAGAGTAAATAGGAAGCAACTTCCCAGAAGTGTAACTCAAAAAAAATTGCAAAGAGGTGAAACTGTGAGTGCATTTAAAGGAAAACTGATGTGTCTCAAATGGCATGACAAGAAAGACATAACGATGATGAGTATTATTTACTTGAATGACATGATTGAAATATCAAACCAAACGAGGGGAAGTAAAACACATTATCACAAAATGTTTAGACATCTTGTAGATGTAGCAATTTTCAATGCATTTATTCTACATAAAAAGCAAAGAGGAAAACTTTGTCGTTTAAACTTTAGAGTATCTGTAATAGCAAGTATTTTCGAAAAATATAGCAATTGTACAATAAGTCCAGATGTGCCAATTAGACGAATTTCCAACCCAGACTCACTAACCAGACTAAGTGGAAGACATTTCTTGGATTACTTTCCACCAAACCAAAACAGAAAGCACAATATCAAGCAATGTGTTGTATATAGCACGAAAAAAGTTCGTAAAGAAGTAGTTTATTTTTGTGAACAGTGTCAAGTAGCTTTATGCCCAGTGCCATGTTTCAAAATTTATACCTTATTAAATTACAATAAATAATTTACATTCCTCTTTTCAAATAATGGTAGTTTCTTTTTATTTTCAAAAAATGTTTTATTTATTTTTATTTTATTTTTTCTGTATGCCACTAAATAAAATTTAAAAAAATATTGAATTTGTTTACAGTTTACAGCACAGGTTTTTTTCGAATATTGAATTTTTTTTCTCTTGCCCTTTTGAAAAGTACCGCACGCCACTGACATGTAAATTTTTATATGGTGAAAAAAACTTATAATCGTGAAAATCATAGAACAATAGATCATAAGAAAACATACTACAAAGAAAAATATGAAAATTCAAAAAAAGAATATTCCCCAACGCCTGGTTGTTTCTGAAAAAATCCTCCCCACTTAAGGGGTTAATTATATTTTAAATCTATAATCAATCCTGATATATACATATTCTTGTAGCGATATACAAAGCTAGGACCTTTTATTGAAATAAAAAGATTTAGATAGTCATTTTTAATTTTAATGATAACGACCTTTTTGTTTTTATTTTTATTATTAACCCGTTAAAAATAATCAAATAAAATCATTTTTGTAAATGGACTTTCACCCTATCATGTTTGCATCATTAGAATCGTGACAACAAGAGCTAGTCAAACCAATTTTCAATTGTTTTTCCGCCTATTTAAAAAAATGAGGTTGATGATGGTTACTCGAAACCGAAACGTTGTACAGGAATTTTGGTAGCGTATTTTAATAGAGAACAAAAAGTGGTTTTAGTCTTCCAATATTTCTTCAAATAACTACTGTTTTTTAAATATCTCTGAAACTATCCAAGATATCTAGATTTCGGAAAAGCCAACAAAAAGGTTTTATAAATAGCCAACTTTCATCCCATTTAACCGATGCTCTATCTCTTACCGTTTCCAAGATCCCCATGCTATGTATCCTTATCTTGAACACACTGTATATTTGCATGGCACTTGATTAATGTATCGATAGTTTGACACCACTACTGCATTTGTTTCATCAATTGGATCAATCTAATATTCTGATCTGTGATCAGTTAAATTTAAATTTAATCATTTTTGTGCATGAAACAAATGCACATCTAAAGTGTTCACATAAACATAACCTCAAACAACAATGATTAGAAATAAACAAAATGCAGCTGTTTCTGGTTTCATTCATTTCATCAATTGGATCAATCTAAATATGTTTATCTGAAATTATTTAAACTTAACAATTTTTGTGCATGAATCGAACACAATGAAATGCAGTTTATGTAATTCTATTATACTTTTAAAATAGCTAGATCATTTTAGTATGATTTGGATCAGCACATGCTATGGTGGGGGCAAACTGATCTTGTATCAAAAGAACAATATTTTCAATATCAATCCAAATCGGCAAATCAGATGCAGCTTGTTTAAAATGCCAAGATCGCTTTAACATTTTAGATAAAGATAAATAAAACTGAAGTTTCTTTTTAGCTAACTTGATATTGCTTGTAAAATATGTACAGTAAATGTTGGTTATAATGTCAAGACTTAACCCAATTCAGTTGTTATATTCAAAGTAGTCTAAACTAGAGTCCCTAAATGTAAATTTGTCAGATTGCAAGTTGCATTTAGGAACTCAACTCCATATTGTGTAAATATAAAAAATTGTTAGCAAATTTATTTAAAGAAATAAGAGGCATTCTACATACATACAAAAATATGTGTATAAACAACTTTCAGACTTTTTTCTTACATTGATATAACAGACAGGTTGTAATATCAGACGTCACAGTAACCAAAATAAGTAATGTAATTATAAGATAGAAGATCCAATGAAACTAAAAGATTTCATTGTTATAAGCAGAATTTTGTTGTAAGAAATGTTAGAAGTTATACTCACTATAATAATTTGTATAAAATATTTTTTGTATTTCATTCTTATATTGTTTATTACCTCTTAAGTATACATGGCCTTGTCAAGAATATTTTAAAACACTAAAGACAATTATAAAAGTCCTATTTAGGTTAATATTTTTTATATACAGGGTGCTAATGAATAACACTGACAAATTCATAGGTAGATTCATTATGACTAGAGTCAATTTGTCTTAGTTGTAAAGCTATCAGACCTCAAAGTTACATGCACTTAGTTGTATTAAGATTATCCATCAAAACATCAAAAATTTAGAATGTGGTTTAAAACCTAACGTATACTTCTAAATATATAGCGTGCACTCTGTAACTGGACACATCAAATCAAAGTTATAGATCGCACGCTGTATAATTAGACGTTAATTTCCTTCAACTTTTTTATATTTTGATAAATAACAATAATACATCAAAAAGTTAACATACCTTTGTAACTTTGAAGGCCATTAACTTCATAACTAACAATAAGGCAAATTGATTTTTATAAGTTCCATTTAGAGAAAGTGCTTGTCTAGTTATCACGAATCTACCCTATCAATTTGTTAATGTTCTTGTGATTTATTTTTTTTGTTTATAGAATTATTGTATGTTAACACCCTGTATATATTGGCTTTGCCTTAGCATTTGCATGTGTTTTAGTTCTTTGCATGTACTGCATACTTTTTCACAGAGTTTTTTATTGTTCTTCAAAAGGAAAAACTATGTACATATTCATATTACTTTAGTTATACATTTTAAAGCCTCATAATTTTCATTCACCAAAAATAGATTATAGTTACGGACAACTGTTACTTGTTGCCCATTGTTTCAGTACTACATAGAGAAATAAGTAAGAATAAATTGGTCATTCTTGGCCCAATTTTCCTCTAAATCTTGTAAACGTTAAGATACATTTGCACTTTTAACATTGCCGTATCAACAGATTTGAATGAAAAAACACTTGACACAATCGAACATACTTCATTAATATATCTGGCGATGCATGATTTTTAATAATAGATTTTAATTATAGTGATTCTGTTTCTAGTCATTTTATTTTTTATAGCAAATCAACATGATCCATAATATAAGTATCATTTTCTTTCTTTTTATAATAATTGCTTAAAGGAAAATTTAGACTATCCGTGCTATAATACCCAAGAAACCAATTTATATATATTACTCTTCTATTCTTATCGCTTTGATAAATGAACATTGGTTCAAATGTAGGTTATCACTTCTATTTGTTTATTCGATACGCAATACTATTTTTTTTTCTTTTTCTTACTGCATCTTCCATTACTACCAAACCAAACCAGTAACTATTACCATGGTAATTGGGAGAATTTTACAATTTGTTACAAAATAGTTATTAATAAACATTACATCATCATCATCATCATAATAATAATTCTTCCATGCAGAAAGACAAATCAGGTGCGTTTATAGTTAGAAACCTAACCTTAAAACATGTTTTCATTTAGATTTTAAAATTTAGTGTTTGATGTTAAAAGTGCAATATCTTAACACTGAATATTCCATTCCGTTATTGGAGTGTGTGCGTTGTACGGGCTAGAATATCATGAATTACCCTGTTTTTGTTTATTTACTATTTATAAACTAATACAAATGTGGGAGAAACATTTTATTTATCAAAATTTCAAAGCCGAATGTGGTATGGGATTAAAACTAAAATAATCCAATGCGATAATAGAAAAACAAAAGAAAAAAAACAATGGGCAGATTTTTAGAAAAATATAAATTCAAAAAAAAATGTTATCCCATAAATGGTAGTAGATTAGTAATGTAAGAATGTGGTTTTCACAGAGGGCAAGGTTGAGCAGACGTCCTCGGAGGCAGACAGTGAGTTATCCTCTCACTCGATCCCATACCACACAGGTTAGTTAGCAAAAGAATCATGTAAGCACCTAATTACATGTTGTAGAGTAGCCCAAGCACAATTTATTTATATCGAGTACTAACATGCTGTTACAGTACTTCTTATCATTTTTAGGTGTCATTATTGCCAATATGATCTACAAAATTTGAACGAAACTATGATTCAAGAGAGTTTCTAAAAATTTGTTTACACAGATTTATAAAAGCCATTTATTTAGTACTGAATGTAGCGTAGTAACAATATTAGTAGCAGTAGCAGTAGTATTAGTAGCATGTATGAATTGATTGCACATAATATCGAAAGTTATTCTCTACTAGAATAGTAAGCTATGTGCATGATACTAATATTTTTATTTTCACTTTTTTTCTTAATTGCATGAGTGTTTAATACTGTATGTGTGCTAGTTTTCATCAGTAAAATCGATAAAAGACCAAATATGTTTATTAAATGTTTCTAAAAAGAAAATTATGACTGATGTTATGAAGACTTTTTATGTTTATATGATCATGTAACCTAACCTAACTTTAATGAATATAGATTATTACCAAACCAAGACCTTCCTAAGGAATTTAGTTATAGATTTACTATAAAATAGATCGACACCGTATTGATAAAACTCATCACTATACAGGATGCTGGATTCTTATGGTAACTACAAGATATATGTAAGTAATCAATTAAATTGGGGAAAAGTTGTGCCTTTATAAGAGCAATTAAGGTGTTTGTTTTTCAAAAGTAATCTCATAGCCTACTATTTATGATTGAAATGGTTTTCTAATATCTCTAACAAATCAGAATATAAAAAAGAAAATGGTAGAGAGAAACAGTATTGACATTTTCTAAACGATCTATGATGAAAGATTGCAATTCTTCTGCAGAGGAGTAGATTTGATTGAATTTTATCTAATAGTGTTATGTTTGTATCTTTTTTGGGATGTCTATAGTCTTTTCTTGATTTAAGAAATATATTTAATAAAAATATTTTTTTAATACAAAAATATAGTATGCCATGACCAGACTAAGAATGTTTTAAGCATTAATAGGTTTGCACTCACTGGTAACGCAATAATAGAAAGAATTCCTTCAACATCAATGATTTATTATCATATTGTGAAATACTACAACAGTTCAGAGAACGATAATGCAACAACTACATTCATTATTTTAAACACAACCACAAATTAGCAGGTTTAATGTTCTGATATAAATCCGACCCTGTTACCACTAACAAAATTCCTAAACTGGGTCATGACTTGTTTTAGGAAATAAATGATATCACAGCAGTTTCCTATCAAAATCCATAAACATAAATAAAACAGACGTATCCTAACAAGAATTGTTCTTTAAAACGCAACGAATATCAAGAAATCTGCTTTTCAGTAGTACACTAGCAGTCTATAGAAAGTTGATGGATTGATGTCATTTTTAAAGGCCGTTGTAAAACAGATAAGGTCAAATAATAAATATGTTTGTCAAATTGACAAATGTGTTTATGTCAAATTGACAAATAAAGTAATAAAAATGTCAGTTCAGATAACCTAAAAATTGCTGGGGTCACAAAACCCATATCAAACAAGTCTATACCAGCAAAATCGTAGCCAAGAGTCACATACTTTCAGTTGACTGACTGATAGTTATTGTACAAAGGTTGATTCCTTTTTTTTTTTCCATTTAAGGTGAACATTCTGGGAAAGTAATTACAGGCAAATTTCTACAAGTTGAAGCATACTTATTTAATCACTAGAGACTAGAGTAAGCTCTCACAGATCAACCAGGTCCATAGATTTATTATCTTTTTGCTGCTGTTTCTTATTCTTTCAATTTTGGATTTTTTTTTCTTCTAAATCTTCTTTGGCTGTGTGTCTTCAACTTTTTCAAGGGTCATCACCTTCTTCCTTTCTCCAGTCATCTAGTATAGAGATTTTATTATTCTGTCTTATTCTTTAAACCTTTAAAAATTGGAGTATGCATGGATCTTATAAAGTCGTTTTTTATTTCACCATTATTTCTTCTTTCCCAGTCTGTGTTTTCTCCTTCCATAGATTTTTCTTAAAAGCATTTTAGACCCTATGTGCAATCGGACATTTTTCTTAGTTCTGGACTAAGAATATGTTGCATACTTTTTGGCTTGCAATTCTGGGACAGCCTGCATATCATCAGCATACATACAATGGACCTTTCCAGAAAATTACAGAATTGTCACCAATAGATAGTGCAGCTTTTCAAAACCTTTCATGATTTCTTTGAAATTTTTATTTTTACTCATTCATCGAAAAAGATCTAAATAAATATTTCTTGCCAGACTATGATGTCACTATAACTAATCTCTATACCTAATCTCTATACCTACACCACAGCTTTCTACTATTTGCCATTTAACATAATCTAAATTAGCTTTTAATTATTGTAAACATAACCTTTTTTTTGAGCTTTCTGTTTTTGGAGAATTTGTAACTTTTGATCCGTATCTAATTAATTATATTTATCAAGATATTTCAAAAATGTTTAGCTTAATCTTGTAATAGTACAAGCAGAGATTCTTAGAAATTACTTGTTTATATGTGCATTAACCTCTTTCAGGTCAAAAACTGAGAGGTTAACTATTGACATTTAACTTGGTCACCAGTCACGCCAGTTTTGTAAACCTGATGAATTCGAATGTAACCAAAATTATGCAGCAGTATGGCAAATCATATTGCAGAAATATATTTGTGCTTCATATGTTTTCTTAAATTTTTGATAAATAGGTACTTGATCCAATATCTGAACGTACTTCTGAGAGAGGGGGCATTTAAGTTATGGTGAGGTCACTGAATAAAAATTTATTTCTACACCAAAGAGAATGCAAAAAAAATTATTTTACTTAGTGTGCACATTTTGATTATCCAATGGAAAAAATTAAAAATCTTGATAGCTTGGGAAGAAGGTTCATTGTTATATTCAGGAACAACAGTAATCATGATTGTGCGCTGTTGGCATCTACCACTAATTGCTTCCTTGCTTTTGGATGACTATTAAATATCCTAACCTAACCTAACAGTGTCAGGTTAACTTATGTCTAACCTCAAATATGTTTGTACAAACAGCAGCAGAATACAAAAAAGCACCTTGCAGTGCTGATAGCAAACAATTTACCAATTATTGCCAGTGGTGTATTGGAGCCGTTCCCCTACGTTCCCCTAGCTACCAATAAATACTAAATATTCTTTTAGAAATTTAATTATTTTTATATAATAAATGTGTAATATGACAATCAGCATTCCCCCACTATTTTTCTAAGCTATATATCACTGATTGTTGCCAACTATGCAGGAAGTATACAACCAATGATGATTCTGATTAGTATGCATTGATGTTGCTTTCTTTGGTTATTTTTTCTAAGGCAGTTACAATAGGCTGTATATGTATAACTAGCAATAAGTAACAGACTATATCATTTTGGCCTCTCACACCACAACAACTGAGAGTGTATATAGCAATCTTTCACAATGTTGTCATCATTCAATGACAATGAGGTTATATTGTGGAGGCAGTTGAAAAGAATTAAGAAAAAAGTGGGAATTCTGAGTACACCCTTCATTAACAGAACCCATACATCATAGCATGAATCAACGAACTTAAAGCACATTCTATACAGTTCAAGAATTGCCATAGAATGAGTCGAAATACTTTTGGAGTTCTCCTAAGTTTTCAAAGTTCGATCGATTGTTGGAGAAGGTTATTACTTTACCTTGCTTTGGTGCAAAATCCATAGTCACTTTACATGTAAACAGACCTATAGCAATAGTATTATATAGTTGCTAGTTATACACCGTGGCGCTGAATAACTGTTACTCATATATTAGTAGCTGACAGGACGAGCATGTTAAGACATAAAACTGATGATTTGCCCAACAAAAGGATACTAAAAGATGATCTTAGAATAACTGCCTACAAAAAAAAGAAAAATTCATGGAATTACTGATACGCAAAGGAAGAAACGGTACGAAAGAACAAGAAAGCTTCAACGTCAGTATGGTGTGGAGGATGTTGACAACTTTATCTTTTCTGATGAAAAGTTATTTGTGCTAAATGTTTTCAATCTGCAAAATGACCATTTATATGCCACAAAAATAAGAGAATATTCCATACAATAAAAAAAATGTATGCTGATTTCAAAATAAAACAACTGTCATGATTTGGGGAGTGGTCAGTTTTAATAGGTTTTAGTATTTGTTGAAAAGGGGATCAAAATTAATGCCAGGTATTATATGGGCAAGATATTACAGAAACATCTAATTCCTGGAGCGAATGCATTGTATCCTGATAAAAATTGGATGATGTTTCAACAAGATGTGCTCCTGCACATACAGCTAAGACTGTTAGAGAGTAGTGTGAGAGAAATTGTCTTGATTTCTTATCATCAACATTGTGGCTGCCTGTCTCTCTGGCTTTAAATCTCATGGATTAGTTTGCATGGAGTAAGATGCAAGACATATTAAAGGATAAGAAAAGCAGAAATCTAACAGAATTTAAAGAAAATATCCGCAAGTCATAATCGCAAATACCACTTCAAGACATCTGTGCGACAATTATGTCCTGGAAAGGACGTTTGGCTGATGTTTACAAAAATAAGGGTGGTCATATTGAATAAATTTATAATGGTCACCTGAATGAAATTCATACATGGTATTTGCAATTGCTTTATTATTTAACCTGCAATTAGTTGTTGATTTAGTAACAGTTGTTCAGTGCCACAATGTACATTGCCTATTGCTCTAGTGTGAGAACCACTGAACATAAGATTAAAAGCCGTGTGAATAGTGGATCATCCTGTCCTAGGCTGCTTCTTATTACAAATGGTTTAGAAAGGTTATTGTTTATAAACCAGCAATAAACTATAAAAATTTCATTGATTTGTTTTTTATTTTTAAGTAAATGGGTCTAAGGTATAGGTATTTATCCTATTTCAGTAAAATGAATTTTACTCGACAAGAATACACTACTCTTACATGACTACACTGTCATAATAATTATGACATTTTATACAGTATCAAAATCAAGTACGCATTCAAAGCAATTCATACCTATGGTCCATATTTGTACTAAAACAAGGGGCAATCATGAAAGTATTTTTTCATGTTTAATTTCATTATATCTTATTTGTTAGAGATATTTGGTCTTGGAGAAAATCTAAAATTCTAGTTTTTGACAAATATCTTGTGGGAACCATGAATAATAAATAAGCAACTATTTTCCAAAATTAACCGACTTTCTATCTCTTACTACAAATTAGCACGATTTTTTTCATGTTTAAAGCAACAAATAAGGAAAAAGTTAATTGAATTTTTTCCCATTCATGGAATGAACATTTTAACATTAGATTTAAATCAGCAATATATAATTTCAAATCAAATTAACCTAAAAGAGTTGTTGAATGTTGACACTTTTCAGTGTTGATAATTTGAGGTTAAGGATTTTGATTAGATATTTAAAATCTTCAGTCAGTAATGAAATCAAATTAAAAATGTCTACAAATACAATTGAACACGAAGAAAAACTACTTAAAAAGTTAATTTTAGGTTTACAAAGTTAGATTAGGTTACATTTTTTTCATGAATACTGGAAGATTCTTTCAATTATAATTACATTTGGAAAATTATTTTGTAGATCATACAGTTGGAACTAGTACAATTTAAAAAAACTTTTATTTTATATTTAATTGGCAATTCGATTTTCTTCTTGTTACAGTCATACCTGCAGGAGCAATTCAGATATCTAGTGGTGAAGGTGGGCAAGGCATACATACACTCACAATGACCAATTCAACAGCAGGTGGTGCTATTGTGCAATATGCTCAAGGTGGACAAGAATTCTTCGTTCCAGGTAATCTTTAATTTTATTTTCGAGTAAACTATTTAAGGCATCATTCCATATCTGAACTGAAAAAGTTAAACATTTGCTCTTTTTTTTTTTACAGTCGTAGCACAAAGTGGAAGTCTTAGTAGTCCGGCTGGAGAAGATCAAGCACGCAAACGTGAAATGAGGTTATTGAAAAACAGAGAAGCGGCGCGCGAGTGTCGAAGAAAAAAGAAAGAATATATAAAGTGCCTCGAAAATAGAGTAGCTGTTTTAGAAAATCAAAATAAAGCGCTTATAGATGAGTTGAAATCTCTTAAAGAACTGTATTGTCAACAGAAAACTGACTGAGGTTGGTGTGTTATTTTAGAAATGGTGTTGGACACTTTTGCATACTTTGGGATCTTGGAGAAGTAGATTTATTAGTGCTTGTTGGTAGCATGATGATAAATATCAGACTTAACAAAACGAGATAAAACTCTTTGATCAAGACATGTTTTGTACTTGTGCAATTACTACATTATAATATTGTACCTATTATATATATTTTATAATTAAGCTGAACCGCTTTAAATGAAACAATCAGGTTTAAGATACATGAATTTTCAAGAATTTCAACAAATTGTGTTTGATATCAAAAAAGTAAGATGTACATTTTGTTTTATGATTTTTATACTATTCTATTTTTCCATTAACAATTGAAAACTCTTGTTGTTTATTCTCTTAGAAACAAAAGTTATTTTTATTATCAGCTGTAAAGCTCAAATGTATATGTATAGTTAGTTGTTATTATTGTATATTGTAATTACGTGGAAAGAAAGGCTTGTGAGAATAGTTCTGTAATAATTAAGAGCCGATTTGTATATAATGAGTATAAATTACAAATATTTTTTGTAAAAACATGGTTAGGTATTTATTAACAAGTGTCCAGACCTGATGGAGTGCCTTGTTGATATACAGTTAGATATTGCTTTGACATTCAATTTTATAACATTACATTTATATTTTGCTTCCATAAATTTTTGTGCCATATTAATTAATTAATCATTTTTTAAATTTTGACTTCCCAAATTTAAGAATTGTTATAATATATGAGAAAGCAAAAATATCTTTCATGAAAAACCTAATGATTTTAAAACATCATAATGTAATGTTATAAAATAAAGTAGGAGCATGTTCTCTAAGTCAGTTAGTTTATATGATTTGGCTTTTAAATTGTGAATTAGGTGTATATAATGTATGTAGTATAAACTCTTGTATTTTTACATATCACAGGGATAAATTACTAACATTTTTTGCTACAAATGTAGGTTTGAATGTCCTGTTAGGCGTTTTCCAATATATTATTGAGAAAAAAAACGAATGGATCTAGATGTTATATTACATCACTCAATCCAACATTCTATGTATCTTTTGTAACCTTCTAAATTTTCCAAATTTATTATAAAACGAAATAAAAATTATTGCCTCTATGTTACCTTTTCCAAAAAAAAAAATAAATAAAAATTGTGTATGATACAACTGTTGCCTTTAATATAAAAAAAAGCATTAGGTACTTGCATTCTTATTTAATTTACTTTTATTATTTTAAAAGGAAACCTATGTTATTGTTTCGGTGTTGTTTAAATATAAGTTTTAGCCAATATGTAAATAAGATAATATTATTACTAATTGATGTTGAAGTATTAGTTAAAATGATTTATTATAATAAATTGATACACAAATAAAGTGATTTTTTTAATAAGTAATTAACTACAAAGTAAAACCTGGAAATTTAGCTTCCATTGGCTTTTGAATATCAAGCAGCAGATACATAGGACCAGCTATACCCTCAAAAAGAGATAGTGGACGATCTGGAGAATGTTCTTCATGATCTTTTGTGTAATTTATGCACCACTCAGCAAATTTTATTGCACGATACAGGTGCTTTTCATCCTAGAAAGCATTAAAGATAATAAATAGAATTAGAATCATAATCAGGAACATGCTGAGCATCTCCTAAACTTTCATGGGCATCCCCCCTTGCCCTAAACCCTATACTCAAAACTAAAAATGAAAATTATAATTGGGACTTGTAAAGAAACTAATGAAGCTCAAGGTTTTTTAAAAAGATAAAAACAATTTGTCAATAGATAGTTTTACCTTAGTCGTTTGGTAAAGTTCCAAAAAGCAATATGCATTGCCAGATACTCCATGACAAATACTGTATCCTTTTTTCACTAATCCCCTTTTCCAAATGACTTCTCCAGCTTCCAAAGCCAATTTTAGATATTTGGAATCTCCAAAAACCTAAACGTAGTCAATTTTTAATATAAATATTAAGGAACAAGGTTTTTTATCATACTTTGTGGGCAATACTAAATAAATAAACAAATCCAGGTGCACCATGGCACCACTGAATATATTTATCATTATCACTTCCCAGTGATGATGGATAATTACCACTTCGAAACCTACAATATACCTAATAGCATACTGAGGTCGTTTGCAAATGAAACCATTTTCATAATACCTTAACCTCGCCATATAATCAATGGTAGGTTTAATCAAAGAATTTATTTCAGTATCAGTCAAGAATTCTTTAGCCTGTAGCAGAAGATACATTATTCCTGAAACTCCATGTGCAGCGCCTAGATAATAACTATCATGCCATTGGTACATTAGTGGACACTCAAAGCTGCCACTTCTGGCTCCTTCTTTACCAGATGTCAGAATTGCTTCTATGACCTATAAAAAAAAACATTTCAAGTTTCAAGATATTATGTAATCATCATCAGTTTGTGCAATGTGTATTGCATTCTGAATGTAGTATGTACTTCTGGGATATCTTGGATTATTAGAAATCAAGTTTACATGATCCTGTCCTAATTTTTCAAGACAAATCTGTTGATGTGCAATAGCAGTTAGTTGAAAGTTGATAGGTTTGATGGTAATTTTTAGATTACTGCTTTTAACTAAAAAAAGCCTTAATTAATTATACCATGGATTTATGCAGGATCATTACTAGAGAATACACTTTTTCTGATTTATTTGGCTTGAAAAAATACTGTCTAGAATCAAGGAATTTTCATTTTGAGCTAACCAAATTTGAGTCTGATCATAGACATCTATTAGGGAAGGGTGAAGTAGGAGTTTTTGAGAGATACCAATATCCCATTTGGCATGTTTGTTCTTGTAGTGGTCCTATGTATGATCTACATTTAAAAATATTTTCCATTACCGAAAATGGGGCTAGGGGGATTTCAAATTCAAACAAAGAAAAATTATAGAGTGAGAACAAAAAGAACTAGGAGGACAGGATTTTGGAATACATACTTAGGATGCCCAAGAATATGTTGTCAGAGAAAAGAATTGCCACTCAAAAACGAAACATAGTTTATGCGGGTTTGGCTTAGTAAAAATTTCAAAATTCATGAAAATTCTCAAGCTTGTCCAAATTACTTGATAACTCAAGTTGAACACAGAATTGGCCCTTCTTAGCAGTCAAAAAAATCAAAATAGTGTTTTGTGCTATTCTCAGGAACAGAAACTTGTATTGACACAAGACTTTTTTTTGTTATGTAGGCTTTAATATAGATGTGGTCTGACCAATCTTCAATTGTTTTTCTGCATTATTTCAAAAAAAAAAACTAACTTGATGTGTGTTCTGACGAAATGGTTTATATCAATGAATAGCCCCATTAACTCTCTACAATCGTCTATGAGGGTTGATACAAAGCCAGTTGATTGTGATACCAAGTACCGACACCAAACAAAGGATGATCGTAAATTGAGCTCAATAATGATTTTCTTTTCATTAGAGGCGCTGTTGTTCTAGATTAAATTTGACAAGTTTAAACGTCAGTTTATAAGTTTGAGGTTATTAAAATTTAAATGTTAGAAAAAAGTAATTATTAATGCCTTGTTGTTGCGTATTCTTTATTCTTTGCAAAGTTTGTATGAGCAACTGTATATTTTCTATTACCTCGTCATCATCTTCATCACTTTCACAATTATGTTTTTATAAATTGCCGTAAAAAGATTTTGTAGTGGTTGCACAACCGTTTCTGAATAAATTGGATTAATCCAGATTACTCTGTCATGTAATTTGTATGATCAGATCAAAAATGCAAGTTAAGTTTCCAAAAACGCATTATTTATTACATTTTTCCAAAATTTAAGTTTCAATAACCTCACACTTATAAACTGACGTTTAAACGTGTCAAATTTAATGTAGATCAACAGCATCTCTAGCAGAGAGAAAATTGTTATTGAGTTTGGTGTCAGTACTTTGTATCACAATCAACTGGCTTTGGGTTGATAGCCTGAAAAACGCCATTTTCAGAATCAAAGAATAATTAAAAACCAAGACTTCATTATGCAGAAACCCTTGATTACAAACAATTTGTGTATTAACTAGTTTACAGGCAAGAATTTTAGAGACAGGAAGCTGCACAAATCCACTTTTATTAATTCAGAGTACCCAGCAATGTTTTATATTGGAGAAACTACATTGTTTTTGAAAAACTAGTCTGATATACAGTTCAATTCTGATTCTTTTTCTTCTTACATTGTATCAGTATTAGTTGAATACAGTAATACCCCGAATTTACGCGATAGGTGGGACCGAGCGATAACCGCGTAAATTTAATTCGCGTAAATCGGGGTACAATTTTGCATATAAATACATACAAATTATGTTTAATTGGGACCGGAGACTAAAGAAAACAATAATTTAGAAGAAAAATGTGTAATAAAATCTTAGATAATACAACAAATTATATTATTATGAATTGAAAAAACATAAACCGAAGTTATTTTGACGTAGAAGGCTTCATAAAATCTAACCAAGTCGTCTGACGGATCAAAGATTTTTTTCTTCTCACGCAAAATTTCCTCGTTGGAGTCTATGTTTTCCAAAATCTGTAACCCTTTTTCAATTGAACTGAGGCCTTCTGTCAACAAAAGACGAATCGACGAGAAGATTCAAATTCGCGTAAATGGGGGTAGCGTAAGTCGGGGTATTACTGTACTAGCATAGGTATATAGTCTCTTCAAAATTAAGTCTGCACTATTGCTAACTTTGTTGTTGTTAGAGATAGAAAGTAGGTTAAATTAGCAAATTAGTAGTATTTCTTCTGCTCATTACGATGGTGAAATCAGTAAAACAATTAAGCATCACATTATTGAGTTATTCAAAAAATAGTAAATTTTTAAATGGAACGCCCTGTATATTTTTGTACTAGTCAAAAGAAAATTAAATTATGAACACAAATTGTCCTTTGTACCATTGGTCTAAAATTAAAAATGAACAAGATAGATAAATAGGTTTTGAAGAAATTCATAAGGTTATCAATAAGAAATGACTAACATTATATAAGCGGTCGTTTTCATACAATGTTGGTAATTTATATAATTCCATTCCGTCGGATATAAAGCAAAATAATATAAATATGTTTAAAAAGCAAGTTCGAAACTTCTTAAAGCAGTATGGTAGTATGAATTATACCTTTTGTCATAATTATCGTCATAATTATGTGTGCAATTTTAATAAATGTATTAAATTCGCTTACTGTACATATTTCAACTATGCAAGGCTTATGTATGTTTTTTTCTGAATATAATTTTATGGGTTAAGTGGAGAGCAGGGAGCAACTTTGGTTGCTCACTGAACTTCGCCTTTTGTGTTTAATAATTGTATTTATTTTTTGCTCTATGTGTATTATTTGTAGAAAATTATTAATTTGCACAATAAAGACATTATTATTATTATTATTATTATTATTATTATTATAATACAACGATTTTTTATAATTAAACAAATTAATAGAATAAATTAATTGTTTAGTTTTAACAAATGTTCAAAAACATCTCCTTGTTCCAGACATTTTTGTGCACGTTTATAAATGTTCCTCGTGGACTTCATGATAGTTCTGCCGTTGATATTTCTTATAATATTAATAATACTTTCTTGAAGTTCATCAAGGGTTTCATATGCTCTCTTATAAACATTATTTTTTTAAATAACCCAATAGAAAACATCTAGTGGGGTCAAGTCTGGCGAGCTAACCACCTGTCTTCAAATTATCCTTGTAATAAATTAAGAATATCCGGAAAATTATGCGCTGGGGCACATCCTGTTGGAAAAATCGGTTTGTCTTTCAATTAAATTCAAATTATCCAAAAACTCTTCCATTATGGCAGTTAATAATTTATTGTAATAAGTGCACTTTATTGTAATAATACAAAAATACATAAACAAATTAAAATTATAAATTGAGGAGTCTCCTGGCAAAATCTAGCCGGGGGCTACTCTATTTAACCCGAAGACCCTCAGAAATAAATGAATGATAATAAATGAAGATAAGGATAGTGAAGATCAGATGGCAAGCAACACTTATTGTAAATTCAAAAAAAAATTTCTACATATCGTGCATGAAATGTAACATTCGAGCATATCACACTTTTCTGAATGCGTAAAAACCATGTTTAAATTAAAAAATTAACAACAAAAAGCCATAGAAATACACAAATTTAATCGACAAATCATTTGTTGGTAACAGATTTTTAACAAATTTTCACTAGCGACTGTTTCTGACTCATAGTTTTCTTATGAATTTCTTCAAAACTGAGATATCTTGTTCATTTTTAATTTTAGACCAATGAAACAAGGACAATTTGTGTTCAAAATTTAATTTTCTTTTGATTAGTACAAAAATATATAGGGCGTTCCATTTAAAAATTTACTATTTTTTTGAATAACTCAATAATGCGATGCTTAATTGTTTTACTGATTCCACCATTGTAATGAGCAGAAGAAATACTACTAATTTGCTTATTTAATCTACTTTCTGTCTCTAACAACAACAAAGTTAGCAATAGTGCTGACTTAACTTTGAACAGCTTGTATATTGAGAGAAATGCAAATTTAGATGGTTTGATAATTTCATGGGAAATTTACCATAGTAAAGAATGTTTAACAGTACAAAAAACAAAATTTGCCATGCATCCTTTCAATGAATTTTAAATAGTACCAAAGTTGATTTTACAGTATGAAAAAAACCCTACCTCTTAATAAATGTCAAAGGTCAAAGCTGATATATTGATAGTTGTTCAATATTATCAAAAGCAATGCAAGTAAGTACGCACTCCTTGTTCTATTTTTATTTTTAATACTTTCTCAAGCAAAAATGTACCTGTCTGATAGTATTGGAGGGAACTGGTGGTGGTTCTATATGTTTATTAACATAGAGCAAAGCAAATAAGTAACCAGCTCTTCCATATAAATATTCATCAGGTAAACCTGATGAAGGATTAACTGCATCACCTTGCATTCTTAGAAGTCTGAAATGAAAACAAAATTAATATTTCATTCCTAATCCTACTTTATACTTTTATACTTCTGAATTAGGTGTTTCATTTCATCGGTTTCTCCCAATTTATTGCAAACAACAGCACCGATTGCTAATGGTCCAGCATCACCACACAAGAAAGTATGTCGTCGGTGTTTGAGATGTTTCAAATCTAGCAGCTCTTTTATCTCCTAAAATTATTATTAATTAGTATATAAATTATGTAAGGAATGTATAATTCTATCAAAATTATTTGCCTGTTATTTACAGTTTCGCCCTTACAAAAATAAAAAACTTAAGATTTAATGATTAAGACCAATCTTATGTAATCTACCTAAGATGATTTTAGATTATTTGTCCACATTTAACTTTGAATTCTTACCATCAAATTACTCTCGTCATTTGGATTTTTTAATAATTTCAGAAGAGCCACTCCAGAAGTTCCAGTATATACAGAAGTATCTCTAAAGTCAAGATTCTGAAATTTTCTAATCGTTTTTGCCCATTTTGATTCCAATTCAGTTACAATTGATGAATTTGAGCTGATCTAAAAACTTGTTCAATAGACATATGAATATTGTTATTAAACTTGTACTTACTTTATTACGGGTAATAACACTTTCTGCACTTTTGACAGAATAATCGTCAAAAGGATTTTCAAAATGCCTCATTCTGACAGCCATTGCACCTGAAGAAACAGAAACCATTTGTCTTAAAAAAAGTTTTAACAATAAAATTATTGATATAACACTTTTTTGCAATAGAATTTTGCATTCAAAAACAAATTTTTTTTGAAGTTTTGATTATCCAGTTTGAGAGATTGAGGATAGCATGTAACCATGGATGCAACAGGTAGAGCAAAGGTATTATGATTATAATTTGCATTACCCATTACTGGCAAAATGAAGATGTTTTTATTATTTTAGTTCCATACTAGTGTTTCTACAAGAAAAAAGAAAAAAAATATTATTATATAAGTAATAAAAAAGTGGAAGATCTTCAAAAAGATTATAAAATATATATAATAACATTATTTTACAAAAATATATTCTCTGTATACTGAAATGCTTTTCGTGACAAAAGACTTGATAAGTTTCATCCTAATAAATCATAATGAACAAAGAGATTTTAATAAGAAGTCTAGAAATCTTTCTAGAATATTTAGATTCAGTTTTATTATTTTTATATGTTTATGAAGAAATTCAATTCTCGATTGCAAAGTTAACTAAACAACATGAATGTTATGTCCGTATTATGTAATAAAGGCTAAATACTATTTATGGATAATCAAAGAAAATAATAAATCTTCCTTATTTCCTGAACCATGAAAAATCAACAAGCCAGAAAATTGCAACTTTAATTATATGCACAATATAAAAATCAATATATGTATGTCAAATAAATCTTAACCACAATAGCTAGATGACAAGATTACAAACTATAAGATATAATCATATATTTAAAAAAATTTCTTTAACTGGATACATATCCATCTCAACTAAATAATTAGATATAAATAAAAATTATTGACTCGAGTTACTTTGGGTTTAAGCAAAATACAGAGTATTTCAGTTTTTATCTTAATAGCTTCAGGAACTAATAAAACATTGGAAAATAAGTAGAATTTGATCAGATAAACTTAAAATCAAAAATGCATGAAGGGTTGAAGTTTAACGGAATATTTTTTGTTCTTTTAATATTTCAAAAACAATGTAATAAAGGGTTCATTCAATTTCAAACCAGTCCATTGGGAGCGGTTAAAAAAAAAATGAAGCTTGAGAGGAAATCTAAGGTTATGTGCAAGGTAGTTACATGGTTACATGTTGTGTTTACATTGTGCAAACTAATAAGTTTTTAATGGAAATAATTCACATAAAAGAATTTACACTTGAAGTAGACCCAAATTCTGCTAAAGAATTATGTCAAACATCAAACTCCAACCCTGTTTAACCGGTTCATTTTGGTAACCACTAGAAGTAATGACATCGGTTGATAGACCTGGTTGAATATATCAACGAATGCCGTTTATCACTCAAAATCACCTTAAAGTTACATTAATGGAAAATATTTGGTGCGGCAATATTTTCTAAAGATTAAAGAATGCACACAAACTTGCATTAAAAGTATGCCTTGACCTATTAGTAATGTTGTAAAAGAAGAAGCGAAGTCACGAGGTATTAACATAGAATTTGAAATTTAACTTTAATAACAAGTGTTGTTTTGTTTAACTCTTCATCTATATACAGTGTGTCCAAACTAAGGATGAACAGCATGGGGATCTTGGTTGGATGATGGTTACTCGAAACCAAAACGTTGTACAGGAATTTTGTTAGCGTATTTTAATAGAGAACAAAAAGTGGCAATGGAAAAGTGGTTTTAGTTTTCCAATATCTCTTCAAATAAAGGAAAGAAAAAATAATAACAAAAATCGAGAAATCTACTTTTTTTAAAATATCGCTGAAACTATCCAAGATATCTAGATTTTGCAAACGCCAACAAAAAGGTCTTATAAATAGCCAACTTTCATCCCATTTAACCAATGCTGTATCTCTTAACGTTTCCAAGATCCCCATGCTGTGCATCCTTATCTTGGACACACTGTATATTCGCCAGCTGCAACCACTGTACCAATTTTGATGATTTTTTTTTAAATTAAAGGTTTCTATACACAGATGTATCATCAATAATTTTTATTCACTTTTAGCATAATTCTGATATGTTACAAGCAAGTTCAAATTATAATAAATCAATTCAATGTTATAGTTCACTTTTGCCAAAACTCCACTTGCAGCGCCACCTAGGTAAAATGTTGGATCTTTTTTTTTGAAACTAACAACTTGAATCGGTAGGGGGAACAACTATTTAATTAACTTGTATTAAATGTAAATTGTTGGTTGAACTAATAAACATAAACTAATCAAGAGTGGGTCAAACTGGATGTTCTTAAGCAATATTGCTATGTCTGTCTTATTTAATTTTATTTTCACATTTGAAATCAAGATAAAAGAATAGCCTATGGTTATGAAAACAGATACCCTGTAACAACCAATTTGACCCACCTTGTAAATATGTATAACATACTATGCAAAGAATTAAAAATCACAAAAGTTCTAACTCATACTAAACTAGTTCAAGTATTAGATAAAAGAAATTCTTTGTTGGTTTTTTTATTTTGTAGTTCCTTTACACCTTCTGGCTTCAATAGTTACTAGAAGTTAGCCAAACCTGAAGCAAATTCCAGTAGGGATTTTTAACATACAACTCATCCAAATTGTCTTGCAATGACATACAATATATGTACCACTTTTTCAGTGTCTTCCCCATAAATCTGCAGTCTAGACCACCATTATTCATATTGTGAAGATTTTCCACAGAAGGAAAGTGGCCTATGAATAACTCTACTGTAGTTTTTAGCTGAGTTCTGCTCATTACAAGAAGCTCCTGAGTTCTTTGTTTCTTTTCTTTCTGAGATAGTCAGTCCAAATCAGACTTCGTTGTTCTTTGATTCATGTGTTTATAGCTTTTCTAAGAAAACGAGCCAAGTTTGGTCCAAAAAGTATTTTCTGATTCCATTTTGGTTAATCAATCAGTTTCTTCATTGTCCTCATGAGCATTGCGCCCTAGCGCCTACATCAGTCTAACTGTATTTCAATTTTCCAATAATACACAATGTGCTCAGATATTCCTATACTAGTTTTGATGTCAGACTGGCTCCCTAAAATCCTTGAGTGCCACTCGACTGCCTGTGAATATGTAAATTTGTTTGTTTACCTAATTTCTTTTAGATTTTCATCTATGCCTCTTTTCACAGACCTGGTATATTTGTCTAGAGGGAACTAAAGTTTCATCTTATTTTATAATAACAGATTCCTGCTCTTGATCATTTCATTAGGTAGAAGAGTTGGTTCGGTACTGTTTCAGATCTCTCTATCAATGATTACCTGTCTTTTGTCCAGGGTCGGCTATTCTTTTCAATAGGAAGGACCTCAGTCAGGATCGAATCCATAACCTTCAAGTTGATAATCAGGTGCTTTACTATATTTAGATGATGTCAATATAATCTAGATAAACACCAATATATTAGCGTAGAATCACTTTAAGGACTCTTTAGGCTTTGAAAAAACAAGCACTCAGCTCATGATGAGCATAATTAATCAATTTTTACTGCAGAAGAAAAATGCCTACATAGTCTATAATTTAAAGAAACCATACAAAAAAAGCAGAAGATAAAACTGTAAATTTAATGATTTAAATTCAATACTGGAGTAAATACCAACCATAGAAAGATATATCTAAATGGAAAGCTTTAGCAATTGTTAAAGAATTCTAGAAATTGTCAATGGATGTATATGTAGACCTCTCATAGTAAATGTGCACTTAAGATAATTACAGATTTGACTATCGATAAATAAATGGATACAAAGAATACAACAAGGACATAATTATATTACAATAAAAAGAAGTTTTTTAAAATTAAGCTCTTGTTACAAAATTATCAATAATGATGTCATGCAAACTAAATATCCATTCATTCAATTTGTGAGGCAAAGAATAACAGTTATTAAGTGCGCATTTTCTCATACCTTTATATCTCATTTCCTTTTTTTGAAATGTATAGTTGCTGAGCAAAATTGCGCATATTATACATTCAATGAATTATTTACATTGTTTTGTTTTTCATATTCCTAAATGAAGGTAAAATTATACTTGTGTGTATGAAATAACATGAAAAGAAAAAACCTAAATTACACGAGGGAGCTCTTATTATATATTTAATTGTTAAAAAACAAATTTATAAAGATTACACTATAGTTACTAAAATGAATTTTAGTTTGTATTTTGAAAAATACTTTCTGTCAACTTAAACATGCTTATGGCTCATCATCTCAGAATGGCAACATTTTATCTGAATATCTAAAATATGGAGATGATGCCACATCAGACTTCAGAATCTATTGCGGAATAATCAATCTTGTTTAGCTAAAAAGAATCAATTAAAAAAAGTGTTTTTCCACTTTTGTTTTTTTTATGCCAGTGAAATGATTTATTTGTTTCTCTTTTTTCATTTCATGTATAAAAATACTGCTTGGAAATACTAGTTTTACTAACCCAATTAGTTTTACTAATCAAATCTGAACTGTAAAGAAAGACAAATTCAGTACAAAATAAAATATAAATAATTATCATTCTGTAACTACTGTAATAATCCATAGGCTAAGAATATTTATTAGAATACTATTCATCAAATTACCTAACAACAAGTTTACTCTTTTTATTCTTTATTTTTGGGTAAAATATTTGAAAACAATCTGTAGACCCTTTCGTTTGTTTATATTTTTTCTTTTTCAACTTTCACACATTCTTTCAATAGAAAAAAACTCCATTGTTTTTCTAAACAATAATATTGCTCAAGACTATAATCAATTCCTCCAAGAATAAGTCAAATGCCAACCTACTGTTACACTTAGATTACAATAAAAGTCTTTACAACATTTACGACTGACCTTATTAATAGTTTTAAAATTTATCTAATACATGAATAGTTGATTTAAAAGACAGCCAACTTAAAAAATTGTTAATTTCAATGCATACAGGTAGATTTATAACGAATTGATAAAAATTATATTAACTCTATTAAAAAAATTTAAAAAATTATTTCTGCCAAGATATACATCCAGTATACAGAAAAGACTAACAAATTTATAGCATCCATAAAAGCATACAGTATGTACCAAATTCAAGACTCATCGTTGGAATCTCAGAAGCTGTAAGAGCTGTGAAGTCAGTGAAGCGTAAACAAGCCACTTTTCAGTGATACAAGTTTAGTTATTCCTTTGTTTTACAAAGTTATGATGTGAAAATCATTTTTCATAGAAATATCATAGTGTGTCATGACATTAAAATTAAACATGACAACCATGGATTTTTGTCTAGTAAATTGTTATGCAACAATTGCTAAAACAAAAGAAAGATTCTTTTAATAAATAACTAGCTACTTTTTCCAAAGTGGTTCATTTTTCATTTAAAGTTTTCGTTATTTATATGTATTCATGAAAAATGGTTTTTATTTTGTAATTTCTTAAAACAAGGGAATAACCGTGTCAAACCTTATGTCACTGAAAAGACCACAACTGTGCTATTCAGTAATACTAAAGTCAAATAAGCATCCTATTAAAAGATTGTGTATTATTGAAGTAAAGAAAAAAAAAGACTCTGGAAGTATTTTTTGTATTCTCTATAATCTTCTTTTAGTCATTTCTATTTATTACCAAGATATTCGCATAAAGAAAATCAAGTATTTTTCGTTTTTAACAAGAATATATGGAGTTCTAACTTGTGATAGGCATAATCAAATGATTTTACAAGAGATTTAAACAATTGAATAGTTCATTCAAAATATTCATTTATATGCTACAGAAGTTTTTATTGGAACAAACGAAAACAATCCCAATTGTTTAAATCTCTGTTTCTAATTTCTCAATTAGTGAAGTCATTTGATTATGCCCGTCACTGGTCCTAACAGTCTGTGTTCGGAAACAGCGTCATTATTTGTGAAGATGTAAAAAAATGTTACTGGAAAAGTAAAGATAAAGATTAAAATTCTTTAAATGAAACATCCTGTATGTTTTGCTATTTTCCTATTCCTCATTCAGTGTTGATTACAGTGGTGTAACATTGTAGAGTTTTGAACCACACGGTTTCAACGTTATTCAAATTTGTCTTGTAAAATGTTGTCAAATCTAATGAGCCATCCTGGCATAGTTAAAAAACATTTGGTTTTAAAAAACCTTGCAGTTATAGACTTCAGTGTCTAATTTTTAGAAATGATTATTAGGTTTTTAACTGCATCATGAATTTTATACAGTGTGATCAACAAACATGAAAGGTAATTTTACTCGATTTCTTTAAATGGTGCACCCTGTATATTTTAATATTGTTGTTCTACACTCATTCCTGATTGCAACAACACTGCAGTGTGTGAGTTACACCTAATAGTGTCGCTGCCATTCAGTTGTTTGTTGTGAAATGCTATTGAACTTTCTCAACTGAATCTGATATAATTAAGAAACTGTGTAATTTTATAACTTTAATGAAGTAAAACTAAATCTTCCAACTTTTTTTTAGTCATAAAATATTTCTCTACAGGGTGATTGGGAAATGTAAAATCAAATCACCCTGATCGTACAAATAAAATAGATAAAATGCTTTGTACATCTTGGTTATTTTCTAATAACTGTTGATCACAATAGCATAGTACAATAACACAATAGCATATTGAGGTTAGGTGCATTGCAACACACGCAATCCTGAGATTGATCCTGAAGTGTTTTTCTTCTATTATTTTCATAAATGTATCAGTAAGATTAAATTTAATTAAATAAAAAATATATTTTTATTAACAAACGCAATATTTTTATAAAAGCACATCAAATCCTCAAGCATTAATTTAAAAAAAACCTATTACATATAGGACTATAAGTACATGTCACTGGACAATCAAGAATCTTCAGCTGATTTAAAGAATGCTCTTAGAATAGCAGGAGCATCTAATGCTGAATAACTTAAACACAATCGTATCTTTATAGTCAATGAACCTGCTGAAGAAAACTCTTTCAGATTAGACGCTAGTTAGTGGAATGGTAACATAAGCTGTCATAATATTGTTGTAAATGTAATCCTCGTAAACCACCATTTTCGAACAGTGTCATTTCTTTCTTAATAATATTTAGTTTTCTGTATTACTCCTTTCCCAGTGAAACACATAGAAAGTAATATTCTAAATAAAAATTATAATTCTGGGATTTTGGTGTAAAATCCTGGGATCCCGAACTGCTATATTTGTCCCAAAATCTCAAGTTCCAGAAACCTGCATTGACTATATCGAGATCCTGGGATTGGATTCCTTAAACACAGCAACATCTATTATCAAGTTAACTCTGTATCTTGATATCCTCCTTCACATATAAATTGACATGTTTTTTGTTCTCTAGATATTTTCATTCATTTGTGAGATGTAAAGGGTGAGAAGTTTTTAAAAACAACACCCGGTATGTGGTTTACAGATAATAACTTCAGTGTTATTCGATTGTAATTTCTAAATTGGCTATGGTATAATAAAGGAACCTTCTGTTTTTGTAACTTTAGGGACGGTATTTTCATCCCTCAATAACAATGATTATCATGGTACTGTATTTAACCAGCAAGCAAATTTATCAAGCAGTGGAAAGAGCAACAGCAATTAAAAATCCCTCTGCAAAGCAAATAATGATGGGATGGTAGGTTTGTTCGTCTGGCTTGTGATAAGTTGTACTTAGTTCAAGTTAGTGACGTCACAAGAAAAAGTTGAGACGAACAAAGAACATGTTTGCAACGAACGCTTTCATCACATGTTGGCACAGTTTTAACCTGTTTTGATAGATTTGTAGTTTTCATCTGACATAACCTAAGTTTCAAATTTCGATCAATTAATAATAAATCAATAACTAGTTGTTTCCATCTTAATAAAATATAATAATTGTTTTTCTTTTTTAATTAATTCCCAAAACATGCCCCGCAGTCAGCACACATGCAACCTCAATTACCTCATGAAAATTTCTAGGTTAGGTATCTGTATATGTTTACATTTTCTGCAACACTAGTTGAAGGTCAAATTCGCCAGTACAACTTGTACTTGCTCAAAAGATGGTACAGATTGAACGTGTTCGAAACCTGAACCTTAAAGTCAGAAAACAGCTGACAACTTGTTTAGTGCCACAAACGAACACGCTAACTTGTGATATCTCAATTTATTACAACAAACGAACAAACCTGGTGAATATAATTCTTGTGAAATCTGACAACATTACATTTACACTATAAACACCACCTAAAATAGCTGAAATTTGAGGTGGAAGAGACACTTGAAATTAACTGGAAGTAAAACAGAATTCAAAATAATAAAATCTCTACACATATTAAGAATTGCAACTTTATAATACAAAATATCATCTAATAGTAGTCTATGACCTATCTTCCCAGGATTTTATTTAAAAGAAATGGAGTAAATTACATTTGGCGTCCTCAGTCACTGTACTGCAAAAAAGACAAATTAATAGTTCAATCTTTGGTGAGCATTTAGCATTAACAAAGGGCAGATTTGATCTTGCTAAAGTTAGAAAATAGAAGGCTTCTTTATTATATCTGAGCCAATTCGTAAGTTTGGTAGCATTTTACAACAAATAACTGAATAATGGCTAAACTAATCATAAATTGTTGCAATCGGGAATGAGTGTAGAATAAGAAAATATTAAAATGCGTGTGTCCATTTTAAAATGACCTACATGGAGATATTGGAAACGGTAATAGATACAAGGTTGGTTAAATGGGGAAAAAGTTTCGTATTTATATGCCAATAAATAATCCATGGTTACATTGACAATCATCTGCCCCGTTTCAAAGATACAGGGTGAAAACCAAAAACGTGCATTTTCTAAAATCCTGATTTATTTATTTGTTATTAGAGATAAATGTACAATATTTTCAGAAACTAAATGGCAACTAATGAGGATTTCAAAAACGACTTCAAAAAAATGCTAGGCCTTCTAGATTCCACATACTTGTATCCAACTTTTGTTTTTCTTATGGGCGCCATATTGGATTTTTACATTTTTAAAATTGTCATAAAAAGAGCTTTTCAACCATGTACAATATGACTATGTTTAAAGAAGAGAAAGTACAAGAAAATACAAAATTAAGATTTAACCATAGTAGGCTTCATTTTTTTTGATATTCTTATGAAACAATTGCAACAAGTTATACCAAGCTGGCCCATTAGATTATATAATGTTTTACAAGAAAAGTTCAAATAACATGAATACTATTTGGTTTAGAACCTTTCAATGCTATATCACTGTAATTACTTAATTAGCATCTAATGAAGGATAAGAAAATAACAAGATATACAAGATGATTTTAGGAAGTGCAAAGAACTGTTCTGTGAAATTTTTCCAAGTAACATTTTTTAAATTTCTATAAGTATAACAACACTATCCTTTGACAATTGGGACACTGTAATTTGTGAATTTTTTTTTAAACAAAAACATCCATAAATTGATCTCCAAAATAGCCAACTTTTACTAATTTCACCAACTTCAAATCTCTGATGGTTTCTGAGATTCTAATAATGAGCCTCAAATTTGGAACACACTGTATACAAGGATTTTATTTTTGTAGGTTATTCTAATGAAAATAAACAAATTTAAATAATGATGCAATTACTGTAACAGTTGCTACAGGAAGGTTTCCTAAAAGTGTGTTTGGAATCTTTCTTATTAATTAATTACTGAAGAATGTTGATTTCTTTCTTGTGTTTATTCATCTTACAATTTAAATTCAAAACATAGTTACAGACCAATCACTTCTCTATTAAATGCAGCAATCTCTTGTCATGAATTAATTTAGAAACAGAAAAATTCAACCTGCATCCGAGAACATTCCTGTATAAACTAAACATATTATTGCTATTAGATAGTTAAGAAATTTTCTAATTAATTCTAGAAGCATAAAACATATTTTACTGACCTACATCACAGTGAAATTAATTTGTAAAAATAGGTACTTAAAATCCTTTTGTTTCAAATATTAATTAAATATTGTTTACTTTTGCAAATGGAGAATTTTTAATAAGAAAACACTTTAGGTTAGTTAACTTTTTTTAAATGGAATTTCTGTCCAGATTAATTATATTACAAAACCTGCTTTGGTTCATAAAATTTGTTGAAGGTCAAGTAAACTAAATTAGCATAAAATGATGTTGAGACGAAACGAGTTATTCTCAAAGGTAACAAGAGTTACATGTGTGTGTGGATGAGTGTGTGTGTATGTGAGTGTGTGAGGATTTATATAAGAAAAATCACGTGAATTTTAAATTATGCATTATACTTGCAGGTAGTCTACTTTTAGTATTCGACACACACTGTTATTTGTTTTGTCTTGTTTCGTTTTCCATGGATGTAACACCAATAAGGTAGTTAATTTAAATTTCTATAATTCCAACGTGAAAACTAAAAAGAGATATACATTTGTAACAGAAATCTAAATCTTGTTAATTTTTAGGCCTCCATCAAGTTGGGAAAAAAAGGACAAAAATGGAAAAACGTTTAATAATTGCACTAATATTGGCTGTAATTATATCTATGGCACTCATGTTTGCTTTAATTTTTGCTAGACCCATCATTGTCATAGCACAGAATTCTGAACATTTAGTTAAAGAAAATAAATGTTTAACTGCTGGATGTATAAAAGCTGCCGGACAGATCTTAGAAAGATTAGATGAAAATATTGAACCCTGTGATGATTTTTATAAATTTGTTTGTGGTAATTATATTAAGAAAACTGTAATACCACCAAGTAAATCGTTGGTTAATTTACTGGAAAGTATACCGGATAAAATAAAACGTCAGATGCATGTAGCGATAGAACAACCAGTAAAAGATAATGAGTTCGGAACAATATCTATAATTAAGGATTATTATCAAGCATGTGTTAATAAGAGTAAGTACCGATGATTTAATTTCTTTTTAAAACATTAAATTTAATATTTTAAATGCTTTTTCTAGCATTACGAGAAAAATACACTCGACAATTCTTATTAGATCTATTAAATCAGACAGCAGACTGGCCTGTTTTGAGTGATGATCAATGGAATCAAGACGAGTTTGATTGGAAGGAATTAATGTATAAATACAGAGAAAAAGGCTTAAATCTTGACTCATTTATAATTACATCAGTTGATGTCAATCCAAGAAATTCTAGCAAACATATAATAAAGGTAAATTAACTTTCTAATTATCCAGTAATTAAATAAACGATACGTAATTTCAGATTAAACAACCAGAGTTTACATTTATAAAAAACATTGTAGAAAATAATTTTACAAAAGCCTATTATGATTTTATAGTCGATACTGCAGTACTTTTAGGAGCAAATAAACAAAAAGTTTTAGAAGAATTAAGGCAATCTATGGAATTTGAAATAAAATTATACAATGTACGTTGTGTGTTTTATATAGCTAGTTCTGTTTAAAAATTAAATTTTAGCTTTCTTTATCAGAAGCTGATGAGGATGAAGCAGTTGAATTATCTATTAATGAAATGCAACAAAGATATTCCAATATACCTTGGTTAGAATATATAACGAGAGTTCTATCAATTGATGTAATACTTAACAATGAAATTATCTTACTTGAATCACCAAATTATGTATCATTATTTGAAAACATTATTGAAGAAACCCCTAAAAGGTATGTACATAAATAACTATAAGGATTAATAAATTATAGAAACATTAATGTTAAGAATACAAGCGAATTATGCAGTATGGAAGACTATTCAAAGGTTAATTCCATATTTAACAGAGGATTTTAATACAAATCAACAAAAATTCCTAAATGCTACACACAATCATTCAGAGAAGCTTCCAAGATGGGAAGGTTGCATAAAAGAAGCAACTAACAGGTAAATTTATATTGAGAAAATATTTAAGACGATAACATTATTTTTTAGATTACCTATTCTAGCCAACTCATTGTACGTTCATAATTATTTTAATGCAAGTTCAAAAAAAAATTGCATTAGAAATAGTTCAATATGTCAAGCAAGCTTTCAACGGTGTACTGAAAAATCTCGATTGGATGGATGAAGTTACACAAAGAACTGCTTTAGATAAAGTTAAATCTGTTAAAGAATACATAGGATATTGTAACGAACTGCTTGACAATAAAAAACTGAAACAATTATACAACAAGGTAATTTTAAATTAGGCTATTGTGAATTCATCATAAAAATCTTTAAATTTTAGTTGGAAATAAAGCCAGAGAATTATTTGCAATCACATCTTAATTTAAACCGTTTTGAATTAGATATACACAGCAGAAGATTACATGAAACTGTTAATAAGAGCGATTGGGCTTCTTACGTAAATTCATTTGCTCCTGACGCAAACTATAATCCTCAAACAAATAGCATTGGTTTGTAAAATTTAATATTTTAAATTTTGTTGGCTTTATGTCTGAAAAATTGGTAATCTTGGTTGTCAAAGTGACAGTAGCAATTTTCTTAGTGTCAAAAATATTATTAGTTGTAACAGAATTTTTTTTTTAGTCTTCTCTGCTGGTATTTTACAAGAACTAATTTTTAATATTGATCGTCCCTACTACATGAATTTTGGAATATTTGGTTCGATGATTGGACGTGAACTATCACACACAATCGATGAAACTGGAAACAATTTTGATAAGAACGGAATAGTATCAGACTGGTGGGCTTCTAAGACAAAACAATTATTTTCAAGAAAATCAAAATGCATTATCAATCAATATGAAAATTATACTCTAACTGAACTGGGAAAAAAGGTTTACCTTTCATATTAATTCTTTTTGCTAAAGATTACTGTTTAAATTCTAGGTCAATGGTGAACGTACAAAAGATGAAAATATTGCAGATAATGCAGGAGTCAAAGAAGCCTATCTTGCTTATAAATCATGGGTTAAGTCTAACAAAAAAGAATTAAAGTTACCAGGCATAGATTATACACCTACTCAACTTTTTTGGATTTCCTACGCTATGCAATGGTGTACAGCATACAAGACTGGAACTCAGAAAGCAATTGTAAATAATGACACTCATCCGCTCTACGAATTTAAAGTTCTAGGTTCTTTAAGTAATTCTGAACATTTTTCTGATGATTTCAATTGTCCTACAAGTGCTCGGATGAATCCTGTCAAAAAATGCTCAATTTGGTAATTTTTTTTATGAGTTAATTTATGTGATAATTATAAAATAAGGTTATTGTTGTGTTATTATATTATTAATTAGTTCCTGTGGAAACTTACGTAAAATTAAACAAGGAACCAGTACGATAAAATAATTTTTGTATTTTACTTGAAATATCATCGTGTAATAAAAATGACTTCAACTAGAAATTAGTTTGTTCTGTATTTATTTATAGAAATAACTAGAATGGATAGAATAAAATTATAGGTCAACGATTCTTTAAATTCTAAAACTATAAGACATTGATACAACACTTACTAAATTAAACCTGGAAGGTCTTAAGCTGTTCTCTATAATACATAGAATAACTATTTCAACATCAATTTAATATTGACGATTTTCTTAATAAATTCTGAATTTTTCAGTAGTTTTCAGACATAAATAAACAGCTGTAAACAACCCGCTGTAAAGATTTTCTAAACTTAATGCAGCATTGCCGTTTTTCTTAGAATTACATACAAAATGAAATCATCAATAATCTTTTTATTCACAGCAGTTTAAATACCGTAGAACTACATACTTGCTTGCTTGGCAACGTTGCAAACTAAGAATCTGTGTTGGTAAGATTGGCATTTCTACCATTTCTACTAAAACGTCAAACTATTTATGATCATTTATGACGAACTTCGTTGTCATCGGTTTGTCAAAAGTGGCGTTTATGATGTAAAATTGATTTTCAACAATATTATTTTTAAAAATCTAACATGAGTGAATGTGAAGGACCAATTTTGTATGTTATTGTTGTCGGATTTCATCACAAAAAGGGCTGTCAGGTAATGCTGTTTCAAAACTGTAAATATTTTGAGTTTATTTATAATAAACAGAAAATATGTAGGTTGATAAGAAAGTTAACACTTATTTAATGCATAGGTGGAATATTCTTTTCCTGCTTTAGTACCCAATGCTCCCAATGAGTGTCCCCCAGGTTGGAAATATTTACCTACCCTCGCTCTTCCAGATGGATCGCACAATTATGATGAGGATACGGCATATTTTCATTTACCGAGTCTTGAAGATCCTAAAAAAACTATATTTGGAATCTCTTGTTATCGACAAATACCTGTTGAAGTAAGAAATATACAATACCTTATTTTTGTATATAAAACACGACTTATTTTAGAAAATTAAAAATCTTACTGCCGATATAACTAGGGGAACTGTCCAGAAATCAGTATGTGTTCTTAGTAAATTGCCTTTATATGGATATATTCAAGTAAAAATGGCTCTTATTACGCATGCATATTTTGACGAAGGTGATTTTAGTAAAGTTTCTTTATTGGAAGATACTTACCACCATTTAAATTCTGTGTTATTACAAAATGATTTGTCTACACAAACGTTTGTTGGTATGTGATTGCAAGAATGATTTCTAAACTTGAAAGATTGTATCAATTTTTGTGTAGGTTTATCAGCTAGAGATTTTATTTTACAATGGAGGCATAAAGCAGTACTTTTATTTAAATTGCTGCTTCTAGAGAAGAGGATTATTTTTTACAGATCTCCTGTCCAGTCCCTTTGTTCAACTATCTTAACGTTGCTTTCACTACATCCTCTTATGATTGAAAATGGACTTAATCATTCGACTTGTGTGAAGTTGTACTTTTAATATTCAAATAATCTCTAAAATAATTTCAATTTTAATTCTAGGTTATCTCGTCCAATGTCTCCGATGCCAGACTTTTCTGATGATGATAGCCCTAATTTAAGCCCTAAAATCAAATCCCCTAATCCTGAAAGGAATAATTATAAGAACGACGCAAACCACATTCCCTTAGATAATATTTCAGTTCCTAATTCTGTAGATAGTAGAGAAATTGAAGATGGTATTGAAAAAGCCAATAATGAAGAGAATCTAGATATAACTAATGCAAATCTTGATTCGGTAACAAATACTGAGATAGGTATAGAAGTAACCGAATCGGATAATTCTATCAGTCAAACTGACTTAGACAAATCAAACATATGTCGCGATTCAAGTTCTGAAACGGTAGGCGAAACGAATGTACAAAACAATATGAATCTTTTGGCACAAATAAACGTTGAAAACTGTGGTGTGCCCTTACCCTTATTTACAAAAGGTTATTTATGTCTTCCTTATTTGTCCTTGCCATACTTGGATTTATTGAGTGATGTTAAAGTTAGAGGCTACGTTGTTGGAGCTACTAATGTACTTTTTAAACAAAAACGACAATTGAGTGACATTCTAGTTGATATAGAAAATATAAAGATTGAATGTCAGGATGTTGAATTACGCAAACAACTGCATCTAACAACTGAAGATTTAAGATTTGCAGATTACATTGTGAAACATGTTGCTGATGAACGACATGATGTATTTTTGGATGGTGTTGGTTGGGAAGGTGGAGATGAATGGATTAGGACACAATTTAGAGTTTATTTATTATACCTTTTAAAGACTGCATTGTTACCTGGTAGGTGGAGCAAGTATTGTGTTTGAAATAAACATAACTTGATAAATTTCTGTAGATGGAAGTCGAGAATTAGAGCATTTTAATGTAAATTATATGGCTGCATGGAAGGAAACTCATAATTTTAAAATATGGCAAAGTAAAGAACACAGCAGTATGGATAATATTGGTTGTGGACATCCTTTTGCTGGGCAATTGTCTGTATCAGACATGAAATTACGATTTGCACAGTAAGATGTTTTTCTATTAACTTTTAAATTTCCATAATCAATTTAAGCAAGAATTTACCTGTCAGTTATTAAAATAAAATTAAATAATTTCTATTAGGGCACCTAATTATAGTTGAAACAATTCAACATAATTTCTATCATGTATTTCAGTACAATGCAAAATACTGAAGGTGGAAGAAAATTTAATCAAGCAATGGCATCAACTGGTAGGGTAGTTGCAACAACTAGTAAAGCTGTGGGTAGGTATTTGTTTGATTTGTAATCTTATTAATTCTACTAAAACGTTTTTTCATGATTATTTAAATAGGTGGTGCAATTTCACATGCAAAAGGAGCTTTTTCAAATTGGTGGAGTAATCTTCTAGTAAGTCCCGATATTCAGAAAGGTGTAGAAGCTACAAATGAAAACATTGGACAAGTAATAAAATTAGAAGAAAATAAAATATTTATTAACAGTGAGTCAGATAATGTTAAAAATTCTTATGACATTCCAGATAGTATTAATAATACACATTTAGCAAATGGTAGCGTAGTAAGAGATGTTTGTAAACAAGAAAATAAAGGTGATAATAGCAGCATTGTACAAAATATTAAACATGTAACACTAGATGATGGTAATAATGTTAAAGAAAGTGGTGCACATAAACCTGGTGAAATACACACTATTTAATTTTTTTTCTCTACTTAACCTATTATTTAATAATTAGTCTTTCAATATTTTGTGATAATATTTTTAATTTGATTAGGTAAAAGTTGAAAAAAGTATGAATTTAAGAATTTTTAATGAAAAATTAAGCCCATCTTATTTTTGAAAATTTTAGTTTTTATGATTTCTCATCTTGCCCATTATGAAACAATTCTTAAACTATTACATATTTATTACTTACATCGTTAATTATATTTATTTGTAGCTAGCTATTGGGAACTTTGATAGGACAATTTAGAATTTTGTAATGAATATTTAAAAAAATAAGTGTTTAAAAAGGATACATTTTTGAAAATAAAATTCAACTTGATTAATACTAAATATTATGACAGTTTTAAAGTACAATCATTTTAATACGGAACTTATCCTCAAATCTATTTATATTGTTTTTGTTATTTCTTTTTTCATACCTAGCCAAAGTTTATTATGTATATTTAAGTTTACAGAATATTTATTTTAGTTGTGCAATTAAAACTTACACAGAAATTATTTTTCTTTATACGTTCACGGTATAATCTATTTTTCAATAATGAGATTAATTTTGCCATATCTAAACACAACTTTTACATCAAATAGTATAAAGGTTTTGTTGTTTGTGATAATAATTAATTTTGTTTGTTTGCTCAAATATTTGGTATTTGTACAATGCACGTGCATTTGTATTTATTATGTGAATATTAATATAGTTACTATTCAATATGCAGCAGTTTATATGATAATACTGTAAAGAGAACAATAAAAAATTTCCTTTACGCTGTTGCCCATTTTTAAGAACCAATTATCCCTTTTTTTAGTAAATATTATCAGTAATAAAATAGAAGTATAGTAAATCATTATTTAAAATAGCTAAAGAAGGTCTCTAATATGATTTTTTTGGCCGATACCAATAATCGGTTGATACTGATGAAGAAGTGGCTGATACTGATATTATATTGGCCTCTATATTTTGAAATATTTACATCATATTTGCATTACATTTTGTTCAACTGTTTATAGTGGCCATTGACCATTGATTTGACAGATTACATTACAAAAGTTATACATTCATTGCTACTTTCAAGGCATTAACAAAAAGGTCAATAAATCCACAGACTATTGGTTTGGTAGGAATGATGACACATTCTGTCTCTATCATAAATAGAAAATTGGAATTTTACAGTCCTCCTTAAAAGATGACGGTGGCTTTTGAAACTATGTGGTTTGTCGTGACATTAACACAGTCTTTTTTTTCAGATCTAATTATCTACCTATTTTTGTTTAGCATTTCAATTTTGTGTGTTTTTTTTTCTGTCTTGGTCTATATGATTTATATTCGCCAATACCAATTATCGACTTTATGACTTATATACCGGGTGATTTTTTTAACCTGGCATTTTTAAATATGTAGAGAAACAAGCATCCTACGAAAAAATGTTCGAAATTAAAAGTTAATATTTTTATTGGAGAAATTCACTAGGGTTAAAATTAGCCCCTCCCCTCCTCCTTTCTTGTGGATTAGGTGGGGGGGGGGGTAACTTTGAAATCTTAAATAGGACTCCTAATTTTTTATTGCAGATTCAGAGAGTACATCAAAAAATATGAAACTTTTATTCCAAACCTTTTTTTTTCGATTCATGATAGATGGCGCCGTAATTGATGAAATTAAATTTTTCCGATTTCTCCAATTGAGAACCAATACATTTGCAATAAGGAATACCACTTTTTTGTTAGTTCTTGAATTTTCCCCTGCGAAAATATTAATTTTTTATTTCAAACATTTTTTTCATAGGATGCTTGTTTCTCCAGAAATTTAAAAATTCCAAGCTAAGAAAATCATTTGGTATATGCCTTCAATTGTTTTTGGAGTGTCTGCAATTTTATAATATAATCTTTAAAACAAGAAAAAGATCTGACATAATTGTTGTCATTTGGATTTTTTTTTGTCACTTTCAAAGGTTAGGTTTGTAATTATTGTCTTTGAGTATGTATCTCATTTGATTAATTAAAAAGATATTGACACCACCCGTTTAGGAATTAAAATAACTTCAAACTAAGGTGTCTTTTAGTCCCTTCTGCCATTTAAAATTTTAAAACTGATGTACTATGAAAGAGTCAACATTTTCTTCTCTATACAGTGTGTCCAAGATACGGATGCACAGCATGGGGATCTTGGAAACAGTAAGAGATACAGCATCGATTAAATGGGATGGAAGCTGGTTATTTATAGGACTTTTTGTTGGCGTTTGCAAAATCTAGATATCTCGAATAGTTTCAGAGATATTTAAAAAAAAGTAGATTTCTCGATTTTCATTATTTCTTCTTTTATTTATTTGAAGAGATATCTGAAAACTAAAACCACTTTCCACTTTTTGTTCTCTATTAAAATACGCTAACAAAATTCCTGTACAACGTTTTGGTTTCGAGTAACCATCATCAACCTCATTTTTTTAAATAGGCAGAAGAACAATTTAAAATTGTTTTGGATAGCTCTTGTTGTCACGATTCTAATGATGTAAACATGATAGGGTTATTTTGGTTTTGATTTTTTTGTGTTGAACGCTGCTGTGACCAACTGTAATAATTGTTGTTCATCTTCAAAATTTTGATTGAGCACATGATTTTTGACATAACCCCAGAGGAAAGAAATCTAACGGTGTTAGATCAGGTGATTGTGCAGGCCAGGGTACTGCAGAATGCATTAATTTACAGCATAAGAAATCAAAATAACCCTATCATGTTTACATCATTAGAATCGTGACAACAAGAGCTATCCAAAACAATTTTTAGTTGTTTTTCCGCCTATTTAAAAAAATGAGGTTGATGATGGTTACTCGAAACCGAAATGTTGTACAGGAATCTTGTTAGCGCATTTTAATAGAGAACAAAAAGTGGCAATGGAAAAGTTGTTTTAGTTTTCCGATATCTCTTCAAATAAAGGAAAGAAAAAATAATAACGAAAATCGAGAAATCTACTTTTTTTTAAATATCTCTGAAACTATCCAAGATATTTAGATTTTGCAATCGCCAACAAAAAGGTCCTATAAATAGCTAACTTTCATCCCATTTAACTGATGCTGTATCTCTTACCGTTTCCAAGATACCCATGCTGTGCATCCTTATCTTGGACACACTGTATAATGCCTTTTTATTCAAATAGTTATATTAAGTTTTTTTGTTAATGCACATTGCTTTGGGAAAATGATTTAATTTTTTTTTTAATTTTATATTATGTGAAATTATAATACAGACATTTTTTCTCTGTGTAAGTCATTTCTCTCATACCATTGAAAAAATATTACAGCCAATATGATGTAACAAGAGAATTGAATAATAAAAACATAATGAACAATAGATAAGTTGAAAGATGTGTAAAGTAACTGAAATTAGATGTTGTAGAAGAGAAAAGAAAAAACAACACCCTGTATGTTCTTACATATTTGGAATCTATTTGATCTGGAATCTTAATTTATTATTACCAATCTAATTAGCTGGAACATGATGAAAATCATTTGTTTGATAATGCCACTTTCACTTTTGAATCAAATTGAAGATTTTTAATATTCTACTGGTGATTTTTGTTTGCATTTCAGCTTTCAAGATTGCCAATCATGATAAAAATAGAAAAATCTAGTAAGTCTAGAAAATTACTGATACTTACCTCGATAGCCTTTAGATCAAGGATGGGCAAACTTGGCCTTTGGGACCCAACTGACTCATATCAAAACAAATCTATCTAAAAAACCAATTTTAGAAAAAATTTAGTTTTGATGTTTGAGCTATAAAATACACAAATCTATTTTGTTGTTATACGAACCAATTTGGCACTGGCTGCCCACCCCTGCTTTAGATTGAACACAAGTAGGACTGTACAGGGCGTTTCATTTGGAACAAAAAAGTTGCATTTTAATGCTTGCAGGCAATAGTTTATAGAAATCATACTAGCTGGCATGTTACCTAATCCAATGGTTCAGACTTTTATTTCATAATCAGGTTACAAAGTGTATCCTGTTCAAACAACAATCAAACAAGATTAAAGCAGAAAAACCGAGTAGGCTTTTAAAAATATTAATACCTTCATCACTAGATTTCAGATCAAGTGGAGAGTCTAAATATGTAAGAATATGCATTAAAGTTGCTTCTTAATTCTTGTAGAAGTAGGCCTTGGAAATTACAAAATAATATAATGTGCAGTTAACATTATTATTATACAGGGTGTTATATAAGTATACAACTATAGCTTGACAAGTTATACTATTAAATAAAAGAAATCACATTCTTGTAAGAATCTTTTCCTCTGTGACAAGTGAAAAGTTGCACAGTAGATCGATGCAATAATTAGACCCCTGGTTTATTTTAAGTACTGCATTTGTTATACAGGGTGTTTCAAGAGTAAAGGGAAATATAATAAGTTCTTAAATTGTTAGCATTTTTTTCTTTTCAAAGATCTCAAGCGATTTACCCAAACAATTAACAAATGAGTCGCAATTATTTGTGCTATTTGTGCAATCTTTCAATTTTAATTTACTTGATGTTTACAGCGTAAGAACCAATATCTCCATAACAGTTGAAAATCTTACTTAGGCATATGGATTTATTTTCATTATTATTACGTCCTGAACACATCCTTTAAATATTTTCTTTTCCTTCTGGAATATTCTGTATATTTATGGTAGGAAATGATCATAATATGCTTTGATTTTAATAACTTGCAGAAACAAAAGAATAACTAAACACAAGTATGACAAGCTATTCAATAATATAAAGATCAATTGGGTATTCTATTTAAAAAACGTTTACCTTTAGATTCTAGCTTGTAGTAAAAGGGAAAATCATGAAAACATTTTTCTATATTCTGTATTAAGTTAACAAGATCTATTCAGTGTACCAGGTGTAATAGGCGGTCTGTTTCAAAAATAAATTTGTGGATAAAGGATAACATAATTTATAGGTACATTGAAATATTGAGAAATATAACTGAAAGCAGTTATACGGAAGCAAAGTTATTGCCTCTATGTTTTAAAATTATTTTTGATAGTAAAGAATGTTCCATAAACACATGTTATGCTTTTTGTTTGTTTTAAATACAAAATCCTGTGTAGCGTATCTCAAATTCGAGGCTCACCATTTGGATCTCAGAAACTGTAAGGGATGATTTTGTTTTTCAAATATCCGATTTTTTTAAATGGGATATTTCAGGAATGAGTAAAAACAGAAAAGAATAGCAAAAAGGACTTTCGAGCTTCATCCCTAAATAAAAAAAAAGTTCCTTTCGCGATCGTCTTATGTTTCACTTCATTGGTGGAACGTAAAATTTTTCAAATGGAACGCCTATTTGATTTTTACATTGCTGAACAGTACGTTTTAGGTACTTTTCAGTGATAGAAGCTCTAACATAGTTATTCTTTTGTTTGAATACCAATACTAGCTAGCTGCTTATTAGCGCTGTTTGTTACGTTAGGTGGAAGATGGTTTTCATTTCATAACTTGGTAAAACGAAAGAATAACTGTCAAACCTATATCACTGAAAAGCATTTAAAAAGTGCTATTCAGTAATATGAAAATCAAGTAGCCGTCCCATTAAAAAAATGCGTTTGCATTCCATCGCCGAAGTAAAACAAAAGTAAATCGCGAGAATTAACTTTTTTGTATTCAGAGGAAAATTCTCTAAAACTCCCTCTTTGATGCTCTTATTTCTGAGATATCCCACTTTGAGAAAACAAACACATCAGTAAATTTTTTTCCAAAATGAGCAACTGTTTTCTAATTTAACCGACTTCGTATCTCTACGGTTTTTGATTTCGAGATCCTAATGGTGAGCCACGAATTTGGGACACACTGTATATATATTGATATCTTCTCTCTTGGTTTATTGTTGATTACAAAAAATATTAGTATTATGGAGGTCTAAACTTACAGGCTTTGGCATTAATTAGTTTGTCGCCAAGTTTTTCTAAATTCCTCTATTCTTCATGGTATTAATAAAAGAAATTCTTAGTGTTTCACCTTTACAAAGGTTATATTTAAAAGCCACAATTGAAATGTCAATAGGATGGTCTTATTGTAGAGAGTGATCAAAAAACACAGATTATTTTTGACAAAATTTAAAAAAAATTGGTTTCTGAATTCGTACATTCTGTTGGTCTGTTGCCATGTTCCCGCAATTTTACAGAACATGTTATATATGAAACCAACCTAGAATTTTCTCCTGATTACAGATACATAATCGGTATTTCAATATCTCGAATAGTTTCCGAGATAATCGATATTTTTTAATTTTAAATTTCGTCATGTTCATGCTTATATTTTCACTGGTTTTTATTCTCTTTTTAATGCAAAATTTGTCTGTTATCATTTACATATTTAAGAGAATACAAAACCAGCTGTCATTTCATACAAATCTTGAAGTAATACTTTGCTACAGGGTGAAATTTCGATTTTCATTTGCAAGCTAATCATATTTTTACTTACAAAAATCTTGATTTCTGTGAGTTATTCATTGCATTATTAAAATATAAGTTTCTAAATAGCAAGAAGATTAAAAGTTACTCTTGCAAAAGCGAAATACTAAAAATTCTTTTCATTAATAATAGGACAGGTTGAGAGATTTGGAAAACTTTACAACACAAACTGAATAAAATTGAAACAGTTAGGTCTGTATCGCTATAGTGTAATATACCATGAGATCATAAAAATTTTAGTTTTCAGTAGGCTATAAAAAATTCGTTTTGGCCTATTGGCATGGGTAAATTCTACCGCTTGCTAGGAACTTGTAAGTTGCAATCAGTAATTAATTAGGGGTAAAGAATATCAATATAGCGTTCCATTTCAACAACTAAAACGTCGATATGATGCACTTTGTATAGCTGAAAATAATTTTAAAACGTAAAGGCAAAAAAGCTCTGTACAACCTTTCTTAGTAACACTTTTGATATTTCTGTAAATAACAATGCCAATGGGGAACTTTGGTGGTTCTGATAGTTACCCATCTGACTATCAACCCAATGGTTGCGGGTTCGATTCCCCGTCGAGTTTCTGAGATTTTCAAGCGGGAAAAATCTGAAAAAGCATGCTATTCTCCGGAAAGGATGTAAAGCAATGCAGTGGGTCGCGTGTGACTGTGAAGAGTTACACGTGAAAAATACCTACCGGAGTTGGAAAACCTCGGGTTCGGCTAAATTCTAATTGGAGGCGAAATGACCATAGTAGTTGAAGCCACGAGGATTAAGGGAACCGTGACCTCAGCCTCAGCCACAAAACAACAACAATGCTATCCTTCATTTATATTGCAACCTGCACCTGCACCTACACATCAGAATTCAATTATGTCTACTCTTAATTTCATTTAATGTTAGCTCGTTTAAATACATAATTTGCCTTTTGAGATTAGCCATCCTTGAACATAGTTTTTCGTAGTGAAAAATATAAAATTAAGATTTGGCCGGCGTTAGTTGTTCTAAACTGCCCTTTTTGTAATAAAAGCATGTCGAGGAGTTGCTTAGATGAAATACTAAATGAAAACAGTTGACGTCAGACGAAATTAAACTAGAAGTTTTTCAATTTAACTTAAATAATTACTGAAAACCATCGATAAGACTAATTAACAAGACGGTACTATCTTTAGTTGTTACATAGAGCTTGTCTTAGTTAGAAAGGGTAATTTACTTTATAGAAACTTTGGAAATAGAATTTGGAATAGTCTTGGAGATTTAAGTCCCAGTCATGAGTCCAAGCATTTGGAATGTTTGAACTACTCCCAACATTTTACGGGAGTAGTTTTCTGTTGAGTCAGTTAATTGCTGCTAAATAGCACTTTCCCTAAAATGTCAGAGAGAGGGTAATGCAAACATTTTTTTAAATAAATCCACCTTTCCCCAAACTTTTTTATAATTTGGTCATTGGTTTCCCATTTCTCGTTTTTCTCTTATTTTTCATTTTTGTGGAATGGTAGGTCTTACATTACTGCTTTTAAGCTTTCTTTTCAGTTTGCTTGTACGTTAAGTAGTACCTTCTGGTGGTCTTTGGTTTTACATTCTTGTTTTGAATGTCTCAATAAGAATACATTGAAATTCAGTCTGAGTTCCTACTGAAATTAGTTCTCAGACCTTTCATTGTATCGCCAGAGTCAACTTATTCAACTGTTTATTGTCTCATTGTTTACGCCTCTCACGCGCCTTTTTTTTTCTATAAGGCATTTTTAAGCTGTTCTTAATAGATCAATTAAGCTTGAACTGGAAATCAACTGCGTTAGTAAAGTCATTAGAAAATTAGTTGTAGAAGTCTATGCCTCTCTCTTCCTTTTATAGATCTTGAGATTCTTGAAAATTTCGACTTTGTTTCATATATATTACCAAGTTTCTTGTTTATACCCTCGACACACTGAGAGTTTAATTGTCATTAAAGTAAATGACCATTTAGTTAAATTACCATTTCTATTGCTAGCAGACACACACTAAGCAGTATTAAAATTGTGAGTTTGCGCAGTGAAGTGACATGGGCGCGCGACAACTTATAATTTTGACAAATATAAACAACAACTTAACCTCGCTTTTTTTAATTTGAATTTAAATGGGCGCAGATGGGTTTTTTTATTTATAATTAAAAGCATTGTAAAATAGTATATAAAAAGTAAATTTCAATTACTTTGTAATATTGTCACTCGTTGAACTCACAGAACGTTGTCGTATATCAGCTGAGTGTGAGCTGCCATAAGTATTGACACCCCGCGCAATTCAAAAATGAAGGCGATGTTTACCGACAACTGCAGATTGCCTTTCTCGAAACGACATCGGAATTTCAATCACCATTTTGTATAAATGGTGTTTTAAATGATCATTAAGAAAATGATGAAGTGACACACACCAAAATAAATTCCCAATTCAGAGTTAATGATCATTAAACTCTCAGTGTGTCGAGGGTATTACCCTCATATTTCAAGATTAGCTCCAGGGCACATTAGACCCGGTATGCCACAGCCCAACTCAGGAAAAATCTACTCCACTCAATTAAAACCGTCCTAGCAACTGATTGGCTGAAATTCCTGAGTTAGGCTGTGCTGTTTTGGGTCCATTGTGCAGATTCTTAATTAGCGTGGGGTTATAGCAAAACGGTGTCCAGTTAATTGGTTGTCAAGCTGTTTTCCAAATATTATTGTGTCAAATCTCTATACAGTCAATCTAGTTGTTTGGGGGCAAGTATAGCTGAACAGTTAATGAAAGAAATCTTAATGTTTTATAAAACATTAATTTGTTACGATACAGGGTGGAATCGGATTGGGCAACCAAAGCTCGATTTGGGCCCGGTTGAAGCCTTTAAAATGTGTGGCGAGCCGCAAGAGAAACGATATAATTACAGTAAAGTATTTTAATTGCATAGTTATGTCATGCGGATCAACTTTCACCGAGTTTCAATTGAACAATAATAAGATTTGTTTGTTCATTTGTTAATTATGCTCATTTTTACGATGACGGAGTGAAAATACGTGCAGTAGAAACTAAGGTTTGGACAAATGGTAGGCCTAGGAGAGTAGAGGCCAATTTACACTCAGTGTACTAGTTATCCACTGTTTTCTTGCATGTTTTGACACGAACGCTTTGTTATTACTTTGAGCGCTTGCAGCGTCAACTCGAACACACCCTCAATATCTTATCAAATGTTTGCAATTTACCTACATGTAAGTAAGCAACGTATTTTGCAGATCATTGAATCCAATACGTAACTTTTGTTTATTAAATTTCTTTAAATAACTAATGATCAAAGTTACGCAAGGTATCATTGTAAGTAACGCAAGGTTAGATTATATGAAGAAGTTTTTGTGAGAATGACGAGCAATGTTTTTTAATAATTGTTAGTTTTATCTTTTTTGCAACTATTTCGTTCAAAGATTGAAAACTATATTATATAATCATGAAGGTATTCAGAACACAGGATATGTTCATGCAAGGTGTGTTGCCTACCTATATGTAGCGTCGTAAACTGGGCGCAGTGTATACAATGTGTCCAATTTATTTCGCTGCATGTAGGTAGACAACACATTAGGCAAGTAAGTAAATCTCATATGCCACTTTTGTTTGTTAAATTTCTTTAAAAGTTGTAAGAAACAAGATGTCATTACAGGTAATGTGAGGTTAGATCATTGCTAAATATAAAAGAATTCTTGTCAAAATGACAAGTATACCAATAATTTTTGGATTTTCTGTTTTTCAGAGTTATCTTTTTTAAAAATTCGTTTCAGTTTATTCAAATCTTTTTATTTATTTCTTGGGAAATTACTTTTAGATAGACGCATCCTCAATATTAAGATGAAATAAGAGTTGCCTTCTACATTTCTCTTATTTAGATGCATTCTCTGGGGCTTGAACTCGATGCTCTTGATACGTAGTACTTCTGTTAAACAACTAAGCTAGTGGGTGTTGATGAGGAAAGTAATAAATAAACCAAACGTAAACTAACAATAGGTAACATCACGAATAAATAATTTAGTAGTGAATGCTTAATCACCCTAAAGATAAAAGATCTAAAAGTTAGTACAATTAATAACAAATAATGAAAAAATCATTTTTAATTGCCTGAACGTTATTTTCAGCAGTAGGATCAAATTGTTTGTACGTTCTTCGGCGCAACAACATTTCCAATAACCATGAAAGTGGTAAGAGATCGATTCAAGAACAAGAAAAGAGACTTTATTCTTTGGTTCTATTGAAGTTAATTAAGCTTGTTAATTAGTTTACCTATAGTTTTTAAAGGAGACGGGGACATTCCAACTGAAAATATTTGAAACAGATTTCAGCTGAATTCAATCATGCGAGGTAAATCGTCTTAGTATTGTTACAAAAAATTTTGCTATTGAGCCCGTATCCTTTGTTGACAAATGTAAATTGTTGGTTGGATAGCACGTTGTTGCATCTATCTTTCTGATATGTCTTGACTAATTTCTATGTTTTCAAAACTGTGTGCCCCGAGGCAGTTCCCGTACTGGTTAACTCCTAAAGCCGGTCCTGCTTTTACTTAATTAATTCTGGGCAAAGGACAATTTACGAAAACATATAATGTTAGACGCAACGCTATTTTTTCATGTTTTAGTAATGAACCATTAAAGTAAATCTATAAAACGAAAGACGTATACGTCGATGATATGAAATTATACAGGGTGTTCAGCTAGGAATATGGAACAGTGAAATATTTCAGTAACGGGCGAAGATTCTAAAACTGCATGAAAATGAAGTTTTAAGTGTCGTTTGGAATCTTTAGTTTCCATTCATTCCTGCTAGGTGGCACTTACCTTCGACTTACCTCACATTGATGAAAGCTAATTACATTTTTGTGAAATTACAAAATCTAAAAAAGAAGCAGTAAACACATTAGAAACACTTTAGATATTGTTTACCCAAGTAGCTTAGAGGTTTGTTTCGTTGTCAATCGTCCAGAAGCCATTCACCTACAGCACTGTTAATCGTTGCTTGCTCCTGGACACAGGAGCTCTAATAAGGAAACGTTGATATAAATATATGACATATGTTACAAACTTCTGTTACGAGGTTTTTTCTTGTAAACTCGAGTTGCGCAGGTTTAGCAAACTGAAGTATAGAGGTATTCTGCAGTTGAATGTGCACTACGGACCACTAGAAGTGTCTAAAGACACTTGTCTCGAGAAAGGCTTTTTGGACAAAGTACGGTGGTGATTTATCATTGCCTTTTCTAAGAATCCTATATAGGTTTTCATTATGAATTAATTTCGAGTCGCTCGATCAACAACTTTCTGACTAAAGGACCGAGCCGTTATCACTCCTCGTCTAACTAAAATTCCAATGTACTAAATGATATGGAAACAAAAATCTGCGGTCTTTGTATTGAACTAAAAGGCACGGTAGAGTTGAGCGGTATTGTCCGAATTTCTGCTACAGTGTACTGCGTACTACTAGTACTGAAGAACGAGCTTACAATCGCAGTAAGGGCGATAAGTACTACAGTAATAATCATCTGGAAACTAGGCAGGCATAGTTATTCTCTCTATATGGACACTAAAAATTACCAAAACCTATGTACGATGGAATCAATATTTGTTTACTTGAAGCAAGTTTCAGGCTCGACTACTGAAGGTTAGATCGTACAACTTAGAATTATGGCAATATTACACAGAAAAAAAGTTGCAGTTAAAAGTTCTCCAATTGGAGTGATACCTACTACAATCGGTAGTAAATATAGTGACGGCAACAGGCTATGGTATATTTTACCAAACATTTGTAGTAACTGGTACAATGTAAAATATACTACAAATTGTTGTTAAAACATCAACTACATTTTGTAGTTAATATTACATATCTCTACCATGTTTAAGTTACTGCAGATGTATAGTTACTCTAACAGCAAATTTTCATTATCATTACCCTGCGTTGTAGTAAAAATTGCATAGGTACTATAGTAGAATATACTTTCCTTAGAAGTGTTAATTTTACAGTTTTGGTAAATATAACTAATTTAAAAGTTAATTTTAACACTAAATTCTATGTAGATATGACGTTTAATTACTGTTGAATATATATACGGCTTTGTAAAACTTACCTAAATACTATGTAATTACTCCTACAAATTGGTAGACAATTTTACTTAACTAGAGTGTTTTTTATACAACTCAGAATGCTATTTTAACAAGTAGACATTTATCAGAAATAAAGGACAACGATCCATTAGATCCATATATTGTGTCTCCCACAAATAATAATTCGTACAAGGATTAACTAAAGATACTTCCCAATGATCGTTTCGTCTTTGTTTGGACGCATCAGTGAAGGATAATGTAAGTCAATGCTTCCTGCTTCATACTGGTTATATACTAATCAAGTATAACATTTAACAGCATGAAAATACGAAGACGCCATCTAATAACACCGCCCAAACATACGAACGGCTAATCCAACTCGTCGATTTTAACTAATGCTTGTGTAAAGCACATGAGTACTATTTTGCTTGGTAAACTCAACCATATTGTAAAAGTAAGAATTACAGCAATGTAGTAAAATTTACTAAAAAGTTTTATCCACAATGAAACATTAAAATTAACTATTACTGTAGTAGAGAATGGGTTAGACGTAGTGTAGTATTTACTGCAATTGAGGTGTTTACAACGACAGCATTTTTACTACATCGACTTTGTAATTTTAACCACAGCTTTTTTTTCTGTGTACTGCGAGCAAATTTATTATTGTAAAAATATGGAAATATAGGGAAACATTAGATAAATAATGCTCATATTTGTATAATTTTCAATGCTTAGTACAGTAATTAGTTTCAAATTCAGAATAAGAAATAAATAAGAAATATAGAACAATATAGTTTTAGAAATTTTTTATTTTGGGCAATATATATGGGGCAACATTTTCCACAATATTTACTACTTGTTATTTAAAGATTTAGTATTGCTTGTGTTTCGGTTCTTTAGAAATGTAAAGGTGTAAGGTTAGTTTTTTTAGAAAATGAGATACGCATTTATTAACGCATAGCAGACTATTTTGGAACACGTAAAACTCTCAACTTCAGAACACAACCAACAGGCTTTCTGCATTATTAAGTCGTAAAGAAACGATTATCAAACACCTATGTTTTTCAACATTCATTGCAAGATCGTAATTTCTTCCTAGGCAATGATTGCCTGGCACATTTTCTGGTATCAACAGTGGTCGAAGTGGCAAATATTTTTACCGTTATGGACTCAGTGTCGTATTAACCTCTTTTTGTGCTCTACCCAATCTACAGTTTGTGGGTTTTTGGGAGACCCCCCTCTATATGATTATTTTGTGGAACTTCCCTGGGGGATCTTTCCTTTAGAAACTGAAAATTGAAGGGGGCTGGTGGGCCCGTCGGGGCGATGGGCCCCACGCAACTGCGTGTTTTGCGTAATGATAGATCCGGCCCTGTATGGACGTAATATGTGTATGTGACCTTCTCCGGCTTTATGTCAAAAATCAAATAGCGAGCTCGGATCGACTTTAGTGTAAAATAGGTGGTCAGCAGATGTTTGATATATGTATATGGAGAACACACTGTGAGAAAAACCATGGAAAACTGGACAGAAGGCATCTGGGTTGGTGGCATTAAAATCAGTAACTTGCGATATGCGGATGACACTGTATTACTAGCACACACAAACTAGAAGAACTTATAACTCGATTAGAAATAACTAGTAATGACTTGCTGTGAACCAAGAAAAACCAAAATTATTGTAGTAGACAGAAAAAATAACAACCAGCCGGAGATAACGCAAATAGGACAATGCCGAGTATTAAACACCTTTATATATCTCGGAGCACAAATAAATAATAACGAAGGGTGTACAGATGATGTTAGACGAAGATGCAAAATGGCCAAAAGAGCAGCCAAGGATCTCTAAAAAACATCAACGGACAGTAACATAACGATGAACACCAAAAAACAAGTAATTAAAACATTAATATTTCCCATACTGCTGCACGGTGCTGAATCGTGGACCCTTAAAGCGCAAGACAAAAGGAAGATTGAGGCAATAGAAATGTGGTGCTAAAGACGAATACTTCGTGTTCCCTGGTCAGCAAGAAGAACAAATCAGTCAATCCTGGAAGACATTAATGAACCACAACGGCTACGTGCAACCAAAGACTTCAGAATCATGAAATGTTTTGGTGATATACCTAGAAGAAACCCTGACAACATTGAGCGATTAGTTGTATATGGGAAGATGGAGGATTCCAGACCAAGAGAAAGATCACCAAGAAGATGAAGCGACCAAATAAAAGTAGCTACAAACTTATCTATACAAGAAGCTAACAGGGAAGCGAACAACAAAGCAGGATGTAGAGAAATAATAAGAAAAGCCACAAAAAAAGCTAACAATGACCACGACTCCCCTGACAAGAGGATACGAAGAAGAAGAAGAAGAAGATATTCGAGATAAAAACTAAATACCTAAAACTTTCGTCATAAGGCGGATTTCTTCAGAAAGGATTACATATACAAAATACTAAATTTAATAAACCAGTAAACAAATTTTCTATTAATTAAACAGAAGAAAAAAAACCATCACTAAAGTTGGTTCCATATGACTTGATAGTCAGACGTCAAACTAGGAGGTTGACGGGCACTACACTTTGAATAGTTAGTATGCAGCCGTCCTGATAAGATCCATATCTTGACGTATTCTCCAGGTTGAACAAATGAAGTGCGGCCCAACACATTTTATAAATAATATTGAAGACACTGTGGCCACTTTCAGTTTATTCTTCAAATCAGAGTAAACGATGTTCATTGCACTGAATATTTGTTTGTATTAGGCAGTAGATACAATTAAGGTATTGGCAGTCTTCATTGGTAAACTTATAGATTCGGATACTTTATTACTGATTTCTACATAGTCCCTAAAACTTCGTATATAGTCATGACCGGTTAGTCGAAACCTTTCACACAACAACACAACACACTCTTCTCCGTACCTTAAATTAACTTCATGTGGCTATTGATTACGGTCAAATATTTCTAATGCTTTTATAAAATCATCACAATCATCTGGAATGTGAGGTTCCATTCCAGATCTATATGACGAGGAAAACCTTAGCAAATGCTGGCGAAAATCTTCCGCTAAACTTCTATAAAACATCGTGCAATTTCACACCACTAAATTCACGTATGGATATAAACCTTTCTGCTTTTTTGAAGTATGAACACGGATTCTGTAGCATTAACTCCATCACACGAATTTGCCGTAAAATGAAGACATGAGCACCAGAAAGTTTTTCCTGGTCTTTGTAATTTTAAAGATAAATACGAAAGTTCTGAAAGAGCATTATATAACAGGCCTAAATTATGGACAAATCCTATTTTGGTTAATCTTTCTCTTAATCCAGAAAATGAGCATCTCTCTTTACTCTGCCTTAAAACATCTCTAGAAGCATTGTTATAATGCTGATACAGAGCTCTGTAGTTGTTCTATACAGCTTTAACGGATCTTAAACTTAAGTATACGTCCTATAGAATATAGTTAAATGGCTAAGTTTGCTGCACACTATTTTAATTCGTTCTGATTTTTTGGCGAGGTATTATACAAGCTATACAGTTTGTCGAAAAATATTTTAAAGTGATAGATGCTTTCAATTGCATTCGACACATCATTGACTGCACCATCCTTTCAAAAACGGCAAAACTAGAATGGCAGAAGGAAAAACGAAAACCGATAAAGAACCGTATTTATCATGGAAAATTATAATATAGAACAGTAGTAAGTTCGAGTTGCTACAAACGCATACCGGTATGGTATTTCTATAGAAATAAGTTTAGGTATGTTCAGAAAAAATATAAAAAGTACCGGTATGCCACACCATCGTATACCGCCTCACTTCGATCACTGGGTATCAAATCAATATTCCCATTATTAATATTCTCAATATTCGGTAATATGATACTTATAAGAGAGCCGACAACTTTCCAAGAATATTTACGTGTGAGGATATTACTAACTGGCAATATTACTTACGGCACTTTGCTCATTGCACATTTCGCTTAAGCAGTTTATACCTTTTCAATTTCAAATTTGGAACAATCAACCTCAAATTGAAGTTGAAAAGTTATAGTTACCACTAACTATGAGAAAGACATTGTCACCATTTGGGGAAATGATTACGAAAGAATTGTAGAACTGCAAATGGAAGAGCACGATAAGATGTCAGAATCCACGTAAAATGTATTTTTGACACGTGCTTCATTACCTCTAAATTTAGGAATAAGCAGAATGAGTGGTATGAAAAACAGAATTATCAGAACAAATATGTGTGCTTTGAATTAAAATATATGAATAAATAATCAATGTAATGATGCAAACGAATCTTCAGTACAACTGATGAACGAGAAATGATTGCCGAAAAAGGTACTGCTGTTTTACACTGGTCTATATATATATCCATATTTTACTGCTGACTTTGACCTTTCAGTGTCACTTCTGGTTTCATCAGAATAGCACCGAGCGTTGTACAGAAGTAGCTTTTGCTCTTTACAAAATATTTTCGAAGTAGAGTTATGTCTACTTAATTCTCTTATTGAAGAAACAATAACATTAATACTTGTAAACGATTAGTAATATGAATTAATTGAAGGTCTTGATTTTACGACTTAACTTTTCAGCACGTATTTCATTAATGAAGAAAATTTAACCAACGACTTGATGTCAGATTGTTATGAAGAAACTTTGATCTTATTTATTTAAAAAATGAACAATAAAATGAAGTTACTTTTGAAATTCCATTATCTGCAATATGTGTTGCCTATCCACTTTGCAACACGATAAGATGTGCAGACCGTATACAATGTGTTCAAGATTTTTTATGCTATAAATTAATGCATTCATTCTGCAGTACCCTGGCCTGCACGATCACCTGATCTAACACCATTAGATTTCTTTCCTCTGGGGTTATATCAAGAATCATGTGCTTAACGAAAATTTTGAAGATGAACAGTAATTATTACAGTTAGTCACAGCAGCGTTCAACATAAAAAATCAAAATCAAAATAACCCTATCATGTTTACATCATTAGAATCGTGACAAACGAGCTATCCAAAACAATTTTCAATTGTTCTTCCCCCTATTTAAAAAAATGAGGTTGATGATGGTTACTCAAAACCGAAACGATGTACAGAAATTTTGTTAGGGTATTTTAATAGAGTACAAAAAGTGGCAATGGAAAAGTGGTTTTAGTTTTCCGATATCTCTTCAAATAAATGAAAGAAAAAAATAAAACCGAAAATCGAGAAATCTACTTTTTTTAAATATCTCAGAAACTATCCAAGATATCTAAATTTTGCAAACGCTAATAAAAAGGTCCTATAAATAGCCAACCTTCATCCCATTTAACCGATCCTGTATCTCTTACCGTTTCTAATATCTCCATGCTGCGCATTCTTATCTTGAACACACTGTACAGCAAATATTTTATGGTCTTTTGACTTATTTTGATTGGCTACCATTACTCGTTGCTATTCTGTGTATTAAAAAGAAATATGCACGGTTGATGGTATATCTACTTCAGGAGAAAAGATTCATTCAGTAATCGGTAGATTTTCACAGCGTGGAAGCAGGCCTTGATAGAACTAAACGAATTGTGCTTTTCAGTAGGCCTACACGCCAAAATATTGAAAAATTGTAAATGTGTCAAACGTGTTTATATATTATTGTACATAATAGTTGTAAATGACAGGATTAGTAAAGCTTTCGTTTATGATTTAACTTTGTTGTTTGTATACCTACATTTTTCAGTAGTAGAATTCGCCAAAACTTACCAACTGTAAGGCTTTTTCTTCTTAATGTCGGTAAGCGTCGCGTCACGTTGTTTAACCGTACTAATTAGTAGTAACACCGCTGAGGGCGCATCAGTCGCTTGTGGGTCTGAATTTTTAATTGATTTTTATTAATTGATTTCATATCTTTTATAGTTTCTGAAATTGTATTGCTAAGAGCGGAGTCTAATTTGGGACATTCAGTATAGTTTCTCACGGATAATAAATGCATATTTAATTTTCTTATTTAAAAATAATAATTATTTTTTATTATAATTACTATTTGCCCCCAAAGAAAATAGTTTTAATATCATTATTGTAAATAAATGTGCCCGCATTAAAACATTTTGGGAAATATTGATCTAAATAATGACTTTTAAATGGATAAATGATTAAATTCCCTAGTTAAAGTTAAACACGGAAAATTAATGTAAAGTAAAGAAATTATGAAATTATTTTCCGCGTTTGAAAATAATTTTACTGGAAACAACTAATAAGTAACACTAAGAAGATGGTAAAGGGCCTTTATTTATTTTAAATTGCATACTGATGGTAAAAATGTTTAAATTCGGTGTACTATTAATAGATATTTACTTCTAGATATGACTGCAATAATTTTGAAATTTATTTTTACGTTTGGACAAGGAAAGTAAATGATAGAGAACATAAAAAGTATAATAGGTCGTAAATTATTTATATTTAGATTCATAATTGCATAATAGTAACTTGCCAAAGAAGCAAAAAACAGCACAAAGAGTTTGGTATTGCATTATAAACGGCCATCATTAAAAAGAAACGTATAAATAAAAAAAGTGATAGGTAATAAAAGAAAGTATGGTGTTTATCTCGAAATGAGTGAATAGAGGGCGGTTTCGCGCCCTTTTAAGCCGGTATAATAGCTTGTTTATTTTCCCACCGCTCACCGCCAATTTCCCGACAGGCCTGTCACCTACGTCCGTGGTGCTTGCTTACATCCTTGCTCTTCTATGCAAAACGGCAAAACATTACAAAGTAGATCAATCTGTGATTTTCGGTAGTGCATGTTGACGTATTTTATCTTGTTTTTTTTACCTTTTAAATTGAGGTTGAAGTAATTGTTAAGTTTTATTTAATTTTTTGATAGATCAAATCGTAATCTAGTGATCCGTGGTGTGAAAAGTGCGTTTTGTTGACTAACAAACATATAAAATGACCGTGAAAGAAAATAATTTATCGGTAACTGGCAGGCGGTCGCCATCTTTCTCGCAAGTTTTTCTCTTGTGATTTCTTAATTTCGGCTAATTATGTTTTAAGTTATATAAACTGTGGTGTTTACTTGTGAATATCAACATTTGAAAAAATCCATCCGATAATTCGCCCCAGGATTAGGTGAGACTAATTATTAACTAGAAACTTGCACGTTTTGTATTAAGGATGTCTTTTAGTGATAGTCTCGTCATAAGCAGACGGCATTTCTATTACGAATTTTACAGCTATTGTGTAGCCATCATGGTTTGATTGACCATAAAAGTGGATGTGTATTCCTGTGCTCGGATATTTTCGAGGTTAAATTGTTTTCCTTCGAAAATGTAAGTTGAAAATCGTCTTTTAATTTAACCCTTTACACCATCACAATATACTTCAAATATTTTATCAATGGAATACTCTAGTTAGTAAAATTCGTTTTTAGTACTAATCACATGAATGTTTCTAAAAATACACATTATTATCAGTTTCCTATAACGTTGCTACATTAATATTTTTTATGTTAAAGTATAAGAATGTCAATTTATTTACTTATTCGATTACTTTCGTTTTGTTAATAGTAGTGACATGGCAGTAGAATTATTAGATTAGCAAATGTAACAATTTACTAACCAATTGAACTTTTAAAGTCTACTATTTTGAATTCGTTTTCTAGCTAATTTTTTGCTCCGTTGTGTTTCGTAAGTTTAAAAGCGCCGTAGAGCCTTTTATGTGATATTTATGTAGTTCACGCATACCAGAATGAACCTTCTCTACCAAATTAGAAACATCAAAAATATCGCCTACAATTTTCCGTTTAACCGATTAGAACTGATATACCAACATATGGACATTGAAGATGTAAACATTACTATTATTATTAAAGTTGATGTTTTTGTTAAGTTCCGAACTTTCATAACTTATTCCGTTCCTGATTAAAGCACATATTTACACTTAGTAATGTTCTATTTGCAAAGCACATGATCATATTTTCCTTGCATAATTACATCCATTAAATTTTATTTAATAAGAAAGTTACTAGTAATAATAATTTCTATTAATTAATTTCATACTATAATTTAACTACCTAATTGATATTTTTTACATTCCCGCAAGCATCGATTTTTATTTAGTGCAATGTAACTTTCAAATCATTGCTAAGAATATTTCTTATTTTTATGTATGTAACTATTTAGAAGTGGGGCATAACTTAATTTTAGAATGCCAGGTGTGTGTGTGTTTGAATGTATATAGTTGTGTGTGTATAGTATTATATACGAACCAACCAACCAACCAACCTCTATGTGCATTTTATCGTTGGTATCTTTTGAACAAACTGTACTCTTTGGAGTAAAGTCAGGTTAACTCAGGTACAGGCTCTACTACAAATTAAATTCCTTTGAGTCGTTCGTGATATTGGAAATGAATGCTTTAGTTAATAAGAAAGAGAAACTTGTCTGAATGCATTTTTTTTAAATCGTGAAACTCATTTAGCTATGAAAAACCCTTATTGATTAGATAAATATGTTGTTCGTATTGCAATAGATTTTTCCGTTTAATAGTTCAGTTTGTATTTGTATTATGAATATTTTCGTGTCAATATGTTGGTAACCAGACTTCACAGTAGTAAGCATGAGAGAGGGGATGTAAGATATTTACATATCTGACATCTTTTTCCAAGTGAAGATAGGGTGTGGTTTGAATAAGTCATTTTTAAATAGAAATTCATTACTGTTGAAAAAAGCTATTATCAGTCGCGAGCTTCATGTTCGAAAACAAGACCTTGTATAAGTCAACAATAGACTAATCAGTAATCATTTTATGATGGGCCTTGATATCTTGCAGTCGTTCCATGACGTTTGTATATTTATTTCATTACTTTTCGTGGCTTAATTATAAACAATAATTTTAACTTAATAGTAATAAATTTTCTTAGAAAAAGATTTTTGTTTTACTCATTTATACAGAAATACATGTTACTGCAAAGTAAAAGTTAAAATAGCACCTAATATGTCGTAATAGGAAAGGCAGTGCTAAAATAAAAAGAATGTCTTGATTATTTGTTAAGATACGTAAAAGTTCCGGCAACAAGTTGTACATCGATGAAATTCGTAAGAAAAGTATTAAAACTTACTAATTAATGTGAAGGTTAAATCTAAAAATTTTGTTTTTTCTGAATGGATGAACTTTTCCAAGTTTACATAAAAAATAGGATGTGTCGACCCAAAGTTCATATTACAGAAATATTCTAAGAATTATTACTAATTTCTTTGGTTCGTGTATTTTTGTTGTGGCTTTCAAGAGTTGATAAACCATGAAAATAATTTAATCAAAAAGTTATACCGCAATTCTAGAACTTGATTTCGTCAGGTACATATTTTTTGTTTGCTTTCCCGTGGTTAAAACTTGTACAAGAATTTTGTTATTTATAAAGAGAAAGATCAATGTTGATGTGGGTTGGTTCCTGTCTAGTCTCTTCATCGATACTGCTTTTATTATTTACGTTAGCTAAAGTTAGTTAGAAAGTTTATTTGTCAGTGTTCATCTCGAGTCTTTTAACAACTCAGCAGCATTTCCGGCGTTGCTAACAATCTCACTATGAATCTATTGAAGAAGGATCTGACGATCGTAGTGACCACTTCATGATCCTTATGTTTTGCAATATACTAATCAAGAAGTCTGGTTTGTTCAGAATTTCTTATATTCTGAATATGTCACTTGATTGCCTACCAAACGTCCCTATAACATCATAATGGCATCTCTGTGCTTCTTCCACTTTTCACTCATTTGTGAGTCTTTGCAGAGTGTGGATCGCGCCTGGAGTGAGCAGTTGTTATATAGTGACGTTAGGAATCACCATGAACAGCAGTATGTGATCAAGTTTTGAGTGACACTGAACAAGTCCGGTGCTGAGACTCTTGCCATGATCCGTGAAGCCTACGGGGAGAATGCCGTGTCAAAAACGCGAAATGTTGAAAGAAGGAAGGGAGGAAGTCGAGGACAACAACAAGCCGAAATGAGGAAAATGTGGCAAAAGTTAATGAAGAAAGTGTGTGCTAAATTACTTCCAAAGGTTTTGTCCGGACAACAGGAGGAAACCCGTATATCGATTCGTCAGGAGCTAGTAGAACGTGTGGAGCTTGAGCCTAATTTTTCGGACAATGTGATAACCGGTGATGAAACATGAGTGTTCGAGTACGATCCCGAGACGAAAACAAGAGCCCCTCTCTTTGCCCAAAAAGACCTGCATGAGCAAATCAAAAGTGAAATCAATACTCATCATCTTGTTTGACTCAAAGGGTGTTAGCCACAGGAAGTTTGCACCCGCCGGGCAAACAGTGAACGGTCAATTGTACGTGGAAGTGCTCGAGCGGTTGAGGTTAAGGGTCCGTCGCGTCTAAAAGGAGATGCCGATACCCTGAATTCTCCATCACAAGGCTCCGAGTCACACTTTGCTACGCTTAAGGGAGTTACGTAACAATACTGCCTCAGCCTCCACACAGTCCAGACCTGACACCGCCCGAATCTGTTTCTTCTCTAGGATGAACATTATGAAACGCTGGAAAGAGTGGAAGCGGCTTCGACGCAGTGACTGAAGGAGATTCCGATTACAGACTTCCAGGGGGCGTACCATGCGTGACAGCAGCGCTGGCAACGGTGTATTGATGCAGAAAGATATTATTTTGAGGAATTTTAACCCATTGCACATTATATCTGCAATAATCTTTTTTTCATGAATGTAGTCCCGATACTTTTTGGACAGACCCTGTAATTTAGCCTTGAATTAACTAGTCTATAGCGTCTTTCTTAAGTACCATAAGGATGCCAATAACTATTATTTCAAATCTTATCAAAACATCATGTTTGCGATCGATCAGTCGGTCAGTATGATAGTTTCTACTAATGAAAACCATAAACTCTTGGAAAACTAATTATTGGGATTAGAACTGCAAAATTCAGAATTTTTCTTCTAACATGTCTATGACAGAGATGATCCTACCACAAAACCCTGTACCGGTCGAAATCTGACGCTGCAAGGAGAAATGCACACAGTACTCGAGAACCATAAACTCTTGGAAAACTAATTGTTGAGGTTAGAACTGAAAAAAAAAACAAATCTTTCTTTCAACGTGTTCATAACAAAGATGACCCTGCCGTAGAGCTCTGCGCAGGCCGAAATTTTTTGGCCTGGATCTGTTCAATTAGGATCAATCTGAGACTGTCAGGAGTAATGGGCACATTACTAGATAAGCATAAAATTTTTTTGCAAAACGAATTGTTGAGGTTAGAACTGAAAAAAATCAGAAATCTTTCTTCCAACGTGTTCATGACAAAGATGACTCTATCGTACAGATCGGCGCAGGCCGGAAAACTTTGGCCTGGCTCGGTTCAATTAGGATCAATCTGAGACTGTCAGGCGTAACGAACACATTACTTGATAAGCATAAACTGTTTTTGGAAAACGAATTGTTGAGAATAGAACTGAAAAAGCAAGAACTTTTCTTCAAACGTGTTTATGACAAAAATGACCCTACCGTAGAGCTCTGCACAGGCCGAAATTTTTTGGCTCCACTCGGTTTAATTGGGATAAATCTGACGCTGGCATGCGTAATGAACAGAGTACTAAATAACCATAAAGTTTTTTGGAAAACAAATTGTTGGGACTAGAACCTAAAAAGCCGAAACTTTTCCTTCAACGTGTTTGTGACAAAGGCGACTTTACCATAAACTGGCTTGGCTCGACCCGACTGAAAGAACACAGTAAACTTGATTGGAAAACTAATCGTTGGAATTAGAATTGAGAAAACCAACGTGTTGGCGGAGGTTTACAGGCCGAAATCTTTGGTCTGTCCGGTCGGACTAGGATAAATTTGACATGGTCCCAAAAAATCCGCTAACGTTCTTAACCGGTCCGAAAAGCCCGACTCACTCACAAAGTTCGACAGACCTGTTGGTTTCGAACGACCTGAATCGGGGAGTTTTTTGTATCTGTTGGCCATAAGTGCACATTTTGCTGGCAATATAGAGGCAATAACGACAATAGGCGGCAATAACTCGACAATAAACAGCAATGACTGTTTTTCTGTTTTCTTTTACTGACTAACATTATCGTGCAAACGGCAATACGGCAATATAATCAGCAATATGGAAACCTAGTTATTACTGAATATGGGTATAATATCGTACATAATTTAGGCCAGTAGGAAACTTTTCTATCCGATCTAATGACCTGAAACACCCAACCGATTGAGCCGACCGTATCTTTAGTGCGCTTTATTTTGAAAAGACGAAGAATTATGATTATGAAAACTCGAAACAAATGTTATGTAGTACGTGTTAGTTTAATAATCCTTGCCATATACGTAGATACTACTACTACTAATACACTAATTTTCCCAGGAATATCATGATGGCTGAGGAACTAAATAACGCCCCCCCCATCCCGAGTAGACAAGGGTGCGAAGAATCTCTCGCATGACCAGTTTTGATATTGAAAAATGCCGTAGAATAGGCACATGGAATATGCAGAGTCTGTATGAACCCAGGAAAACACAATACAATAAAGGAGATGAGAAGATTGCACGTATCAATTCTAGGGATCGGCGAAATGCGTTGGCGTGAATCTGGCTAATGCAGTGTAGACGATTATGAGATATATTATTCGGGAGAAGACAACAACCGTCATTGAACGGTGTAGCATTCAGACTTTTCAAGGGAGTTAACAAAGGTATCAGAGCTGTGTGTTAGATCTGACGGAGTTATAATGATTCACTTAAACGCGAACCTTAAAACCTCTAACTTAATTAAGCAGAAAGTGACCCGGAGGAACTTGAAAAGTTCTACGCAGACCATTAAAAGCAGAGATATTACCGTTCTGATGGGTGACAATTGTTAGATTGCAGAAGGCAGACAAAATAACATTGTCTGAGATTTTGGACTAGGCGAGTGGAATGAAAGAGGAGACCGCATCACTGATTTCTGTAGAGAAATTAATCTATGCATAATGAATTCCGTTTTTAAACAACTGAAGCGGAGACTATACACGTGGAAATCGCCGGCAGATTCCTCTAAGAACATCGTAAGAAATCAAATCGATTTCATAACAATCAGCGAAATCAGTTAAAACTTTTCCTGGGGCCGACGTCCCCTCTGATCACAGTCTGTTAGTTGCCGACTTAAAGCTAAAGCTTAAACGAATAAAACAACTGCAGTCCTCTAACAAATTGGACATACATAGATACATACATACTTAACAAATAATTTATAGAGAAGTCTTTAGGACGCCGAACATCAAGACAACATCGAAGATCATTGGAAGCAAATTAAATCTGTTATAAGTAACTCAACTGCAAACTTGAAAGGTACCAGTCGGAAACAGCAGCAGTTGACGAATGACGAAATCCTGAGGCTAATGGAGGAGAGACGAAACTACAAGAGTCAAAACACAGAAATATATAAATGAATTAACAAGACAATTAAGAGAAAAAGATACAAGTTGCAAAGGATGTTCTAAAATTGAAGAGTTACAAAGAAGGCACGATGCATGTACAAAAAAATAAATAAAGTAACCGGTTAGTACAGTCGTCCACAAAAATAATGTCTCGATCTCAATGAGTAAAAGCACGTTTATAAAGCTATCTTGCTAATTAGATATTTCTAGTATTTACCAAGTAATTATTCTTTGGTCAATATAGAAGTTTCCGTTCCTATATATCAGAATATTTCTCAATTAAAGTCAGTATCTCTATTTATTTATCTGTAATTGAAACATTACTTTTGTGGATGACTGTACAACAAATGCGCAAATAACATGGTCGACAGAGACGACAAACATTAATCATTACGGACTTAGAGAAAATGGACAGGCGGAAAGAATATATTGAAGAACCGTTTAATGACAAAAGACCCGATCTAGAAATAAAACAGGCAATGACTGGACCTGAGATAACCTTAGATTAAATGGAGCGAGTGATAAAACTAGTCAAGATTAGAAAAGCAACAGGACCCGATGAGATACCAAATGAAATAATAGAACCCTTCGAAACGGTAAAATCTCTCATGCATCTTTTCAATAATATCTATGAGACAGGCTCTATACCAACAGATTGACTGCTGTCAACCTTTGTAGCAATTCCAAAAAAAGCGAATGCGAAAAGATGTAGTGAGCATCGAATCATAAGTTTGATAGGCCATATCTTAATATTCCTCCGAATACTGCACTCAAGAATGTATACAAAAATAGAACAACTTAGTGACACACAGTTTGGATTCCTCAACAACCTTGGAACTACAGAAGCGCTGTTCAGTGTCCAAGTCGTAGGTACAGCGGTGTAGAGATCCAGTTTACTTGTGTTTGGTTGACTTTGAAAAGACTTTTGACCGAATGGAACATAATGAAATGATTACCGTTCCCCAACAAGTGGGCATTGACGATCAAAACCTTCGAATCATCAAAAACCATTACTGGCGTCAACGGGAAAATCAAAGTTGGTCAGAAAGAATACGTCTGAAGAAGTGCAGATTCAAAGAGGAGTCAGATGTAGGGCTGAATCTTATCTCCCCTTATTTTCAACGTCAGTTCCGCGTAGTGTGTATGCACTGGCCCGCGTCAGGCGCACCCGGCCCTCCGGCAGTCCCCGGATGGTGCGTCCTGTTGTAGCTGCTACTGGTAACCTTCGTTTCGGAGGACAAAGACCCAGCAGGCCCCGGAGTGGTGTCTCTTTCCACCTGCGTACGTCGTTGTCTAGGGGGAGAGGCGCGGGTGTATCATTTCCCGTTCTCTCCTGGGTGTCCGTACTCCGAAGTAGGTTTACGGCCCCGAAGTCCCCTTACCACTGTTTGCGTTTACTGCTAACGGCCGCTGCAGAGCTCACCCCCCTACACCGCGCGAGTAGGTGTGTGACCCTGAAAACTATTTGTATGTCGTTTACCACCATTCCGCGAGTACACCACCCGCGACAGCCCATAGATATCTAACCCTATCCATCGCCCCTGTCGCGGGCCCAAACATCGGCCTTCTTCACGCCACTGGGGGCACCAATTTACAACTTCAACTTCAGTTACATTGGGGTCAATGACCCCTAATACAACTACTCGCTCCGACGCTACTCACAGGCCGCCCCAACATCTCGAAGCGGCACTACAACATCCAACACCAATCCATCTGAAGAAACCTCCGGCCAATGGCGACGCCCTTAGAAGTCCTTTTCACCGTCCAACAACATTGACTGCAAGCCACGCCTACCAGGCCCCGCCTACACTTCAGGTACATACAACATACAACTTCTATTAACATCAACACCAAACGCCGCCTAGCTCTCACCTTCGCACCAACATCAGCGATAGTACTGGACGCCGACACCATTCCATGCCGCCAACGGCCCTCCTCGTGACACTGCTAACTAGGAATTACCAGGTCAACATCTTTCCGACTTCAATGGTTGGTCGCGTGCCGATGACCTCAAACGATGAACGTCCTCTGCCTCGCTATCCAATAATATATGCCATCTTCAGCTGAAGAAGTCCCACGGGGGGACTTAAAACGGCCTCCCGCTTCCGGCGGGGAATTAACGTCGACATCATCACATCATTTTCAACATCTACTCTGAATTTATCTTTAAGGAAACATTAGAGGGTATAAATAATGGCATTAAATGCAATGGCGTTAACATTAATAATTTATAATAATAAATAAATAAATAAATAATTTAAGATATGCCGATGACACCGTATTGATTGCAAGCAGTTGCGAACAACTAATTAATAGAGTTACCGAAGTTTGTGACATATAGATTAATTCAACATCACAAAGACAAAGATTATAGTCATCAGTAAAACGCCAATACAGCCAGAAATTATCACAGCAACTTGAGAGAACCGACAACTTCATCTACTGCATTCTTCAAGATAAAAAAATCCTATGTGGAAAAAACGTTACTTTGAAACTGAAAATTAGATTGATAAGATGCTACATATTCTGGACACTTTTAAATGGTATCGAAGGCTGGACCCACTCTTCAGAAAAGTTGAAGTTGAATGTGGGTGTACCGGAGGGTGCTGCGAATATCCTGGATGGACAGGGTGCAAAATGAAATAGTTATACATCGAATGGACAAAAATACAGAGATAATAAGAACAATGGGAAAAATCAAGGGCACAAGAAAAGAGATATACATAGCTCGGGGCGTTCTCTGAGGAAACCAACAAACTTTTATCATGTGTTCTATGGGTTATATTTAAAGATTTTCGCAATCAAGAAGTTGAATTTACTCGATATGGTATTAACACGCGTGATGGTCACGCCTGGGCGCATCAGAACCGACATAATGTGCTTTTAGCAAACTATCAATATCGCTTTCCTGTAAACGTACGGTGTAAATCACGAAAAAAACATTTTATTAGACCACACTTCATTGAAGAATTTCTTACGGCATGTTCTTTCAACAAGATGGAGCACCACTGCACCTTGGTATGCAAAAAGGTGGGTGGGAAAGAGTGACCCTTTGGGCTGCTCTGTCATCTGACCTATCGTCTCTAGATTCTTTCTTGTGGGCTTGTCTCAATTCGAGTATACAATAATGGTAAGCCGGACACGCGTCCAGAGTTTATTGTAACAATGACTCTCACAGATAGTGCACATTAACTTTTTTCTTCAGAAGTAAAAATTCACCGGTTTCCTCGGGGAACACTCTGTATATATGCAGGTTTGAAATCTCCATCTAGATCTTCCTAGTTCCATGCCTATGTACCGAAACTTGGATTGATCTCGGAAAAAACGATTATTGGAGATCCACAGTTTTAGTTCCTAAAGCCAAAACTGTCATATTTGTGTTTTGCATTTATACTGCTAGGCGAGGACCATACATTTAAAGATCTTTTGGTGCATCTTTCTTACAGGAATCAAATTGGAAATAAAAACAAATATTGGGTTAGGTGTCATGGTTTGGCATAAAATCAAACCAACGCTACCTGATGTCATAGTTTTCCTCTTCTTGTTTCAGCTTTTATTAAAATACGTCTTAGGGGCCCAGGCTAATTTACTTCAGATTTTTGTAAGAATGAATGAAAATCAAATTCTGTCAATACGAAGTGGAAGATTTAAGATACAACTACAGTCGACGCTCAAAGTTTCGGGCTTGCCAAGTGCTCCTGAGTATCAAATTGGACAAATTCTAACTTGCTCGCCAATTAGTCTACACAGTTTAATTTAAAGTTCCTAAACGCCTATAGTTGTTTATTGACAAATTCAGCTATTACAGGAACTCTGATCAAACTTAGTTTATACAAGGTGTCCACTAAAGCCCTAACCAAATTCATAGGGTAGATTCTACTTATGGCTAAAAATAAGAAGAACGTTGCTGAACTGAGGGTTAGTAAGAAATTAACATAGAACGTTGCAGAATAAATGCTATACTTGGTCTAGCAATTACGAAATCTTTGTCAAAATTTCTTAAAGCTAGAGAATCAATGAAATGGTTGTAATTTTCTTAAAACTCCATTTTATACAACTTTGGTGTAGGTTACTAAAATAATTGGTAATCAATATTAATAACTAACAAAATTTCTATTTGCAACCTTTTCCTTAAATCATGCTGAATGGCAGATTTCAAAAACGGGATATGTACGAAGAGTATTTCCTGACTGAAGATTTTACCCGAAACAGTCGAACAAGATAGGCAATGCTAGTGTTGTCCGTGTCCAAAAGTACTGTTTCAAGATTTTTTTGAGTTTGAGCATTTCTTGCGTTAGATTACTAGTTTGTAAATTGCTTTCTCCAGGGAGTTTTGGAAGAAGAAAATTATCGAGATTGGTTCAGGATTTGTTGCCGTCAAATGCCAATGGATTAACTAGCAGCGGTTTGGTCATCTAATATGATGAGCAATTTTCAAATAAGAAAAAAGAAGAAGCAAGACCTCTAATCAATTAAGCTTTTTTTTTTGGTGGCTGTTAGAATTTTTTAATATTATACCCTACCTTTTTAAGTATGTTTTAGCAAAATACTACATAATACTTGAAGTGAAATCTGGTGACCCTAAGACGTTTACCTGGCAATATGAGAAACATATAAAAATTGTAGAATTGTAACTTTTTAAACAACTATAGGATGTACAGATGTGGAGAAGAGGAGTGATATTATAACTTTTGTTTACGAGAAACCTAACCGTGCGAACTTGCTTAAATGGAAGAAATTGATAAAAACCCAATGCAAAGCTTATTCATTATTGAAGATTAATTCAATCATTTCGTGGTTTTATAATGTAGAAATGAGTTTTGCAAAAAGGTTATCATGATAAACAGTTCCATCAACACCTATCTGATTGCATTAGAATAATACCCCAAAGCATTCTCAAAACAGCACAATCTTCTCACATTTTCACTGCTAGACGATGATTTCTAACGAACCTAACAGGCCATGAATAATACATCTGGGAATGCAAAGCATAACCACAACTAACTCCGTTTTGTTACTTTTTTTCAAACTTCGGCGGCCATTTTGACCAAGTTCCCGAGGTGATGTCAAAAAACTAAAAGTATACGTTTGTCTTATTTTTTGATGTAGAATACGATTCTAAAGTAATAAGAAATTTTTGAAAATTTTTTAATTTTTGGCCATGTTCCGGAAGAGTTATCAAAAAACGAAGACACCACGTTGTTTTTAGTTTTTGATGTAGAATCCAAATCTGAAGTCAAAATTTCAAAATATGACATAAAATGCGGACAGACAGACTTCGCAAATTCAGTAACGACTCTTTCGGAGTTCGTTGAAAATTGTTAATCTAAGATTCAAATCTGGCGTCAAACGCCAACATACAGCTTTTGTTTTAATTTTGTAGCTATACCATAATTTATAAATTCGAATTTGTAATTTGACATTGAATAAGAATTCAGTTTTGAAAAGTTGTAATTACAAGAAAGAAAACAATATGGAAGGCTGGACCGTAGATTAACAGTAGGTATTTGGAAACTAAAATGACAAGTGCTGATATTCGCTGACCGGATTGTGTACTAAATAAAGACGTTAAAACTTTCCTTACCAAGTTTCATTCCTCTAGAAGGTTTAAGGCTTACAGCAAACAATCCAGAGATACACCAGCATCTTCAGTGTCGAGATTTCGCGAAACAGTAATTTTTAGATCATTTCAGACCTTCACTCAGAATGAAAGGTATGAGGCACCTTACGTTACTACAGTTAAAGACGACGACAATAAAGTTAATAATTCTGCACTTAAATAACATATGATTCACAGAATTTGAGTTCTAGGGAGGCCATAAACGAGTAAATGTAAGTCTTGACTTAGAATGGACAACGGTTTAATGGGACGTAAACAGCGATCATAACTTGGAAACGTCGAAATGTCAATTTAACAGCAAAGCAGTATTGAGTTTGAACTAAGACAAATGAATTTTTTCCACAACCAACCTAGAACTGATACAACCACTTCCAACTCGGGAACATACAATGCTAGTAGATGATGGTCGTAGTTCTGCAAGTTTTTTGGTCAACAATGCGAACACCTTAAAACTATAGCAGAACATCGTTAATACTGTTTGCGGCGTATTGGTTACTTGTAGAGAGGTCTGTGCATTCACTGAAGCAAATTCCTCTCCAGACCACGCTTGTAACTCTTCAATATATGTAGATGCATGAATTGACAGTGGCATCCAGTTTTTAAAATATACATTGGGTAAACTTTAATTCCTAAGAAGTGGATATCAGAATAGATCCCAAACCCGAACTTATCAAGATATCCAAAAATCCTTCGGAGAGGAATTTCCATGCGGTTCCTCTCGACAGTTTCCACTTATACTGTCTATTAACAAGTGCGCTAGTCTTCACGCAGTTGGACGTCTGAGGACGGTAAATGCTCAAATAATGATCCTCGCTTGCATTAGTTTTTTTCTTCCTTCCCTACCTTTTTCCACTGTTAATGTACACGGATAGTCACACTTTGAGGAGACACATTGAGAGTAACGACTACATTACCTGACTTGACCTTACATTCAGCACTCCATTGATTGATATGATTATTAGAAAGAAGAAAGTTTGTAGTCATTAACGAGTATCAATCGGAAATGTTGCCAAAAAAAACATGCTATTAGCCATGAAGTATTTTCCGTGAAATGCAAGTTAGACCGGTCATTTGCTGCTGTTTTATTAAAAGCGTGCCTTAAACTGTACCACTGCATTAAAGAACACCGGGAAGAAAGAATTTTACTTTTAATAAAACATACGAGTATCTTGTCTGATGTTCACGCGATTTAACAGACTTTCTTCAGGATGACGAATTGCCAACTCTTGGGCAGGACGAGCTTTATACTAATAAAACTGTCGGTTCATCTAAGTTGCACTCTAGCATAGAACCGGTAATCTCACAATGCCACCATGGGAGCTTCTATTCTAACAAAATAGTGGGAAGAAAAGTTGGAAATAACAGAAAGCGATTAGAAGAAGATTTTAGCAAAATACTGAGTTTACAAGATGATGAAGTACTCATTTCTAAAGTTTACAGATTCAAATTTACCAGCACAAGGTTTCAAAATCAAATGTTAATTAAACCAGGGCGGTTCATTAGATTGAAATAATTGAATAACGCAGCAACTGTTTGACTGTAGTAGAAGATACGAGGGTATGATGATAATTTGCTAGCGTTGCTATGCATTCAATCTATATATCATTGTAAACTTACAGCCTTCATTTGTTTATACAAACAATATATAATTCATCTGTCAAATCGCTTGTTGTCAGTAGCTGTTCAAAATAAACGTGTTTGTGGTATGTTCCATAATGAAAAATATTGAACATCGTGCTGTCATTAAATTTTTGCATATCAAAGGACTGAAAGATGCAGAAATCTTTGAAGAAATGCAAAATGTATTGGGTGAAAGTGCCACTGTTAACTGAGTGACTGAATTTAAACGCGGTCGTACAAGCATTCAGGATGGACACCGCTCTGGACGACCAGAAACGTCATAACACCAGAAATTGTTACAAAAATCAATGATATGGTTTTGCAGGACAGGCGACTAAAATTGTCTGAAATAGCTAATGCTCTCAGCATTTCAAAAGAGCTAGTGTTCAGTATTGTAAGTACGGAATTATGTATCAAAAAGATTTCAGTGGATCAAAAACGACTTCGTGTGCAAATGTCACAAGAGCGTTTGAACCATTTTAAGAGCAATCCATGTGATTTTGTGGTTCGATTTGTCACGGTGCATCCATCACTATACCCCTGGAACAAAATTACAGTCGAAGCAGTGCAGTGGACTGAATCTGATTGTTCGTATCCAAAGAAGGCCATGGCTATTAAATCAGCTGGTGAGGTAATAGCTACAGTTTTTTGGGATGCAAAAGCGATGCTGATGATCAACTATTTCCCGAAGGGGCAAACGATAAATAGGGAATACTATGCGAATCTTTTAGACCGATTACATCAGAATATCGTAAAAAATTATTTTTCATCAGGATAACGCTGTAACTGCAATGGCCAAAATCAAGGAATTAAAGTATGATTTACTTCCGCACCCACCTTATTCCCCTGATTTGGCTCCCTCTCAGTTCCATCTATTCCCCAACCTAAAAATTTTCCTCGATGGAAAAAGATTTTCATCAGATGAGGAAGTCAAGATCGCTATCGGCGTCTATTTTACAGGTCTTGAGGAAAAAGGCCTTCCGTTTTGGGATCAAAGCTTTGAAACATTTTGAAAAGTAAATATGATTTTGAAACCAAAAGAAACTGTCTTTCATTGTTGGGTTAAGTAATTATTATACCACCATCGTGGCAACATATACAGATGTTTATTTCAGAAAATCTGGATTTTTTATGTCACTTTACGGAGCACCTTGTGTAATCGACATGATTTTAAAAAGTACAGACAGTCGTTTTGTGCAACTTTTCCCAGTAACATTCTGTTTTATATTTCTGCAATTAGCGGCACTATCCTCTTATTGCAGACCGCTGGGCACCCTTTTTACGGGTAAACCGTAAGAGGTACAAATTGGCTGATGTAGAAAAAAAAGTTCCTTATTTTAGGCGTTTTATTGGTGTTTCTGCTTATTCAAAAAAAACGAACAATACTCGATTGAAAAGCTAAATATGTTTGTAACTAATAAGAATAGAAACAAGCTGTAAAGAGGAAGTATTGGAAAGTTTTATTCTCAATAGAGTAAATACAGTGTGTCCGCATTTCGATGCTCACTACTGGGATCTCGGAAATTGTAAGAGATACGAAGTCGGTTAAATTAGAAAAGATTTGGCTATTTAACAGATCAGTTTACTTATGCTTTTGTTTTTTCAAAAAAGTTCACGGCTTACTAGGTATTTGCTAAAAACGAAATTATCTTATTTTTTTTAAGTGAAATATCTCAGGAACGAGCAAAGATAGAAAAGAACAACAAAGAGGGTGTTTTAGAGAATTTACTCGGAAACACAAAAAAATAATTTTCGCAATTGTCTTTTGTTTTACTTCGGCGGTGAAACGTAAATCTAAATTCTTTCTAATGGAACGCCTGCTTGATTTCCATATTACTGAACTGCACTCCTTAAATGCTTTACAGTAATACATGGTTTGATATAGCTATTCTTTTGTTTTACCGAGTTATGAAGTGAAAATCATTTTTCATCATAGTGTTCCATGACATCTAACACACAAAGTCGTGGAGTTTTATCAAAGAAATTCATTTGTTATGCAAAAATTACTAAAACAATATAAATACGCTTTTATGAGTCATTAGTTGTTTATTTGATGCTATCTGTGAAGTATCTTAAAAGCGTCTTTTGCTTTGTTTTAGCAATTGTTACATAACAAATGGATATGTTTAAAGCCATGGCACACTAAGTGTTAAAAGAGTTTCGTTTTTCGCAAATATCGAGTAAGCGGTGAACTTTTTTAAAAAAACAAAAGCATAAGTAAACTGATTTTCAAAATAGCCAAATTTCATCTAATTTAACCGACTTCGTATCTCTTACAATTTCCGAGATCCCAATAGTGAGCATCGAAATTGGGACACACTGTATATACTGACTGATGAAAATTTGAATAAAATCTATCTATCCGTTGTTGTTTTGTTTGTTTGTTTGCACTTAGTATCAATAAATTTTAAGAAATAAAACAATCGGTGTGTAATAACTGTCAATTTTGCCAACTGTTTGTTCACTATTGTCTTCTGAACATTTACAAGAATGCCAAGAGTTCGTCAACATGAAAATTATCGGCAATTAAATGATTTTGAATGTGGCCGTATTATCGGCATGAGAAAGCCAGACGTTCGCTTAGAGATATTGCTAGCCGTGTAAACCGTGATGTTGCAACGGTGTTGGTCCAGATTGTCCGAAGAAGGGGTTTAACAACGTCGTCCTGGATTTGGCCGTCCCCGGAGGACTACAGATCGTGAAGAATGTCGTTTAAGATTTTGGCCACAAGAGACAAATTTTCCAACAACTCGTTCAATTGCAAATGACTGGATGGGAGGTGTAGGACACGGAATGTCAATGTAATCTGTTTATCGCCGGATAAAATCTTATGGGCTGTGTTCGTATTGTCCATTTTTGTGTCTTCCTCTTACCCCACTTCACCGTGTCCGCAGGCTACAATGGAGCAGCGAAAGAGCGAATTGGGTACAAGAGTGGCATCAAATTATATTCAGTGATGAGTCTCGATTTTGTTTGTGGGCCCACGACGGTCGTAAGAGGGTCAGGCGGATTTTTTGTGGACTGCAACCCCCTCACACAAGGAATGATGATATGGGATGCAATATGTTATGGTAACAGATAACTCTTAGTCTTCCTTGACGGCAACTTAAACACAGCCGGTTACATTGCCAATGTGCTGGAGCTTGTTGCACTTCCATATCTTCGGGGGCTGAAACACGCTTTTTGGAAGGACCTAACGTTGTCGTCCTCCCATGGCCTGCTCGGTCTCCTGATTTGTCACCCATTGAACATGTATGGAATGTGATCGGTAGGCGGCTGAGTAATTTACCACACCCTCCAGACAACTTGCACCATCTTTGGCTGCGGATTCAGGAAGCTTGGAATGATATACCACAAGCCGATATTGATCACTTGATTGACTGCATGCCACGCCGTCTAAATGAGTGCATAGCAAATCGTGGCGAAGCAACTCATTCTTGAAAAAACTTTTTTTATTTCTGTTCTTTTGTTTTCAAATTTTATCGTTTGTTTGTAGTTATGAGTTACATCGTTTGTAAAAATTTCAATAAAATCGCTCAACTAATTCTAGGTGTTGCGATTTTTATGGAAGTCGGTATACTTTCCCAATGGTTTACGATTTTTATACAAATATCCGAGCCTATATGCGCATCTTGTTTAATAGAACGCCTACTTTATTTTGATCACTGAATAGCTCTCTTTTGAATGACACTAGTTTCCAAAATGTAGATGTGGTGGTTACTTATGATGTTAAAATCGCCCTTTATCTTTACGTGTCGACTATAATTGCAATAATTTGAACTAAAATTAGTTTTATCGTTCCGTTTTTTGTAAAACCAAATAACGATTTAAGCTACAAATCTGGTTTTGAGCGTAGAATATTTATCGTCGGGCCGTTTTGTTAGAATTATTATTTTTGCATTTTAACATTTTTGTTTGAATTTCGAAAAGTTTTTGCGTGAACTTACTCTAAAATTGTCTACTCTTTTCCATAGATTCATGATGAAGCCCTTGTTCGAAAGAATGGTTCCATGTCACCTTAATCTGAAACAGATGTTTATCATCAGTGATGGATTTCTTACACGTACAGCTGTATGATTGGGGACATAGACGGATGTATTCTGCTTACAAGCACTACATTAAAGAAAACTCTGCCATAAAGGATTTTTGTCAACGCAAGAAATAAGTCGTGGCCATGATCATTTATTGTAACGAGCTCAATCTACATTTCTCCAATGTAAGTGTGTCAGGAAAGGTCAACAAAGATTTTTGTTGTTACTGACATCCAGAATATTAGTTCGCGACGGAATTTCTGCGAAGGGGGGGAGAGGGAGATTTTCAATTTTTGACGACTGTAGCAACGATTGTAATTCGTTACTCAATAAGATCATACCATTAGATGCAGATTAACTGGGAATGAAGCAAGAGGGAAAAATACTTCCAGTCACAACATCTTTTTCCTCTATTCCAAAATGTGCGAACATTATAGGAGAACGGAATACTCGAGTATCAGACCCGTTGAAGTAGGTGGTTTTGACACACAGATGAATTCTTAAATTTCAATTTTCTTTGTTATTTTGATTTTTTAATTTTTTTTAATGTGGTGCATTTGTTGGAAGCATAATCTTAACCAAAACTTACAAAAAGAAATTCTTATTTGAAAAAAAAATTTTTGACCAACTTGCAAGTGAAAATTGAAGTTTGAGCATTCACCCCCTGGTTCCAGATAGTTGATGTTTGATACCAAACAAAAGCTAGTTCTATGTTCTCTTAAATCTTAAATAGCAGATACAGGGTGTTCCATTTAAATAAATGAGAAAAATAATGATTTACGTTTCTCGATCACCCTATATAAAAAAATCATCTGTAGGATAATTCAGAAAGTAGAACTCGTTTTTATGTATATCACTCAAATTAGTAAAGCGACTTGAACTGCTGTATGAAAAGGTACATAAACGAATGCATTGTGGAACGTGGACTAATTTTTTCAAACTTTAAGGGTTATAATTAGATGGGGAATAGTTTAGATGGTCTTTTAATCATTATGTTTGCTTACTGCATGTTAGTTGACTAATGCAAATCTAAATTTTGATTTACTTAACTGCTTTCAGCCATAATTGTCACCCCGTATTTACTGATCTGACCTATGTATAGAAAACAATAGTAGGAAAGTTTGTTCTCGAAAGATTTTATGGCAAAAATATGTATTTAAAATTATCAATTGGGTTTTGAGTTTTTATTGAAAAATATTGTGTTTGTGCTTTTTAATAAAGTTATGACGAAAACTTTTAATTGTTACAACTGAACTTTTGAACTTTTCTTTTGATGTCATACAAATCGTGGTGTGCCGTTTCCGTTAATATTTTTTTATTGGATTTAACGTATCTCTTTTCGAATTCTTTAACTTTGTTGTCGTTTCAACTATTCTTCGGAAAACATTTTGGACGATGCAGTTGCAGCCACTCGCGTTTTTATATGATACCGTGATTCCCGTGTGTTACGAGATTTTCAAGAGTCACGAAATTACCGTATCCCACAAGTCACAAGATTTCCGTGGATCACGAGATTTCAGAATACCATGAGTCGCGTAATTTCCATGGTTCACCATATTTCTGTTTTAAAACCAATGCCCATGCGCGTTACCTGGGATATTTAGACGAACTTGGCCTGGGCTTTGCTTGGCGCGGATAAGGTGAAGAAAACTAAGAGTTAATTCCTATTCGCACAACTACCGCCTTTTGGTCTGACACACTGTCTCCCGAACATCTTCACTCCTCAGGGCTGCGATACAAAGGTCAAGTGAGTAGCACTTCATTTCGGTTTCGGACCGACTCACCGTGATTAGTGATATAGGATGGCTCATGACTTATAGTAAACTGCGTGACTGCACGAATATTCTTTTACTTGACTATTTACCCATTGTAACCACTTTTGACATTAATGAACCGCATCGTAGGTCTAGCAGTTTGCAATCTATTGTCGAGACTACTGTTAATACCACGACATAGACCAATTAAACCAAGTTCGGAAACGATTGGACGAGTTTGTCCCGTCTGTCCTCCATAGAACGTAATAATAATAATAATAAACCGTAGAATGACCGTATGGTCGGTTGTTGACGTATTTGTAGCGTGTGATGACACCACGGTTAACCGATGAGTCCGTGGGACTATCGGTCCTTGCCTCCTTGGCTGGCCGGAGTGGAATTGTAAGAACATCTCTCGAGACCTATTAGCTTGTTCCGTCGGTGTTTGTCATCTGTTTCAAAAGGCCCCGCTTGGTGTAGCAAGTTCATCTGTCGCAATGTTCTAGAGATTTGTGAACGTAGAATAGCAAATACCGAGAAAAGCTCTCGAAAATAGATCGTGTACCAGTCCATTAGTGTTTCACAATTTATAACAAACTTAACCTTCTTCTTATCGCAATCAACTTGCAATAGTCAAAAGTAGATTTTACACAAAACTTCCCCGCGTTTGGACTTGTTTCCACTGATGCCTATAAACGAGCTGAATGGGAGGTTTCATTCCGTGATAGAGCAATAGTGTCTATATTATGCAGTGCAGTTAGCATACAAAATACAGTGTGTCCACATTTTGATGCTCACTATTGGGATCTCGGAAATTGTAAGAGATACGAAGTCGGTTTAAATTAGAAAAGATTTGGCTATTTGCGAGATCAATTCTTTTCACGGCTTACTAGATATTTGTTAAAAACGAAATTATCTTATGTTTTTAAGTGAAATATGAAGTGAAAATCAGTTTTTATCGTAATTTGCCATGACACCTAACACACAAAGTCGTGGGTTTTAATCAAATAAATTTATTTGTTATGCAAAAATTGCTAAAACAAAATAAATATGCTTTTAAGGTGTTCTACGAGGTATTAGCTGCTTATTTGATGCTATCTGTGAATGCTCAGTAAAGTATCTTAAAAGCGTCTTTTTTGTGTTTTAGCAGTTGTTACATAACAAATCAAATCAATGATTTTTATATATGTTTAAAGTCATGGCGCACTATGTGGGAAGTGCTTTTCACTTCATAACTCGGTAAAACAAAAGAATAGCTATGTCAAACCATGTATCTCTGAAAAGCATTTAAGGTGTGCTATTCAGTAATATGGAAATCAAGTAGGCGTTTCATTAGCAAAAAAATCTGGATTTACGTTCCACCGCGGAAGTAAAACAAAAGACAATTGCGAAAATAATTTTTTTGTGTTTTCGAGTAAATTTTCTAAAACACGCTCTTTGCTGTTTTTTTTTATCTTTGCTCATTCCTGAGATATTTCACTTAAAAAAATTAAGAGAATTTCGTTTTTAGCAAATATCTAGTAAGCTGTGAGCTTTTTTGAAAAAACAAAAGCATAAGTAAATTGATCTCGAAAATAGCCAAACTTCTTCTAATTTAACCGACTTCGTATCTCTTACAATTTCCGAGATCCCAATAGTGAGCATCGAAATGTGGACACACTGTATAACAAAAAAGAGATTTATAGGTAAAGAGTAGAAACGTTAATAACTTCGTAATGAAGAACTTTTCGTCAAAATTATATTCGATTTCTTTCTCAGTTTGTGATGTAGAACAACGTGGTGTACATATTATGTGCCATTTAAAATACACCCTGTATAGTGAATATCCGGATATTTCCAACAGGCTTTTGAAGTGGCAATAAATATCTTTTTAAATTCTATTACTCAAGCTCTGTAATCCTTTTAAGTGAATGCAGGTAGGTCTTTATACGTATTATCTTGCAGGGGTGTAGTAAAAGTATACAGACCACAACGTGGAAGTTTAAATTTACAACCACTTGTAAAAGCATTGAAGCATACAACAATACAGTACAATGAACGAAATTCAGAAAAAGGAACTCTGAATCTCTTTCTGCTCTTTCACTTAACCCATCTCCATCATCTAAGGAAGGCGGACTCTGGATTCAAGTAGAATCAACATGAAACAATTTTCTGTCGCCCCTCAATGCCACCGTTCTTAGAAATACGGTTACTTCATATGCTGAAATCCAATACCGTGACATAGGAACAATGCCGAATTACAGTACATCACTATTTAAAATGGTCGTCATTTTGTGAATTAAATACCTCCCTTCGTCGTACACATAATTATTCTGATTTTATTTATTAATCGGCAACAGCGCGTCGGCATTCTTCTGACTTCAAGTTTCAGCTGGTAGCGCATGAGGTAAGTGTTTTGTCTAAGAACCGTGGCTCAATACCGCGTCGTGTACAAATTGCAGTGAGGCCACATGGTGGTATAGTATTCCAGAAATATAGTGGGTTTATGACGTAATTGCTACTTAGCTTACAGTAAATTTTACAAGTTCGGCACAGCAGGGTATCATAAATCTGCTTACCTGTAAAGACCTTTTCTAGCATTGACACAGGGTTGTATAAATTTAACTTTCGTAAATACTTTTAAACTAAAATTTTAGAAAAATAAATTAGTTTAATACGGTCCTTGGTTTACACAATCGTCTGACACGTGCCGCTACTTGTATTTGTTGATTTTTATGAGGGACCCGCTGTGAAATACTTAAGTAGTCAAAGTCACAAACGCACTATATCTTTTGGAATACTCGAATGAACGATATTTTCTATCTTCCACATAGGAGATACAAAAAATAATTAAGTGAAAACTGATACTATGCTCTTTCAAATCATATCGGATACAGGGAGTTCGCTACAAAACAGGAAATGTTTAGTATCGTTCAGGCGACTATTTATCTTTATTACTTAGTTTCTTAAAAAGGCAAGTTGAATTAGGAAGGTGAAATTGAAGCGGTCATTGTTAAAAGGGTATACAGTGTGTCCACATTTTGATGCTCACTCTTGGGATCTCGGAAATTGTAAGAGATACGGAGTCGGTTAAATTAGAAAAGGTTTGGCTATTTTGAAGATCAGTTTACTTATGCTTTTGTTTTTTCAAAAAAGTTCACGGCTTACTAGATATTTGGTAAAAACGAAATTATCTTATTTTTTTTTAAACAAAAAGCATTTCCCACTTAGTGTGCCATGGCTTTAAACATATGAAAATCATTGGTTTTTGTCAGATAAATTACATTTGTTATGTAACAATTGCTAAAACAAAGCAAAAGACGCTTTTAAGATACTTTACTGAGCATTCACAGATAGCATCAAGTAAGCAGCTAATGCCCCATAAAAGCGTATTTATTTTGTGTTAGCAATTTTTGCATAACAAATGAATTTCTTTGATAAAACTCCACGACTTTGTGTGTTAGATGTCATGGCACACTATGATGAAAAATGATTTTCACTTCATAACTCGGTAAAACAAAAGAATAGCTATATCAAACCATGTATTACTGTAAAGCATTTAAGGAGTGCAGTTCAGTAATATGGAAATCAAGCAGGCGTTCCATTAGAAAGAATTTAGATTTACGTTTCACCGCCGAAGTAAAACAAAAGACAATTGCGAAAATTATTTTTTTGTGTTTCCGAGTAAATTCTCTAAAACACCCTCTTTGTTGTTCTTTTCTATCTTTGTTCGTTCCTGAGATATTTCACTTAAAAAAAATAAGATAATTTCATTTTTAGCAAATACCTAGTAAGCCGTGAACTTTTTTGAAAAAACAAAAGCATAAGTAAACTGATCTGCTAAATAGCCAAATCTTTTCTAATTTAACCGACTTCGTATCTCTTACAATTTCCGAGATCCCAGTAGTGAGCATCGAAATGCGGACACACTATGTTGCAAAGTCAAATTGTTGGTAAAGTTAAAAAAACTGCCTAACAAAAACAAAAGGAAATTTTTTATGACAGTTTTCTCCTGATCTTTCTACAAATTGATTTTACCGCTCTCTGTTACAATATGAAATTTTGCACATACCCCTTTTTAACAATGACCGCTTCAATTATTATTCACAGCAACCATTGCAAATAATGTATTGCGGTCAGTTAAGTAATCTAAAAGTATCGTATACGGGTATACAGGATGTCCCTGCTACATTCAGACCATCGTACTATCATCGAAATGTGGATGCATTTTCTAATTCCGTCACTGATTCTTCTTTCTTTTTTTTTTAACAAATAACTTACTGTATCTTATTATTCACAATTACCGTAAATTGAAAATCTCAGTTTTAACTCGGGGGTATTTTTAATAAGATACTTAAGGGAATGCAAGGCAGTGAGGCAACCGCCTCAGGCCGCACAGATTATGGGGGCATGGGAATCGGTTAAGAGAGATGTAGTAATTAATTTCCTGCAGTAACGAATTGAAATGACTATATCGTTTAGGTCTTTATCGCATTGCTACTCCTCGTACTGCTATTAACCTAATTTAGTAAAATGCTGTTACTGTTAAATATAACGTAACTTTTTCTCTGAGGTCGATCAAAGAATTGCGAAAACTTGGTCGATTCTTTTCAGGATCACTAACATCACCAGAATACTTTCAGGTTTTGCCGAAATAGCACTATAAACGAGCAATCAAACGCAATAGTTTGAGAGCGAAATGAGAAAGATTAAATGAAGCATAAAGTTGGCCAATAGAAAAAAATCTCATATCTATTACTAAAACTAAAGCTGGTTCAGCTTCGGTCGGGTGCCAGGCTTGTGCCTTGCTGCGTCGCCCTGAAGCCCTCCTCTTCTTTTAAGCCTTTTGGTTGTCTGTGGCGATCACCAATCGGGATTATTTTTTTTTCAAACGGGTCAGACTATGCCCTTCATTAATCATTTGTAAAAAGTTAAAAACGAACCTGCATCCGGCTACACTACTCAACAGGCTACATCCGATAATCTAAGATCGAGCTATACTTCTTTTAACTTTCTTAAAAGAACTAGATAAAAAACAGATCAAGCTGCGTCATGCCCCAAAGTCGAATTTCAACCTCCGCTAACCCTCGTGAGAAAACTAACTGCGCTTTTCAATAGGCCACCTGCGGCGGCACAAAATCCAGCTTCATGCTACATCTATCGGGTTATACCACTCAATAGGCTAACTCCGGTGGTCTAAAGTCGTTAATCTGTTTGGAAAATCTAAATATGAACACGGGTTGGGATGTGCCCTCTTAATTACATTACGTGCATTAACCTTATTTAAAGAACGCCGAGCTGCATTACTCAATGGGTCAGTTAATACTCCGTTTACCTTAAAAAATTAACTACGAAGTTAAAAGCTGTGCTTTTCGGTAGGTCACCTATGGTAGCTCAACATCGGGCTTCGCTCTCCATTTCCCTTCTTGAAGAAACTAAATACGAACGCGAGTTGTGCTGTGCCCTTCAATAGACGACTACCTGCAGTAGCAGAAGATAGAGCTTCGAACTACAGTAACTTTCTCAGAGAACATCGAATTATACCAATCAACGGGCCACTTCCGGTAACCCAAGGTTGGGTTTGTGAAAAAACTAAATACGAACGCGAGTTAGGCTGCATTCTACAAGCTTACTTTACATTAACCTCTTTCAGAGAACGCCATTCAACGAGATCGAGCTTTGACTAAATACGAAAGAGAGTTGGACTGCGCGCTCCAACTTTACATTACCTGTGGTGGCACAAGACTGAGCTTCGCACAGCAATTAACCTTCTCGGGAAATATCGGGTTGTCACTCATCTGATCACCTTCGGGGGCCTAAGGCGGGCTTCGTCTTTCATTAATCTCCTTAGAAAATCTAAATTAACCATGAATCCGGCTGCGCTCTCCAACATTACAACAGTATACCTTTTTCAGAGAACGTAGGAACGGACCACTTTTAGTAGCACAAGATCAGAATTTGCCTTCCATTAAGTTTCTAAACTCTAACAGGCTACCTGTAGTGACACAAAATGGAGCTTCGCACTAGCGTGGCTTCACCTTCATTAATCCTCCTTAGAGACCTCATAACGCTTGTCTCATATAGGGTGGGAAGACGCGAAAATCTGAGTTTGCCTCAGAGCGTAGCAAGTCCTGAAGCCGGTCCTGGGAATGTGGTTTGCCAACGGTAACATTTAACACCACATATTTCTGAAACTCAGGATTTAGGAAAACTAAAGAGAAGATTTTTTGTTCTATAAATATATTGCTGTGGTAACCGATTTTACTTCTCTTTCTGTGTATTATTAGTTTGTCATAATCATCTAAGAGTAAATGCAAGACTTCAGGCTGCTTTTAATGACTTTGATTGTATCGCATTTGATTCGAGACTTAAAAAACAGTAGTGACTCTTAAATGAATGAAAGTATCCACTTAAAGGAGAGTCTTAGAATTCAAATTCTAGCAAACACCATGCAGAAAGTTTCATATCAATGTAGCCTGTTATTTCTGAGGTCTATCAAAAAAAAAGATACTTTAAAAATAAAACGTTGACGCTCTGCATTTCGATAACGGTGTTGTTTAGGTCATAAGTTTATCTAGAAAACCAGACTTAATTTTAATTCAAAAATCTGCTGAAGGCATGAAAACTTTAGTTTTGGGTGATTATCAAAGATCTTAGCTTTCAGTGATATGATTTTTAACATTTGAAACAATTTTCATATTCTTCTCTGGAATAATGAAGATTAACGAATCCTATCTCAATATACCGGGTGTCCTTAGAACAGGTATAGTATCTTGCATTTACTTTAATGAGAATCGTTTTCTAAAATAATTTTTTTGTAATATTCAAAAATGATTTACTTCGATGCTTCATTGTATTTAAAAATCGTTAGATCTAGTCCTTCCGGTTTACATCTTCTAAACCGTCTTTTCTACATTATTATTTAGGTAGAACTAATTTTACGGTTAGTAAAAAGCACAGTAAAAAGACAGTTTTTAATAATAATAAGTGCTTACATACAATATTTTCATTAGGCATGCAAGGCACACAGCCTTGGAAAAATCCATAATTTTATATCAAAATTTACTTTGAAATTGAAATTAATTTCGTATCCATTTATTCGTTTTTCTGCTGTGTTTTTTCACCTTAAATTAAAGATTGTTTCTTAAACAAGTTTCCAGTTTTCTATTTGCAACTTCCATATTTAGATATTTATTTAATTTATCACTAATTAACAAAACTCAAATTGACCTTTCGATTCACTAATTATTAATAAAATTATTCATGCAAGATGATGTCCTTTTGCACTGCTCGTTATTGTTGACGTCTACAGGCTTATTAGCACCTTACCAAACTTACAGAAATCGCTGAAAAGTCTATGCAGCGTTTTGAAGTATACAGCATGTCGCATTAGTTTGCCCCAGGCTTGAAAACAATCTAAAATTTGAAATTTTCTTCATTTGTCAGATATTATTTTGTCGAATTTTAGTTTCAAGTGGTACTACAGTATACCCTCCAGAAGTATGATGATGCATTGGATAAATGTGTTAAATTCGTACAATTTCTTTTGTAAATAAAGACAGTATTCTATTTTTTAAATTTTATTGGTTTAAAGCAGAAAGACAACAGCAATTGTTTTATGACACGCTGTACGAAAATTAAAATATGCAAATAAAAATAGTAAAGAAGATCGAGGAAAAATGCAATATGTCTTGGAATGATGTAATTTCTTTGAATTTAGTGCTTACTTATTCAAGATGTTTGTATCTGTCATAACGATATTACTAAGAGTAAAGAACCAATGAGTGTGAGATTATAAGAAATTACAGTTTTGTAAATAACGATATTCGAAAGATTTTTTATTTACAAATGAACAGAATCGTTGTCTGCGACGAACGATAACTACCTTTTACGGAATCTTTATTTACCAGATTTCTTACGAAATGTCATACAATATTTGAATACTATTAAGAAAGATTCGTGATCAAATTAAATTAACCGCTACAAATTGTTCAATAGTGCATTGCTACACCAAAACAATAAAATAGTGCATGTACTAATTGTTTAAGCGATTGCAATGTAGCAGCGGCAATTTGGCCATTGTCTTGAATTTGGCTGCTCAATCTGAAGAAAATATCCAATCATTATTTAGACGTTTCAATTACGACTTCAACAGAATTATTTTATTTATAATTATTTTTGATATTATATCGCATTAACCTTGTCATTCTCATTTAATGACAATTAAGACCAGAATTCGGAAACAAAATCAATAAACTAAGTATTTGTCTTGTCTGATAAACATTGATATATTGTTAATGCTAGATTCTTTTTCAAGTTGTTTCCAAAACTGAAATTATACATATACATTGATCATAGTATTCCTATGCTTGCCATGCAGAACAGATAGAGTACTTACGATTCCCAAAAGAACGGAAAATTTCTTCAAATTGGCAAGTTGTCAACTTGAATGAATTTTCATCTTTTTGGGAATATCACGAGAATTGCCTGTGATTACTCTATCTGTTCGGCGTGGTAAGTATAGGCGAGTTTCAATCTTGTTTGATCTCTTGGTATAAAAGATGACATTTTCAAAAGAGCTACGAAAAATTAACAATGAGTTTATTGTCTAGTTATCTATATATATCTATCTAGTCTATTTTGAGTTTCAACTGTCTTCACAATTACCATGTATTTTTCTTCTTACCTAGCTTGGAGAGTCTTATTCCTGTGGGTGCCAAAGCTAGACATTCACACCCGGTGCAGCTTTAAGAGTTTTGTGCTGTTGTCAGATCTCCGCATTTACTTATAATAATGTGATTTCTATTGATAGAGACGAATACAACCAGAATAGAGCATAGTATTTGGCCGCTAAAAGGAAGTTGGAAAGGTTTAAAATAAACTATCAAATCTGGCCTATTCATTATTCTATCACTTGATTTACGCCAATTACGCCTGCTGGTATCTGTCAGAGTCCAAAGTCCTCTAAGTCTGCGCCGGCTGCCAAATTAGTTAAATGAACTTTCTTTTTGGATCACTTAAGTAGTCACTTGCTTAGAAACAATCTCAAGCGAAAAGTCTGCGAGCTGTCGTGCCAGCAATTCATTTACCTAACTCATAACACGGAGACCGCAAAGATGCAGTTAGCTCTGGCCCAAAGCAAAAGATTAGACTGCCCGGAGTTTAGAGTTGCTTTTCTCCTGTTTTCTGTTGCCGTCCTTCTCTGTCTTTTTTCTTTACTTATTGCACTTTTTTTGATGTTGGAGAAAAGAGAAATCGTTGCGACTTTTATCGGAAATTATTTAGAAACATAATATGCACATGAATACATCGTTTGCCAGTGAAGCAAGTCATCAGAAACAGCCATAAATGTTGTAAATCTTCAAATTTGGAGATTTATAGCCAGCTCTGGCAACGTGAGTTGTAACTGTTCAGTCTATTTTCTGTTATTCTAATTCATTTTAACGATAATTTTCATCAATAATATTTTTTCTACCACTCACTGCTTTTTCTCCACTACTTTCCTATGTTCTCTGTCTCACTTTTTTCCTTGTTTTTGTTTCTGATTAATTCTTTATAATTTGGAATTTTTGTTTTTTTTTATTCTTATTTTTTGATCAATTTGCTTTGCCTTGTTACCATTTCTGTTTTTGGTTCTGCTTTTTTCACCTTTTCCCCCCTTTGCCCTTCTTTCACTCTCCTATGTTGTATACTTTGCTTCTGGCCTATTTCTGTTTTCTTATTCTATTCATCGTATCATCTAAATTTTTATGCTATTCTCTTATTCTTTAAATATATTGCTTCAGAATTTTTTTTTAATTTGTTATATTTCCTTATGATTTATTTTTTCTATCATTTCATGAACGTGCAATTTATACTTAATATTCTTTTGATGTCTCTTTTCTGTTTAATTATTACTGACTTTGCCGGTTTGAATTTTTGAATATTTCACTTGCAATTGCACCTTTTCACTTCTTACGTTTACTGACTTTAGAACGGATAGAATAATTGTGCTTCCATTTAATTGAAACAGGGCGAACACTGATGCCTTGAAACAAACTTAGAGTTTGGCGCCTTCTCATCCCATTCGCACCAGGAAATCATGACGAATTGATACAAAACAAAAAGCACGTTCCCGAGGTCTTCAGAATCCCGCCTCCACTTCCGGCATAGGGAATTCAGAGAGGATCTCGAGCCCCCTTTTTCTGTTCTCTTGAGAGGCGCTGACAACCTAACCTCCGAGTTGGTGAATATCCTCTATGATCGTATACAGATAAAGGGCCTCACCCACTCCCCTCCGCGAGGCTAAGAAGACGTGACGTAGTTAGTGGTCTTCGCGCTACGGTCGCATTCAAGAAATTCAGGTTTAGTTGTGGTTTTTCTTAGTGGCAAAAGCAAATACCTGAATAGAACGGATTTTTCAACACAACACAACGAGAAACCGTTGCCCGTATCGCACCGTGACGTCTCGGATGCCTCAACCATCACCACAAGACGATCTAACCAAGAGCGAACACGGCCTAAATCGAACTTCTTCGTCGCACCCTTCCAAAAAACCAATTACTTTTACCACTACGAAGAAGAATTACAAACTCTTAAAACGGTTTCCTGCGGAAAATAAAACATCGATCGTCGTCTCACCCATATGAGATGAGAGTTAGAGGGCGCAGCCTGTTCCGTAGTAATAGAAAACCAGGCCATCATTCCTCCTCTTCTACTAAATTACTATTTAACGATTCAAGCCCAGCCACTGCTTCGCGTCGCTTGCTGAGTGTTCTTTAATTTTCTTAGTGACTACTTCCAACCATTAATAACTAGATACTTGGACGGATGGGCGAGTTCGCATATCACTTCGCCACCACCATCGCACCGCCATTCCATTTCTATCTTCGAATTCTGTAACAGGTGACCAATGGATGTTCAATAACTTTAGTCATCGTACACAGCTTTAAATACTAAAACGCATTTTCTGTGTCTAGAATTCCACATGATCGACGAATATGATTGTTAGAATATTCCTCGGTCGGTCGACACGTCACGTTGCTCACGCCTCCAAGAGTGAAATGCGAGAAGTGGTTCTGAGAAAGAATCACTTTGGTCCTTACTAACCACACCAAAATCATCTACCGTTTGCCATTGCATATTTTTCCACCATCTCTGCCGCCATCACCAGCGAGATCAACCATGAGCCTGAAAGTATCAACACCACACTACATAGGATTACATTAACAGCCACCAAATCGGTGTCGAGGCACCACCTGCTTCACCATCAACACTACCACTACGCATACAGTCATTTACCAATAACGAAACGAACACACAGACTCAATGACCGATTTATACTTCCACATCATCAACAACCACCAAACTATGGCTGAAGCGGGGAAGACATTCTCTCGGAACTTATTCACTAAACCTAAAGGATTAGCTAATTAAGGATGGTTACATATTTTACTACTTCCAAGATTATAAAATGGAAATTTCTATAAAATTTCGTTTGGTTTGCATTGAAGATAATAAGATAGTGCCTCAAAATAAGTGTGAGAATTCTGAAATGAGATTTTTTAACGAAAATTGGTAATATCCAACCAAACAAGTATATTCTCTTAAGAGATTCTTCTAGGTTAGGTCAAATAAACGCTTTTTCTGAGCTTCAAGTTCAGATACATGATTTCTTTACATTGTTTCGAGGCTTTTCGTGAGTGGTAAGATATTTTGTTTTGCTCTCTTTGAGAAGTTCTAACTCGAATCAAAAGGAATAACTGCGGAACGTATCAATTCAAAATACTTACACCTTAAGTTTCAAAATGATCTCAATGTGCATTATGATTCTTCTACCATTATGCGCAACATTGAAGAGTAGGGGCGCTGTCTTTAGGAACCACTAGCCTATCTGGTCATGTACACTTAATGAAATTTTGGCCCATAGGCGTCTGTCACTAGAGATCAAAGTTGAATTTTTGAAAGATATCGAAATGGGACTTCAGGTTTTTTCTACTTAGAAATAAATGTAGATCTACAGAACAAGTGAAACAAGTTACCTTTCCAGGTTTCGCCACTAGAGATTGCGGAAAACTAAACAAAATTCAACTTGGAGAATTATTTTCTTGATAACGGAAAGAGATAAGCAAGTCGGGTTTTGCGGATTTGTATCCGTTTTTTTTTCCTGTGAAAAACTGAAGACCCTCGCCAATTTCAGCCTTTTTCGAAAACATATCGAAAAACACTAAGCACGCACGCACACACACACGCGAGATTCGAGTGTGCGTTAGGAAACCACCTCTAAAGAAGATTGCTGCAGGTAAAGTTCGATCTTCTTTTGTTTTTCACTGCCAATCCTGTATTTAGGCAGAAGTGTCTTTTTCCTGTATATGTCCGATCAAGATGAATCTTTCTGTGTAGTTCATAATGGTTCAACATATAAGTCGGGTAGACACGATCTTTGATTATTTCTTGTTTCATTTTTTTTGGAGTATTAGTTGCAAAGAAGCTGATAGGACTATACCCTGAAAACGGGCAAATTGATTATCAAGTTTCTAAAATACGGGAGAAACTCTACCATTTTAAAAGAATTGAAGGTAGCATGGTAAAATGGCGTCTACTAATAACATTTCGCGTCTTGAGCATGAATCCCTAAAAAAATGCAAAAATCGACCGGTCACGAGTTATGGATGAAATACCTGAAAACAATTGGAAGAAATCATGTATCTCACATTACGAATTTTGAGAGCCGATGTAACTTTGGGGAATAGATTATATTGGTCATATATTACTGATTTTCGTCGAGACAATATCATTAGTGTCTTTAAAAGAAAATAAGCGATATTAAGTTAAGTGAGAGACTTTGGCACTCTTAAGCAGTTGGGCAAAAAGAATGGAAAGAGAAATATCCTAATGAAATGATTAATTTTATCCTTTCACCGACTAGTAACATAATCGCAACAAAGTCGTGAAGTGAAAAAAGTTCCGATCCAACGACTCTCGACTAGAAACCATTAAAAACGAATTGTTCAATGGTATTAAAATCAAGTAGACGTCAATAAGCAATTGCTTTAAGGTTCTAGCTTGCAGTAAAACTAAGAATTTCTTTGATTTGTCATTTTTTCTTATTTGAAAAAGGATCTAAGTAGTAAGCCGTGAACTTTTTTAAGAAAAATTGGCGACTTTGCTAATAGAACCAAGTTCGTATCTCTTTTACTGTTTGCGAAATCTCTTTAGTATATCAGACCATATAATGATAAAAACTAACAACTTTATATATACGGTGCATTTCAAAAGGTGTGTGGCCATAACTCTAGGGGTTCATTAGACAGGCGATTTGGAGTAAAAAATTATAGTGTACCCATGGACTTTCAATGATTGCTGAGATAATGAAGAAAAACCGTTTATTGAGTATACTAAAACTTTAAAAAAAAAACTAGTTGACAAAAAAAATTTAAAAAAAAAATGAAAATCACAATGATTGTTTAAAGTGGTTGCCGTTATGTTATATGCATGTTTCACATCCTCGAACAAGTGAATTCTGTCCATTGCGCAATTTCTGTAGCAGCTTCATGAAGTCGATTTATTAAATGTTCTTGACACTTTTTTTTCAAGCATCCCTTAGATAAAAGTCTAGCGGGCTTAAGTCCGGTGAACGAGCTGGCCCAATCCATCGCAGAAAGTATTTTTATTCAACCAAGTTGTTCCCGGGCCTGCAGTATGAATAGGAGCCCCATCTTGCTGAAACTACATGTTGCTTTGTAGGGCCAGAGATACGTCTTTGACGAGAATAGGCAGAGTTTCTTGAAGAAACTCTAGGCAGTTTTGTGCATTAAAACGATATTGCACAATATAGTGTCCAATTAAGTGACCATCAATGATATCAGCCCCAATATTTATGCTAAATCGATGTTGAAATCTGGTTTACCGAACTTCATGTGGATTTTCTAATGCCCACGTATGTAAATTATGGTACTTGTTAGTTGTTTACTCTATTTCTAGTTAACTGGGCTTCGTCAGTCTGCAAAATGTGCTGTAAGAAATTTAGGTTGTTGCCAATGGCATTTAACAACCAAAGATTTTGTCGAGCGATATTGTCTACTTCGCGTAGATTTTGCACCTATCTTAATGAACTTTACGCCACGCTGAATTTTGAGAAAAACCTAAATGGTTAGCAATTCTACGGGTACGAGGCTTGCCTTTTATGAAGTGGGATTTGACTAAATGAAAGAACTTAGGCTAACGAGAGTACATTTATTGTTTTTCGAAGTATTCTCCATTAAGCTCAAAACATTTTTGCATTCGCTCAAATCACTTTGTAAAACAGTAATTCCACTCTGAAGTTGGTGTAGTCAAAATGGCTTCTTTATAAGCTTCAACTGCTTCTTCTGGCGACTGAAAACGCTTTTGACGCAACTTGTTCTTGATTTTCGGGGACGTGAAGAAGTCATTGGGGCTTAGGTCAAGAGAATACGGTGAGTGATTTAGAATCTCGACATTCTCTGCCTCCAAAAATCCAATTGTGCGACGAGCGGTATGCGAGCTGGCATTGTCGTGGTGAATGAGAATGCGCCGGTTTGCATTAGTTTTTTGCAGTTCAGTGATAACCTGCGGTAAACAAACAGTTGTATACCAATCTGCATTAACACATCGTCGATCTTCGAAAGGAATGGTGGCGACATGTCCAGATTTAGCCACAAAACTAGCGACCCTTTTCTTGGAAACGCTGCGGGAACGAATCACTTTCGTTGGTTTTGTTTTCCTTTGAAACACCCACACAGCTGATTGAGGTTTGCTTTCGGCTTTCGATTTGTCACCACTTACGATGTCATATACGTGATTTGAAGCTCCTCCGTTAAATCGTTGCAAAGTTCTACGGCATCAATCGACACGAGCTGCTTTTTGTTCGTTAGTGAGAAGATGAGGGATCCATCGGAAAATCAGCTTTCTGACACCCAACTCTTGGTACAAGATCTTTTCTACTGCAGTCCCTGAGATGCCTAATGTTGCCTGAATCTCCTCTCGATATGTAACATGTCTATCTTCGATGATTAGCTTACGCATGACATCAATATTTTCTGAAATGACTGCTGTTTTCAATGGACCTCCGCCATATTGTTTACCAAGACTAATACGTCCGCGCTGAAACTCTGCATACCAGCGATACACTGCTGCTTTTGATGGTGCTTCATCTCCGAACACAGAAATCAGTTCAGCAATACAACTTTTTTGGGACAATTTCCTTTTAAAGTTGTAGAAAATTATGGCACGATAATTTTCTTGGGTCAATTCCATTTCTTTTCAAACTTGGTCACTTCAAACTTTGACAGGACTCGAGTCGATTATCGTATTGTGCTGAAACAAACAACATAACCTAACAAATATGTGATCTGTCAAATGGCACTATAAAAGTTTGACTGATACACGCCCCCTTTCGATAAATCTCACTTCATAAAAGGCAAGCCTCGTACTACTAGTAGGGTCAGCAGTTATTGCATTTATAGTATCATCTTCAAGATCAACATTTCTGTTTTGGCCAACATGATGACGATCAGTGAATTTTCCGAATTCGCATAGGTTATTGTGAACGAATTGTTTGACAGAATTTGTTGGTTGTTATTTTGCATGGCAATTAGATGCAATCTACAATCAGTTTTTCCTCATTATCTCAGTAATCCTTGAGAATAGGAAATGGGTGTATTATGAATTTTTACTTTAAATCGCCTGTCTACACTTTTTGAAGAACACTCTGTATATGGAATACCTCAAGTAGAAATTAGCCTGAAGTTATTCAGTAGTAGTCTCGGAGCTCACGTGATGTTGACCAATTTGCAACTGCAAATTAACAAAACTCTTTTGGTATAATTATGCTTTTTCCTCGCGTTAATAAATATTATTTATATTGGAAACGTGTGGGCTTTACAACGTTTATTTAATAGAAGTACGCTTGCATGTTGTACAATTGTTCAATCAATTGTCAATTTTAAAACAGTTTTAATAATTATGGAAAATTTTTATGAATACGCACGTCGCAGTCGTTCGATTACGTTAGTTTTTGTTTATATCTAATTTTTTTATTTTTAAAATAGTACGTCGTTAAATTTTCCAGTTTAAAGCAATGTAATTCATTTATTGTTTGCAACTACATAACTACTACCAACAACATTAATTATCATTCAAATAATAATTTAAAAAATGCTTGTGGAAAATAACCGACCGAGTTTCCACTTATCTATGCACGATTTTATTCGCTGCTACATAGTAAAATAGGTACAAAATTAATATAAAATTCATTTTAAAAAATAATAATTCTGATAAGTGCGATATTTTTATGTAGTGCATGATAAATAGCACATTTTTCCTTTGAAAGTAATGATAAATAGTTGGAAGTGGTTGGTAATAATTTTCTTTTTTTATTTGCCAAATCTAACCTTTAAATTTTGAAATATTTTATCCACTTTATAATATGACCTTTGTAATTATTATGTATATTTATTTTTGCTGCAGTATCAAGATAAGTAAATCATGTGTAATAAATAGTAATAATAATAATTTTTCATTATTGAAAACATTAGCCTTGTCCTTTTTTGTTACTTTTTCGTATCAATCGGTGTTAACGTTCTTTTGTTTTTTCGTTTCAGGTTCGGATGGGGCGCCACAGAATTTGGAGGGATGACAGATAACCGGTGTTTCTCTGGAGGCGGTAAGTTTTCCTCTAGATTAATGTTCCATTTTTTTTTTAATTTTAATTTTTTCCTTTGTTAACATTTTTATTTAGACAGTTTTATTTTTTATATCTTGTTGGTGGAAGGGATTGGGAATATTGCATAGGTTAGCTTAAATTAGAAGTGTTTTTGTTACTAAAAGATTAGAAATTTACATTGTGAGTGTGTCATTCAGTTGACCTCTGAAACTTAGTGTAAAATCGTAAAAAGATGTAGCGCGCAGGTACGTGTCCTTTAAAACAAAGTTTGTATATATACGAATATTTATTAGATGGTCACCTTCGGTTTCTTTCATTGAATTAGATGAATGTCACCCTCGAGAAAAAAAATGACCAATAAAATTGATGTGTGAAAAACATGTAAATAATCAAGTTGCCAATGCTTCATTTGCTATTATGTGATATTGTGTGTCACGACCTTGACTGGTTTAATCATGCAAAATAGTATAATATTCTTTCTTGATTTGATGATTACAATTTGCGGCGATACTAATTTAGTTTTAATTTTGTCCGTGGCGAAATCTAGCGGCGCAGGTTTAAAGCATTGTTTACATTTCACCTATTATTCAGAATGGGATCAGAGATCAGGAGTAGTTCGAACGTACATATCTCGAAAAAAAATAAGTGGTGGAAACGCATCAAACTCACACCTACGCGAGACATTGTAAAGAAAAAAGTTAGATATTACCAACATACATTTTTAATAGGGATTTTCATAACGTACTGTAAGAGATTAGGACGCATGAAAAGTGGAATTACGTTGCGCAGCGGGAGCTGAAAACTCGGCGAGTAGCCGATGAATATCTGAGGAATTCCGCCATTGCTAGTGGGAAACGGATGCAACAAGTGTTTGCGATCGATGCTCTCTGCTGGTTGACGGAGTCGAGCCTTCTATGCTGTAACCTGATCGTCGATGAGCCGCTTGTTTGCCGCGCTCGTGCCCCGCTCATGGCGTTTTAAAGACGGCCAGAAAACCCCACACAATACCTGCCGCTCAACGATAGTAGCCTTCCGTAAATAGTTGTTATATTAAACAACTCAGTCATGGTCTTTTAATTCCACGCTAAATTCTCTTTTGTGTTATTTGCGTAAGATGGCCTTTCACGTTAACGTGGCAGATGGTTTTAGTTATTATCTTATTATATTATTGGATTGTCTATAATTTTTAGCATTATTAAAAAATCTTAATTTTACGATGCGTGTTTACATTTTGGTTACCTAAACAATAAATAAAATCGTTTTAGACAACTTCGATAGTAAGTTTGATGCCAGTTATGGATTTTCTTTTCCGTTTCTGTCGAAAGTTGTTTTAATATCCATTTTGGTGCCAACTTCTGACATATTTGAAATTTGTTTTCAAATACCCTAAAGTGATTTCGAGTTTGTCTTAACTCACATTATGATAATTTAATTTTAAAATAAATAACTTTCCAAGGAAACGCTTTTCCAGAATTAGTAAAACAAATAGACTGATTACGTTAGTTATTACGAAATGTAATAATTATCATTTTGTTACAACAGAGAAAGAAAGAAAAAAAAGAGAACAAAAAAAGTTGACAAGTAAACAAACGCAAATTGTACTCGCTAGATGGACATAAAATCATATAAAACTCCCAAGACGAACACAAATGTTTAAATCGCGTCTAAAAATAGGCGGGAGTATTTGTATTTATAGTTCAGTGCCTCATTTCACACAAGTAGGTACTTATCGTGAGGGGGCAGATTAGCAGCGATGTGTGTATGTGTGTGTGTGAACTCGCATTCGCGGTTTTTGCGACGTTGTCACGTCACCGCGCCTCAATCAATGCTCGACTCCACTGGCCGTATTATTGGACTTATTTATCCGTCATAATCCATGACCGGAGCTTTGCGACCTGCGTTTTTGTGAAGCGGCACAACGTAATATAATAAAACACACAAAGGGGGAGAATTAATATTTGCATTATAGGTCGTAGAAAGTTTTTATTTCGTAACTGTTTTTGTTTCCTTCTAGTTAGTATGCATTAATGTGTAGGATTTTGGATGGGGGATTTGAAAGATTTTATTATTTTTCAAAATTAATGAATGATACGTTCTTCGAATATTTTAGCAATTGACGAAATCGAAATGTTTTTAGTGCGGCTATAATCTTTACTGTCCCATTTTTGGAATTCTTCCATTATTGAACTAAAAGGATTCTTCACTTAACGTTATTACCATTTTATGGATTTTAATCAGAATTAGAATTATTTTATTACGCGAGGTTTTCTTCTTTTCCGTTTCTCGTCGGAAATCTTCGCTTTTAAGTTAAGAATGAATGAACATAGGATTATACTGGGTGTATCATACCTTTTATTAATAATGTTACAGGTTTCATTCCAAACGCTTATAAATTGAATCGAGGCCATTTTTGGTGGAATTTTACATGGAATTCTGAAAACTGTACGTACGGTTTGAATGTAAAGATGCCCTTTTTCAAGCATTACTGTAAATTTAACGTAAACGAAACCAAAAGCTTAGCAAACAGCAGTAGTTGATGACATTGCATTAAATCATCTGGGAAAATACCAACTTTCAATGCATTTCAAACGTTATGGCTCGTGCTTTTCCCAGCAAGTCTTGCTTTGTGCAAGTGTCAAAGTTTCAACCGGCTTCATTTAATTCAAATTAATGCGGTTACATATGTGGATCATTCTTAGACTTCCCTATATTGCTGCATTCCTAGATTGGGTTTTCAGAGTTCTTTGAAATTTGAATAGTTAAGAGTTAATTTAGTTTATCTTTAATCTTTGCTTTCTCTGTTCTAAATTTTTCGAAATTCGGGCATTCTGAATTGTCCAATTTAGGAAAAAACGGACAATGATGTCAGAGCCTGCTTTTTCCTTAATGAATGCTTTTTCGATCTTCTCCGCAACAAGTTGATTTTTTTCCTGTATCTTCAAGATATATTATACTGAATATTTCTGTAACCGTTGTGGAGGACTAAGTATTCATCTTAGGAGACAGGTGATGAACAAAACTTCCTGTATAAAACTTCCGATGTCATGCAAATTTTTATATGTGGACCAAGGAAACAAATACATATTCAGCATGAAAAATCTCTATTGGAATTACTTTTTTGTTTCGAATGAATTGCTTTTTTTAATCTTACCGTATCTGAAAGACTCTCTTGATGCAATAGCAAATATCGTACAGTAAACACCAATACATAAAGTTTATTTTGAAGTCGTAAATTTTGATATTGCATGAATTCAGGAAACGGTGTTCCTAAATTATCAGTAGATTTCAAACGCAAGGTAATTGTCTTCTGTAGAGTAACCAAATATACATTTCTTGATAGTGGTAGCACCACGCTACATTTCTGTCTTTAAGGCAATATCGATGGACTGCGAAAATTCATAACAATAGTAAACACTAAAGAGTAAAAATCATGCGGGAAATTTAATGTCTATTATTGCACGTTCTTCCTAGGATATTAAGAAAACAAGAAAAGTTTAAATAAAAATACCATGGCTTTGTCCTGGTCCCCACACCATGTTTGCTAACCGCGTTCGTGACTTGCAAATTGGTATAGCATGCACCCCATCTTCAATTTAAATCGACGAAACCTTGTCGACGTAAGCCATTTGCTGATTTAATCACCTTGTTTTGGTTTTTTTCTAATTTTTAATTTTTGCTCTAAAAAGTTCAAATATTAATCTTCATCGAGATTTCACAATTTTCGTTTGCATAACCTACAAACTTGGTTTTGCACAGTATTTTCTCTTCCTCTTTGTATCTACTTTAAGGATTTCAAATTTAAATTTTAACAAAATTAATGCGTGCATATGCTTGATGTTGATATTAATAACTTTTTTTTTGTATGTAACATGCAATATTGGTGCATACCGAATGCGAAGGCTAGACACAGCTTTGTTCATTCAGACGAAATGGTTTGAGATGAAATATTAAATCAAATTGCAAAAGATACTCCGTTTATAATAGGTAGGCAGGCAGGTCTTTTGTTCAAAAAAAAAATCGAAATAACGAAATTTATTACTAAACATTCTGTACATCAACCACTTAGACTGTTAGATTTTAGAGGTCAAGACGAATAAACAATCAAGCAGCGAGCCATCATATATCCGGTGATAATAAGTGAATACGAAACATTGATTGGCCGATTTTGAGAATTTTCTCTTCGAATTCGTGTTTAGAGCGTGAAAGTCTATCGTTAGATACTCATTATACCACGCCACCTTCAATTGTTTTAAAACAGTCGAGTTTCTCTGACTTTTGTGAATCTTGACAGTCAAGTTTTCGTGGTATAGTCAACTGAGTTTTTTGGTAGCTGATACTCCAAGGTATCCGATGAAAGAAAGAGATTTTGCAAAAAGACGCGATCATGGCCGATATGATGGTTGAAAGACGGTCAGAATTCGATTTTCCGAAATAACCGAACGAAATACAAGCGGACAACATCCAAACGCAGCCCATTATGTTGAGTCATTTATGACAAAAAAAACCTGTTTGGTATTCTTCGTCAGTTTCTGAAGATTTTATTTTTGCATGACAAAAACATATGATTGTTTGTTAGTTACAAATCTCCAAACGCACCTAGCTGAGGTGTTTAATGGGTTTTGTATGTAAATTCTTCAAGTGCGCCTTGAAAATAAGATGGCAAGATCTTTGATTTAATATTTTTTTAAGTGCTCGATCTCCTTTAAATCTTCGCCTTTGACTAGGATACGGATACATATTTTATTAGGAAACGATGCATCCTATGAAAAAGAGGCAAACTATACAGTGTGTCGCATTTTCGACGTACTTATGGTTATTTCGATGTTTATTAAAGATAGAACGATGGTTTTTGGATTGTACTTAATAATTTTTCAAGACAAACGGGCAAACAAAAAATTACTGCCATTGTTTTTCCGTTAAGGTAACGAAAACAATTGCCATGCAGAATGACTATGGATTGGACGTGCACAAACGAATATAGTGACAAGGTTATCTATCTCGCTTTAGTCATTATACTTGACAACATTTAAACGAGGAATTCTTTTTAACTCCAAAATCGTAAGCGGCTGGGAAGATTTATATTTTCGCTCTATTCCTGATAATGATTATACGTAAATTTATGATAATCGTTCGAATTCGAGAAAATGATGAATTTTGGATTTTTTTTTGTGGTGGGAAAACAAAAGATAACTGAATTTTGTTTGCGCAGTGACTTTATTTTGGAAAAATTAAGACGATACCGTGCGGATTCCATCGCTCTATCTCTGATATATCCTTTAAAAATATAGAAAATAAGACACTATACAGTGTGTCCACATTTCGATACTCACTATTGGGATCTCGGAAATTGTGAGAGATACGAAGTCGGTTAAATTAGAAAAGATTTGGCTATTTTCGAGATCAGTTTACTTATGCTTTTCTTTTTATTTTCAAAAAAGTTCGCAGCTTACTAGATATTTGCTAAAAACGAAATTATCTTATTATTTTTTTTAAATAAAAAGCATTTCCCACTTGGTGTGCCATGGCTTTAAACATATGAAAATTATTGATTTTTGTCAGATAAATTACATTTGTTATGTAACAATTGCTAAAACAAAACAAAAGACGCTTTTAAGATACTTTACTGAGCATTCACAGATAGCATCAAATAAGCAGCTAATGTCCCATAAAAGCGTAATTATTTTGTTTTAGCAATTTTTGCATAACATATGAATTTCTTTGATAAAACTCTACGACTTTGTGTGTTAAACGTCATGGCATACTATGATGAAAATTGATTTTCACTTCATAACTCGGTAAAACAAAAGAATTGCAGCTGTCAAACCACGTATCACTGAAAAATATTTAAGGCGTGCAGTTCAGTAATATGGAAATCAAGTAGGCGTTTCATTAGAAAAAAATTTAGATTTACGATTCACTGCCGAAGTAACACAAAAGACAATTGCGAAAATAATTTTTTTGTTTCGGAGTAAATTCTCTAAAACACCCTCTTTGCTGTTTTTTTTCTATCTTTGCTCTTTCTTGAGATATTCCACGTAAAAAAAAAAAGATAATTTTTTTCTAGCAAATATCTAGTAAGCCGTGAACTTTTTTGAAAAAACAAAAGCATAAGTAAACCGATCTCCAAAATAGCCAAATCTTTTTAAATTTAACCGACTTCGTATCTCTTACAATTTCCGAGATCCCAATAGTGAGTATCGAAATGTGGACACACTGTATATACCTGGTGTCCCAATTTTGAATTTCACTAGTGGAAAGTGTTTGCTGTTGTAGAGTTTCTAGAAATAGTATTTGATATAGTCTGTAGGTTCATTGCCGAAAAAGTTTTCTTGTTTAATGTACAGACTTGTGATAGTAACTTTATTTGTATAAAAGTATAAAAGTTTATGCCTGGAAAAGTTATACCGAATGATTATCTGCACTTATAAAAATTATTTTCGACTGTATAGTGTTCTATAAAAGAGTCACACATCTTTATTTTTTTCTTCTTGGTCTTGTTCCTTATCTTTAGATAATTTATGGGCTTTAATGCTATTATATGTCTGAAAATTCTGGGAAAAAGAATCCACTCTAAACTTTCATACACACTAAATAACCAACAGATTATTTCTCCCCTGTGCAGCGCTGTCACCTATGGCAAGTTGTCTCATTTGCACATCTGTTGCTGATATAGCAGTATAGCAATGTATTATGGGGGTGTGACATATTCAATGTTCAATCTTTCAAAAATGGTTATTGAGCTCTTTTTTTTAAATACAGATGATTCGTGTAAGACTTAACAACGGAATTTTATGCAACGTTTATATTCTAATATTTCTTATTTATTGCCGATTACAACGATTATGAGTGAGTATTATTCAACTGTTTTGAAACATATGGAATTTGTCCTGGTATACGAACTTTTTCTATACATTAAATTAGAAATTCAAGTGGTTTAAAGATACTTTAGAACATGTATCAGAGTTAAAATATGAGAAATCTGTATTGTGCAAGTTGTGTGGTAGTTGCCCATTCTAATTCTGATTATTCATCCACGTTGGATTTTCGATAAAACTTTGTAACTTTCATATTTGTTGTTATTAAACCAATTATTTCTTCCGCGTGTAAATAATTTATGTGTTTTCACTTTTATTCAATTAGACTTTCGTTTGTTTCGTTTGTTAAAAAGAAATTTTAAATTATTTTGCGTTGAATTGTGCACTAATGCATTATTGTCAGGTTTATCCTAGTTGTATCAAACAGAATCGGATTGGCCTGTGGGACTAGGAGTCGAGAGACTTCTGGGCCAAACCATTGTGGAGGCCAAGATTAAATCCAAAATACGGGGCTAAATTGGGCCAGTGAGTATTTAAAATAAACTATGAACACCCAGTATACCGGGTGATTCTTAACCTTGTTTTTTCTTTTAAAAGATAGTAGAGGAACATAAAAAGAAACGATCTACGTTAAATTGCATGAACAAAAGTTGAAATAACTGCGTACCATGTTTGAGAACTTCTGTACATTGTAGTACAAAAATTTAAAAACTAACCTAACCTTGGCTTGAAACATCTACCACAACTGAAACAATCATCCCTGAGTGGCCTACAGCTACTATAAGTAGAAATCAATTTGCAGTACACAGATAACTTTGTTTATTAAATTGAGAATCAAAGAAATAACGTTAAATACATTAATTATTAGAATCGATCATATGTGGGAGAGCTCCACGTTATGGGGGGGCCACATACGCTGACAGACATCTAATGATACTCTTCTAGCAATTCTGGAAGGTCGTTTTGCAGAAAATTTAAATACACTGTCTCAGTTGTAAATGGGCTATTAGCATACCATTTACAATTCTAGCAAACACATTGATTGAAAATCTCTGCTGATAATTGGGCCTGTGTATGGTGTGAGGGTTTTCTACATCCCAGTAGTGCATATTGTGGAAGTTGATAATTCCGTTCCTTGTGAAGGTGGATTCATCACAAGCCGATACGTTCATCGGAGTTGGCATTCTTCAGATTCTGCCGAATTGAACGCGGTGTTAATAGTTCGTTGGTGCTAGAGCTTGTACGCGCTGCACATGGTACAGGTTGCTGCAGTTTGCCCTAGGTGTACGTGCTTTTTAAATTAGAGACAGAAACGTTGGAGATGTAGGATGCCTTCCTATTGGGAAAACGCTCTTTATACAATCGTGCAGCCGCAGCGGCATTTTGTTATGCTTCGCAGTTAACTATCATCATGTCTACAAATTCTACATTCTTCAATTTAGCACAAAATGGGGAATTATGGAAGATAATTGAATCAATTACACCAACCATTGGCACTACGTAAGGGATACAAGATGATAGAATTAAACAAGTTAAGTATTTCTTTTTTCGTAAGTACCGTCAAATGGGGTGAAATTGAACTCCGTGGGTGAATTTGAACTCCGTGGGTGAATTTGATAGCTAAATCAGATATAGAAATATTTAAATCTAGCGCATAAACTATCCTGTTCATTGAATATAAAAGTGCATCCACTTATTCAACAAGGCCTGTAGTAGTGAACGTTTGTGTTTTTAGAAGTAAGTATGCTTTGTTTATTATTGTTTATGACATTTATTTAAACATAGAGCTTTTCATCTACAATTTAACCCTTAAAAATTTGATACCTCCAGTGAAATCTACATGATAAATTACCATTTCATAAATTAATATTGAAAGTTCAGTACTTGATAACCAAAAAAATATTCCGCCACAATTTTTGCACATGGTAGTTTGAGCAGCAAATTCAAACTTCTATGTGGGGGTCAAATTGATCGGGGTGTATTTGATCATTGAATAGATGATGGGCTTTTCATGCATTTTCTTATTATTTTACATTCCAATCGTTTTAACATCATCTTGTGTACAACTTAGGTTTCAGTGTTTTCACAAGACATGCCAAGAAAGGATAAGCGTAAATTGGGAGCGCGGGCGTACAAAGATTATGAACAGGAATCATTAGAACTGGCACTAGCAAAGGTTACTGAAGGCTAGTCTTTGCGCAAAGCTTCACGAGAATACAAAATTACATGTGGGACATTCAACAATAAGTTCCATGGCCGCTACATTAAGAACAATGGGGGTCAGAGTATCTTTTCATACACAAAGGAAAGTGCTATCAGTAAAGCCGCCTGTACATGTGGCGAATGGGGTTTTCCTCTAGACCTAAGAGATTTAAGACAATTTGCCAAGAACTTGTTAGATTCTCAAGGGCAAACCATTGAAAAATTCAAAGATAATATGCCGGGGGTTAATTGGGTCTATTCACTTTTAAAAAGACACCAAGACCAAATAGCACAAAGGGTAACCGCTAACATAAAAAAGGCACGAGCTGATCTGTCCCGAACTACTTTGGTTGAATATTTCCAAAACCTCCAGAAGGAAATAGAAAACGTACCTAGTGAAAACATATTTAACTATGATGAAAGTAACTTGCAGGATGACCCTGGGAAAAAGAAAATGTTGTATCGACGTAGAACGAAGTATCCTGAACAAGTTTGCAATTTTACTAAGTCGTCTATGAGTATTATGATGAACGGATCTGCCTCGGGGGTACTTCTACCTCCCTATGTTATTTATAAGTCGGAAAAGATGTGGCGTCAGTGGGCCGAAAATGGACCGAAAGGGGCACCTTACTGCGACAGAAAATGCCGCGCAGAGGCTTTCAATTCAAAAGGGAGCCGTGAAATTTACAATTTCCAAAATCCAGTGGATGTTAAAGAAATTTAAAAGTTTACTTTGTTTTAGTTTTTGGTAGTTTTATTATTTTTCACATATGCTTAATATTATAAGATGATACAAGTAGCTATTAGTGTTCAGTTCATGTTCCTATTATACTTATGTTCGATAAATATAGCATTCCTAACTAAGGAGTCTACACGATAAAATCTGGTCGATGATTTTATGCTATATTTATTTAACTTTAAATCAAACAATGTATTTTTTATGTTTCTATATAATTATAAACCTTAATCTAACAGTTTTACAAAAAAAGTTACTTAATTTCATGTGTATGGATAACCTGTCGCACTCTAGATTTAACGCCTCCCATCATCCTTTGAACAACTGCATCTGACGCTGCTACGCTTGCTTTTTTGTAGCTGGCTGTGAATTTTTTTATGTCTGTGGCTTCCAATTTTGTGTTTTTTAAATTCCGCTTCACCATTGCCCAGTATCTTTCTATTAGTCAAATTAGGCGGATTGCTTTCCTTGCTTACCACAGTTACCTTGTTGTCAAAGTGCCATTTTCTTGCCAGTTTACCATAGTGACAAGTTGCTAGGTCCGGCCAGAAAACTACAGAACCCTTACGACGACGAATGAGCGGCAGTAAACGTTTTTGTAAACATTCCTTGCCGTAGATATCCTGATTGATACTTCCCGTTGCTAAGTAAAATGCACTTTTAAAACCACAGGTACATATGGTTTGCCAAATCATGTATTTCTTAGGAAATTTTGACAGTTTCTTCTTTTTAAATTTATCACTGACAGCTCCTCGGGATTTTGCAACATAATAATCGTTTCCGGGTAATTGTCTGAAATCAGCTTTTATGTACGTTTCGTCGTTCATAATTAAACATTGATTTTTGGTCAAGTATTGGTCATACAGTCTTCGACAGCGTGATAGGGCAATATTTTCTTGCCGTTCGTGCCTATCAGGAGCAATATTTACCTTGTAGGATCTCAGACCAGTCCTTTGCTTACATTTTTGAACATAAGATTTAGAAACGTTCAGTTTTTTAGCCACATCTGCCAACGAAAGGGAAGGATTCTTGTTCAACAAGGTTTCTACCTTCTTCGCTTTATTTTTATTAATGGGCCCGCTTCTTCCTCCTCATTTCTTTTTCCTTTCTATCGTCAATGTCTTTCTGAAGTTGGCTAAAACGTTTTGGACGGTGAATTTTGCAAGACCTAATTGTTTTGCGATGTCATTTTGCGAATACCCCAGATTCTGATTGTAAATGTTCACAATTTGTTTTCGAACTTCTAATTCTTTCGATGGAATTTTATTTTACAGTATATATTTTGCAGTTGTATTACACCACAGAGTCACTTGCACATTCACAAATAATGTTAACAAGAAATTATGTCAACAATGCCTGTTTTGTTTTGTTTATACGCACGCATAGCCGACCGGATTTTATCGTGTACACTCTTTAAATGATTTAATTATTTAGCAAGATGAAATAGGTTTTTGGCGATCAAAATCGCCCCAAAAGTTAAAAATTTTGTAACTTTTTAATTTGAGATTTTGGAATTGGGGTGCTATTGTTCGCTTTGTACTGATATTAGGCTACTTTATATGCATTAAAATCCACGGTGATCAAAATCGCCCCAAACCCCGTTTAAAATTGTTCATATGTATTTAAATTTTTTTTAGCAAACTAATTTGACAAATTATTGTTTTTCATGCAGTTATCTATTCTTGGCATATACACACGTAGGATAAGTAGAATTTCGGAATTCTAACACAAATAATTAAAATGTTGTTTAACGTCAAATACTGTTTTTGATTAATTTCACCCCATTTGACGGTAAGTAAAGCATTTAAAATGACAGAACATCACTCGGACAAGGCGACTACAAAGTTAGCTACTTCGAAACTATGCATATTTTATTAATGCAATTTAACGTAGATCAGTTTCTTTGGTGCCCCCGCCCATTACCCTTTAAGAGGAAAAAAATAAGTTGAGAATCACCCTGTATACCGAGATAATTACATTTGCATTTTGTATTCATTGTAATGACAACTTAATAATATAGCAGCGACAATAATCTATTCGTCCTTAAATTTTCCATAAATTATTAGTTCTAATATCGAACTGGTTTTAAACTATCTTTGTATTATAACAACTTGATAAAAAAATTAAAATATGTAAAGTAACAGTAAAAGCGTGAAAGAAGTGAACTTGAATAGCTCCAAGTTTGATTGAAAATTGATACGTAAATATTTTATTTTAATGACAACGCTGGTTCTCATAAAGAAAGATAATAATAAAATGTAGATGAAGGCGTTCTAACCTGTTGTGTTTTTTTATAATTAATATTAAGCAAGTTATACGTGAATATATTATAAAGCAGCCGTTTGCTTGATAATTTATTAATTTGTTCCTGTATAGACCTTGAACACTATGAGATTTAATCAGCCTTCTAGAAAATCCCAATTAATAATTCTCGAACACAATAATTATAATAGGTGCAAGTTGCATACTACTACTACTATTTACATTATAATGCGTTTTTCCCTCATATATTTTTTTTCTTAATTTGTTTTGACTTTGAGCATCGCTGACAATTAATAAACAAAATGATTATTGGGTGTGCATGCATATGTGACCTCATTTTAAATTCCATAAAGTTTAGATCATTACATTATTAGATTGTGTCACTGATTGTTAAGTCTGTTTAAATAAGAAGTCTTGTATTTATAGAATCATACAAGGTTTAATTGGCATATTAATATTGCAGTGTGTTTTTTACTTTTAACAACTAGGCCATCGTCATTTTGGTCTAAAATTTTAAACTCCCCCTTCAAGTTTGCCCTATATACAGCTGTTATCTGCATACCCGGCGATTCTGATTAATTGGCAGGCTAATCTAGGAATCAAAAACAATAATTTTTAATTGACGTTTATGTACATTATTAAATTATAACGACAAGGTTTTACAATTCATATTGTACATCGACGTAATAAATAAAAAGAGATCAATATCATCAAACTATGAATTATTAATTCGATTATACTTTAAATACGGTTAATACAACTCAATCGATTCAAATATTATCCGTTCGAACAGCATCGTCACGGTAGCGACTACAAAGCTGTGAATAAATGCGGTAAAACAGCTGCCGTTTTAAATAATTTACTTTTAATAAAACTTCCACTTGGATCTGGAAGACTTGACTGTACTCGAAATTACGTCGCAGTTACAATGAAAATCAATAATTAAAGCGACGTCGAGGCGAGCGTCAAGTTCTGTTGCCGTATGTAGTGTCTTTAGTCTGGCCGTATCCACTTACCGGATCGATTACCCCCAAAAGGACGCGGATACTGGCGAGCGATGGGGCGTGTACCTATTCTGGTAAAAAAATTGGGTTGTGATTTTTTTGCTCCCGTCAGGAACTCACCATGAATAAGAAAGTCCTTCCGAGATGAAAACTTAACGAATTTTGTAAATTGGTAGAGGCGCCCAATGTTCGTTAGAAGAATTCTAAGGAAGAGTTTTACATTTACATCATCCCCGTTGACTTAGTTTTAAGTTGGTTATCGATTGAAATGAATCTCGATTGTAGATTTAATAAGGTTTTTATATTGTCAATTATAAATGTTAAATCGAGTTAGTTTCCTTTTAGGAAAGTGGATCAAATAGCGTAGGAGGGTGATACGTTTATACAAAAATATAAAACAGCTGTCCAAGGAATGTATAATTTAAAATCGTAAAAATGTAATTGAGGAAATTGCTGGCGCGTAATAAAAGTTTTGATAGGTCAAATCTAGTAGTAGTAAAAGTTGGGGAAATAAAGTTTCTAAAAGAATGTAGGCTGTATTTGTTTTCGTTCAACTAGGTGCTTTTTAGGTATTCATAATTCATGTAATTGTATAATTTGATAATAATAAGTGGTATATTTCTTGTCGTAGTGGAAGAAAAGTTTTTCGTGTTGAATATTTCAAATTTTTAAATGACCAATCGTGTGTTATAAACACGAATGAGGGGAGAATATTGCACTGTTTTCCCCACCTTCTGAAAGTTTTTCCCACAAGTTATTGATTGGTGGGTGGCCTCTTGTGATGAAGCATGCTTAAACAGACTTTTCTGGGTTGATTAATTTATTTTGTTTTTATATACAGAATGTTTAACTGGAAATGTTTCTGATTTTGTTTGTCGCTGAAGAAACTGCATATGCAGATTTTTGTGCAGATTTTCTAATAGTTTTGACAAAATGATGAAAATGACATTTAGCAATGAATTGTAAAATGTAAAGGACGACTGCTATTCGTTGTAAGTAAGTGTTCGGTAAATCTATTGTTTCACTGTAAGCAACTTAAGATGACTAGAACAAAATCTATGCTAGTTTTATCTATAGCAGAACCCAACTAACTTTGTAACTACGGATAGCAAAAGCGTCTTACAGAAAATATCGTTAGCTTCCTCTAAAACGATCACGTGGGTTTTAATAATCAAACGAAGTTGCTGTTCCGGCGGTATTCACCTTTTCACTAAGGAAAATCACCGTAGTGACAACAGTCGCTGCGAGGATGTGAATCCCTATTATAGGAACTATAAGAAATGAGCATCACATACGTGATTATTTTTGGAAACAAGTTCCAAATAATACATACGTCTGTAACCTTTTGACAACGAGAATGGTTGCAACTATGAGGTCACGAATTTGGATCTCCTTTTAGGATAAGAATCCGCAGTCAAACAAACTCTTTTCGTTCGTTTATTTGAATAGACCTGCTTGACCTAGTTATATCTTAGATCAATTTTCATCGAGTATTGGTAGCGTCTTCCTTACAGGATGTAGACGATTCTCTTCTTCACTCGTGTTGTGTTCTGTTATCCATTCTAGAAAGATTTTGTCTACGACTAATACCCATTCTTTATGCGTGGTCGAAGTTTCCAATCTGGTTTCCGAGAATTGTTTCGTACCAATCAATCTTCCGATGTTCATAGAAGTGTTCTACTTCATTTCCTTTGTTGCAAGTAACTAAACCACTATTAACTGATTAAATCAATATTGATAGTCAATTAAAGAAAATAAAGGACTTGCAGTCATTTAAATACAGAAATTATTTTTTTTTCAATTGATTTCAAATAACAGAAGCGTTTGGAGCTCAAAGTCCGTTGAGAAAAATCTTGAGGTATGTCATAACGAGCATAAATACAGTATCGATACATACATTGAACACTTACTAGAGATTGATTAGAATATGTCAGTTTTGTTGATGCTTATCTACTGTTAGACCAACTAATAGAAAAAAGGCTAAAATCACACCCAATTGAACCTTCACGTAAGTGCAAAGCAATTTTCAAAACTCTTCAAACCCAACAGTTTGATACCTTATGTCGTAATATTGATTCTTCTTTTCGACTCTTTGGCAACCGAAGATCATCTTTATGTTGTGCGTTGACTCTTTTTCTAGACTTGATCTCCCATCGCATCAGGTTTTTCTATTTATCTTCATTTCTTTTGTCCTATATAAAAAGTGCATCCTCGATCATATTTTTAAAATGCATTTTTTCGCATAGATGTCTTGTTTAATCACTGAAATCCGGCATGGTACAGGTTTCCTCTAAAATAAACTTGCTTTAATGCAGATATTCTGTGTTTCATAGCCGTAACAATTGCAGTCTGGTCGATTTTAGTTTTTTCGAAATGAATTATCTTTATTGTTTTCTTTAAATCAATTTCTTGGTCTTCATTTTGCGATAACTCTTTCACCACTACCAGTCTTTTACCCCACGTTAACTTTCTTTCAGAACTTAAAAAGAAAAGAATGACAGAAACAACGAAAAAAGCAGGAATGTGTCCGGAGAACAAGTGATGCGGTTCCAGTGGTGATATAATTATTAGAATCTAACGTAAGTTACAAGCGAATGTTATGTACAGGGTGTTTTACTTCAAACTTGCAGATCGAACAGTTCAGTACGTTGGTTGTTCCAAAAGTTTTGAGATTTGATGAAACCGAAAGCAATTGATGAAATATTTTTATTGGATTTTATAGCCTAGCTTGTTTTGAGTTGTCAGGCCAAGTTGCAACCTGTTTCTGCTATTCACTTGTTTTTTAGAGTATTTCAAATTAAATGCTACAATGGAGTTGAAGCGTGCGATGATTTACTATGGTTTCAAATGCGCGTTGAATGTGGATGAGCGTGTGAAAAGATTAAATGATGTTTTTGGTGAAGAAAGTCCTTATCGGGCAACAGTCTATCGGTGGTACAGTGAATTTAAACGAAGACGTACAACAATGACAGACGAAGAAAGAAGCAGACGACCTAACACTGCAGTCATTCCAGAAAATGTTAATGCCGTTGAAAATCTAATAAGAGATAATCGTCGATTAACTTGTTGAGAAATCCAGAATATTATCGGCATTGGATTGGCAGCAGCAGAAACGATTCTACACGAACACCTACGTGTTAAGAAACTTGTGTCCAGTTGAGTGCCACATTCTCTTATTCAAGGACAGAAAAGCACACGAGGCGATTGGTGCCGCTACGTGCATAGGAAATTTGATAATGGCAATTCTAAGCGCCTATTTGACGTTGTTATTGGAGACGAAAGCTGGATATACCAATTTGATCCAGAATTAAAAGGATAATCCCGAGTGTGGGTGTTCGAATGTGAAAAAAGACCAACAAAAGTAAGAAGACCAAGAAGCGTTGAAAGAAAATGATCGCCAGTTTTTTTTGCATCAGTGCAACTTGAGACACAAAAGACTGTTACCGCTGAGTGGTATGTTACCATCTGTCTACCACAAGTCTTTCGGGCGATCGAAGAAAAGTGATCGAGGGCGGGATTGCGCCCATTCAACTTCATCACGACAATGCTGGAACATCTGATTTTTCTCGAGTCCCCTAAAGATGCGTTGGTGACATTTGAAGCACGAGCATTGTCTGAAGAAATGTGGAAATTATGTATAGATGCTGGTGATGAATACTTTGAACAAATTTAATAAAAAACTTTTTTAAAAAAGAATTTACGTGTTTGATTCTCAAAATTTTTGGAACAACCAACGTAAACGAAATTTTCTAGAAAATAAGAATAATTTTATTTTTATGCTAATGTAGTTACTGCAAACTTTAAAATGTAGATGGCGCTTTGGTGCAAAATTATTTGTATCCAAAAAACGTTTAAATGTACAGTATTTGAAAGACCATTCCCTATAGAGAAATTTCTAAAAGTCAAAGGCTTTTGAGATATTCTAATTTGAATGTCAGTACTGTTGGGAAACAAAAGTCTGGCAATAATTTGCTTTCTACTTGTATGTAAAGTTACAGTTGTAAACATTCCTTGGGGATCATTTCCTGGTATTAAATGATTAACGAAATGTATTTGATACAAAAAAAAATTAGCTTTTTGCAACTCGTGCCATGGGGTGCTGAAATAAAGTAACAAACCCATTCAGAAGTTGTCGGGGTTTGATAACGTTCTCTTTTCGCGCTTAGTCAACTCAGTGGAATCTTGGGGACCACAGCGTATTATAGCAAACTTTCATAGGAAAGCTCATAATAACCGTCAGAGACATATCAGTGTCTTAACTTGCAGAGACGTATTTTTGTCTTTATGGCGTGGCAAAAAATTTTAGTTTTATCGACTGATAGCTTGCTATGAAATATGACTAACAACAATTTGAAAAAACCAATGTGAAAAAAATATTTGCTTATCAAATTCATTGAAAAATAAGTATATCTGTATATGGTTAGGTGGAAGAGCAGACAGTTCTTTCGAGTACTAGTCTGAAGCTTGCTCTTCTCTCCTTTTTCATCTGTTTCTTATAAATTTTTATGTAATTTTCCCCTTTTTCAGCACAATAGTGACAGTTGTATCGATTTCTTATCCAATATTTTTGTTATGGAGAAGTTCTATGTTTGAGGGTTACCAAGGATGCTGATATCAAACGGTAAATAAAAATTTACGAATAGCATGCAGTTATTTCTGAGGTGTCTGTCTTAATAATAAAAATTAGTGTACTTTTTCGAGTTCTTTATTGTATTATGATGCTACATTATGCTCGGGGTATGGAGAAGACGTTACAAGTTTGTATCAATATTGTTAAAAATTCGTGAAATAACATTATCAAATCAACCTAGAAAGCAAAGTCTGTACTGCGCTCTTTCGTGTGGAATAGTTGCTAGTTGGAGTACTGGGCAACAGGCCAAGACAAAATAATGCCGTTCTAGGAGTATGTAAATATAACCTCCCTGAGTGGTATCTACATTCTCAATTGGCAGTTTCCGTCTTGATTAAAGTGAATAATTAAAAACAATAGTTAACAATAAACAGTTACTTGTTTAATTATTTGATAATAAATACATTCATAGTATATGCAACTATCTTTCTTTCGGTATTAAATTTGCCATTTTTAATTTAGTAAAAGTAGGTATCTATTCCGAAGTTACAGCCATCAATCATTCACCCTTAAGCAGCTTTATGAAGTGATGCTTCGGGGGGGGAAAGTCGCGAAGAAAACGAAATTAGTTAGAAAAAAAGGAGATGTTATTAGATTGAATGTACTCTGGTTTACTCGGTGGCGAAAAAAATAAACAACATTCGCTAAAATAGCTTTTCAAGGTTAGTAAACCCAAGAATTTTCCGATACGTTAAGATAACGAACGGAACGGATATAGAATTTCGATCCGTTCAAATTTCGTTCGACAATTTAATCCCTGTATAAGGGTTGTTGTTAATGTTGGTTTTGCAGTGATTAGATGACGACGTTGCCGCGTTTATTAGTAATAGGATATCAAACGTTAAGTAAACCAGAATCAAGTGGGTACGTGATTATGTATTAGTTAAGTATGGTGTTGTAAAGAGGTTTTGCTACTATATTAATAGAAGCGTGTACCTTGAAACTATACATGAGATAATTTAAATTTTTTTCTGTTCTAGTTTGTAATTTTGCTTTAAATCGTTGTATGAATAATGCAAGTTTACTGTAGCAATTTAATTTAATGGAGTTTTATTCTTTAGATGTAATAGAGTAATGAAGGTGTAACAATTGGTTTATTACATTTCTTTATTTTACTCATTTACATTTGCTGCGAGAAATAATATTGCGCCATCTATTGCTGTATTTTAATAATTATTTTTATTTGAATTTTTTTTTCTATTTTATCATTGTAGTTATGAAATCTCAGATCGTGATAAACAAATTATATTATATTATGATTGTATATTTATACAGTTGGATAGATGAAAAACAAATAAACCAAGTATTACCAACATTAGACGAACAAACTTTCTATGTAGAGTACTTTATTGTGCAAAGGTCTTTTAATTAGTCGCTTATTATCAGTATTTACATTAATTGCGTTACACGTAACCTATAAACTACTAATTTTAATATTGAAAGAATCAATAGATATTTATGTATAATAATAATAACAACAACAACTTTTACTGCCTTTACAATAGGTGCGTTAATAAAATCACATCTATTGCAGTAGTCAAACTGAATCTGTTACGAATAACAGTCCTAATTTATTACAGCACCTACAAGCAAGTTTATTAGAAACGATTTTTTCATTTATAACTAATGCATCTTCTGCGTTTAAGACAGGGATTTTCCGCAAAACAAGTTACAGGATGCCCCCGCGGGGTTTTGCTTTTCCTATTCTGCTACATTGATCTGTTTCAGACTGCTTTTAACATTTCAGCTGCTCTCGTTGCTTTGTTCTACTTCTCGAACTGTCATTTCTAAATACGTGTAGCAGCGGGCTCGTTTTGCTCGTTTTTGTGTATAAATTATAACCTTAGAAGACTCAAAAGTACCTTTCGTATAAAAACCAGTTTAATTTCAATTTTTTTCCGTCTTTACTCGAACCTATAAAAAAAATCATTAGCGGAATTCACATTGCCGAACATATTTTGCGTATTTGCAAAACCATTACCAAGCTGGGTCAATAAGAGACTGTCGGGGGGTTGAGAGTTGTGGGATTTAGAGGGTGAATTCCGATTAAGGGGAGTGAATCGAGCCGCCATCACATTACTATACGTTTACCTAGGAATTGATCAAACGTCATATACGTTTTTCACCACCATCTCGGTATCTCTGTGTTGTTGCTAGGAAGCTTCTTTTCAAAGTTTGTATTAAAAGAATTCTCTATATCTTTTCTATTTCTCATCTAAATAATCTATTTATTTAATCAACTTCTAAGTGGGATTGAAAATGACAATTAAATAAACTCACGTTTTTAGTAACTAGTGCCTTAAGTTCATCAAACCTGAACTGTGGTAAGAGGAATTCAAACTTTGACGGCTTGTTTTAGGAGGGGCTTAGGAACTGAATAATTGAAAGTGGTGTAACTAACTAGTAATATGTATTGATTTTTTTTTAGAAAAATTTTAATGAAAATTGACTTTCTGAAGTTTTTAAGTCGCTGATTCTTGTTCATTGTTCCGTTCGTTAGTCTAGATTTAAATTAAAATATCAATCATGGTATCACCAGACAATCGTTCAATCTCAAATATATCTTAAAATTATCTGAAACAGGCTTCCAGGTCAATAGCTTTGGGAAGTTATTATTTTATTAAAAATTGCTTTTAATACATAATTCTGTCTAATATAATAATAATAATAATAAAAAACCGACAGCAGTTTATTCAACTCAGTTGCAAAAGCGAAAGCCATTGGTACTTACGAAACTATACACGTAAGGATCAATCAAGCAGTTGATCATCATCCTCATCTTGATTGTCACGAAGCGGCAGTGTTATAAATTTAAAGCTTTTTAGATCTTGACGGATTCTTTCCAGGAGAAATAAAAGAACAACTAGCAGAGACATTGTCTGATGCGCATACAAATAAAAAACTGCGTGAATCTGAAAGTGAGGTAAAACCCATTTGGCGCTTTCGTATGTGGTAAGAGACATGTCAGCTTTCATTAAAACATGTTGAGCAATACAGATGAAGAAGGCATTGCTAGGAAAGATGAAGTTCAAAAATTTCAAAAAAATACGGAACAACCGTATCTGAAATCTAAAAGGTTTCTCGGGATCATGAATAGTAACCAACATTGATGGTTGTCGCTGATTCATTACCGGAGAGTACTATTCTTCAATGGTTTGTTTTTGATGAGAAAAATCTTGAAAACTGTCTTTTTTAAAGACCCCAAGGCATTTAGAACTACTAGATAGTTGGTTCGACTAGTTGGCTGGATGCTTATAAATTAAACCAACTAAATTTGAGTCCTGAGTCATCGGTTAAGTTGGCATGACTTCATTCATACCGCATTCTGAAAAGTAACGTATCCATTCGATATATCTATTCTCAATGAACGGATGGTTTGCATGGTCAAATAACTTCAGAATAACCATGATAGAACTATTAAAACTCAATGTGGTGATGAACCTTAATATTGTTTCTTATGCTGCCGTAGTAAATACATGCATTACCGGCAAACCATTTGATCTCGTATCATACTCTTTTCCCTCCATTTTTGAAAGCCAGAATATACTTTCGAAAGGACAGCCGTTGCGGTGATGACAGCTATGAATACGATTTCAAAGTGCATCCTATAATCTGCTTTTTGGAAACGTTCCAGAAATGGCAATGATGAGATAAATAGAACTTTTGACGATAAAACTTCATTGAACTTTAGTAATCCTATTTGCCAAAAATCGTAAATTTGTAGATTTCTCTCAAGACAATATGGGAGTATGGAAAAACGGTAGACCCATAAAAACATAATGTGGTCAACAACAGAAAAAATATTTTTGTTTCACTGTCAGGTTAGATCGTAGAAGTGATCTCTCTTTAAATTAAATGCCCATTTGGTTTTGATACCGCATTGAATAGATTGCTTTAGGAAGTAACTGTAAGCCCATTCAGACAAACAGTTCTCACTTTTCATGATTCACTACAAACAGATTTTCAGGTTGTTATAATTAACACTAAGATACTTACTAAATTAAGCTCTACTTGGAAGCTTTGGACATGACTTAGGAGTAAAAATTTAATTTTCTCTTTGCCTTTCTAAGTTTGCCTACATTTCGTCCAGAATGTCCTTGAAATTCGGGTAACGAATAATAAAGATTTGTATGGAATCTCATGTCTTGATGAACCTTGAGCAGGAAAGCTTTAGTTGAGTGAGCGAGGTGAATTAATCTCTTTGGGGACAGAAATGCCTCCATCAGTTTGCGGTTCAGATTCGAGGAATTCTGTTTTCCAAACGTTTGCTTATGCAAAACATTCGCGATTGGTCTATATTTGAGCAAGAGGCAGGATGCTGAACGTTTTACTCATTCATTTTTTATCGCTTTGAAGCTTCTGTACCCGTAAGACAAGTTTTTCGTTTTGCAACTCTTTGAGCTTCTCTGTCATTAGCTTCTATTCTTCCTTATCTGTAAGAGGATGGAAACAGATCCCAAATGAAAAAGCTTTTTAAAGGTGCGGGCGGTCTGAAGTTTTTTTCCTTAAAGACCTTTCAACGAATGCATGTTTTACTTTAAAACAAACAAAAACGGAAGCTACCAAGCTTTTAAGTTTAAAAAGAATAATTTCATGCCTTTTAAGACACGAACTATACAGACAGGAACATCGAACGAAAACCGACGGTGTTTCATCAAGATGATTTGCCTAGTCTCGTTACTACATTTATTGACTTGTCCTGGTTTTTGATGCCATTTCATGTCTTTGTGTTAATCATACCAGGACAGACCGGGGATTCACAAATCTTGAAAATTACAAAGATCATTAAATAAACCTTAGATTCTGGGAGTTCATAAACAAATGAATTTGCCCAAGATTGTTATTTGTAATCGCATCAGAATTGTGTAGGATGGTATTCTAAACAAACTAGTGCTATCCTCGATGATAAGAAAATTCTCGCGTTCCAATACTACCTTTTCGCGACAAATTGAACGGTGTAAATAGAATTCTGCTACGGGAAAAAGTCAATACCCTAATCTAGATTACAAAAGCATATTACATTTTTTTGCAGACCTTGCCGTTTATAAGAACCAAGATATTGGTTAAACGCAGTCCAAAAGTTATGTCCTGATTCGGAAAAACGAGATAATTGAATACCGTAATGTAGTTTCTTGGCCCTTTTCGTATAGCAGAAAAATTCGAAAATATTTTTTTGGCAAAATCCATTTTCAACATGACAGCGAAATTTCGTTTTTGTTTTTGTTGAATTTGTTCCGTAGCGTTAGATTGCAAAAACCTGGAGATGCCGGTGGAATCCCATCGCATAATCATAACATCCTTAATATTATGTTTTCAATGCCATCTGTTTATAAATTTTTTTAATTTATCTATCTCAGAAACTAATACGAGAGGTGCAAGATTGTTCAAACTGTTTAAAATTCCCAATAAATACGAAAAAACGTAAATTTTCGATTTCTATGTAGACAATCTGCAGACAAATCTTTTGCTTTTAATGTCTCTAACCTATCCAAGTTTCCATGCGACGTTTTGGTATATTAACCCTGTATATCAGCGCAGTGGTGTGCAACCACCAAAGGTATGAACGTTCTGCCGGGCCGCTGTTGCCCATACCTTGGAGAATTACGGCTACTACCGCTCACGTGCGAAATGCAGCGGTCGACTTTGGCTTCCGCCGCACTGAGTTTCCCTTTTATCGTAAAAATGACCGTGGTTAACAAACGAAAGATCAATAGCCCAGCAAATTTTACTGCTGCTAAATTGAAACTCGGTGCAAGTTGATCTGCACGACATAAATGTACAGATATACATTTTAGAAGCTTTAATCGATTAAATTTTATTTATCTCGAAACATCTTTTGAATTTTTTTTTCGTGAGATGCGTTGTTTTCGAGTAAAATCAACCGATATCCTTTTGTGGTTGCTACTAAATATAATAAGAGGCGTCTACTATTTCACCAGTTTTATTACATTAGATCTTGGGTGAGACAGTTTAACACTCTATGCTTTTTTAAGGACTTTTTGTCTTATTTATGGAAACATAATCATGATAAACACTACTCGCTGTTGATTTGTTTTGAATAAAATTTTATTTTAATTCGCTCGAATAATATTATCGTTTTGAAGTAACTGTTCGAGCCAGCTGTTAAGTTAGAACTGTGCGTCCTTCAGATATGCGGTTTTAGTGCAGTTCTCGCCGCGCCGATGTCGTTGCTAATAAATAAATTAGTAAATTAACATTTTGTGCATAGCATAAAAGTTCTACTTGTGATCCTTTGGTACTGGGAAAAAGTTCTCTCATAGAATATACAGAGTGTCCTCAGGTGAGACTATTAAATTAAATAGTGAACTTAAAAATGCGCAACTGTTTCAAAAATATTTTTGCCGCATGTCCATTTCTCTTTGAATATCTCTATTAGATTAAAAGTTTCAGTATAATATGTTGGGTAATAAATTATTACGATTGTGTGCTAAATGTAACAGTGGGATATTTTATTGCAAATTCATAATGGTTAATGACTCGTTATAAATTAAAATCAATATTTTTATGTGTTTATAATATTAGACCTTACAAAATAATTGTTGTTTAAACTGCTGTATTTTAAAATTTACAACGTGCCAAAGTAAAAATGGGAAGATGTTAAAATGTATTATGCAGGTCTCGTGATGACAGAATTTCGCATCAACTAATAAAACTTGGACTTCACATTGTGCAACTAGTTTTACAAGAACGAGTTATATGCAATAAAAATAATTGGCTTTAGTGTCAATTCTGACATTAACAAGTTTTCTATTTCAATATGGTGGTCACCCGATTAAAACAAATTATTGGTGTAACAGATGGGTTCTCATAGGTTCAGATGAAATTTCTACGGATTTGAAAATGTTTTCTTGCTGTAAATGCACCTTAATAGTGTTTTAAATGATTTATGCACGCTTTTAAAAAAACGAAGGATAGCTTTGATTTTACGTAGTTAACAGAAGAGAAAGACGGTCGGAATTTTTATTATATATATAGTATATCGGTTCGTCTCATCTACGACGTTCGGTCTGCAGGGAGTTTCGGGGTTGTTAGCCGTCCAGTAATCCAGTAGTGGAAAGCGAACAGTTCGGTCCGCCCCTGGCTGTGCGGTAAACAGGTGTAAGTGCAGTTTGGACAGTTTCTTTTATACGTTCGCGGCTCCTCCACCATCAAGCAGGCACTACCGTAGTATTACTGACTGTATCGGTGGCATTGGATTCCGTGTTCGAGCACAGCACGCTAACCACAGCTCGCAGTTCCACCTACCTTGGGTAATGCATATTTAGAAGTCTTCTCCACTACAAAGCAGCTCTCGTCTCTGTTTACCCTATCGCATACATATCAAAGCAAGGCGGTAACATGGCGGATGGCGCCTATTAGCAGCAGCGTGCGGTCTCATTGCATCTGACGAGTGTGCGCTCAGTTCCGAGTCGTGGTGATGTGCGATTGCAGTGCGGCGTGCCAGGGGTGAGTCCGTGGCCTCGGCTGAGTGTTCTTCTTCCGCCGGGATCAACTTCTCTCGGGCCGTTCTCTACAGCACCTTCGCCAGCTCCGGGGAGGATATGCCATGGCTGTACTTAGATCTCGTGTTGGTAAGCTCCACTTCTTTCCTTGATGTCGTTCGTAGTAGCCCTGGGCTGCGCTTAACAACTGCTGCTGCCGCTACAATAACGATATTGCCTCTTGCGAGAGATTTGCTAAAATTAGATGCATTGTTGTTTCCGCACGTCGCCGAATTCTAGGCGACGGTTCGAGATTGATCTCGACCCAACTTTTTTTTGCAATTTGTTTTTGTCTTTCTCCTGCTCGTCCTTTCCAGTATTTTGTAAATTGAAAAGTCTTCAGTATGAAAACGGCCACTTTGCCTTAATTTATTCATTTTGTTAGTATTTTTTGTTGTTGGAAGTTTGTTTCATCGTAGTACGCCGAAACCTTTTACTTCATTGTTTATATTCGTTGGGGGGAATAATTTATTATAAAAGTTAGTCGTTTCCTTAACATAGATTGCAAATATTGCATTCTTCCTTTATCGCTTGCAAGTATCGGTGCCAAAAACTAAAATTCGAGCTGCAGCCAATTTTCTTAAGAATTCAACGTTTGCACCTGTTGTAAACGTAGCATAACGTAGTAATTATTTCAAAAATTGAATAGCTCATGACATATGCCATCGAATGGTTTCGTTTTAAAAATAAACTGATGTAGAGCTTTACGTCTAGTTGTAAACGATTTTAAAAAGTAACTAACCCAACCTGTTTGCTAGTATTTGAATCCAACTTGTAGGTAGGTAGGTAGTGTCGGTAATAAGCATTTGAAATGTACGAGTAAAGATCGACGTTGCCAGTTTGTATTTTCATGACCCCAGTTGTGATCACGCTATTATTCGATAACAGTTTCCGCATGTTCGAATGTTGCTCGGGCTCTTGTGGGGTTTCAATAATTTTCAGTTTTTAGTCGTGAGTATGTATGAATGTTTTAAGAATGGTCGTTGAAGAGTAAAAATATTTTTAAGTGGACGCGTTCATGCTTTCGTATTTGCAACTTAGTCGGTGTAAAAGTGGCGTTTTTAAGACAGGTTTAATATCCCTCTTAGGTAGTTAAGCAGCTCCCTTGCACATAAAGTAGGTTTAATCTTGCCATGGTAGAATCGCCACACGACACGATATTCTCTTTCTGTTCCTTGTACGAGCTGCAGGCAGGAGCGGTGTTACGTGGCGCATATTTGATCCACTTATTCTTTGTCGCCTTTTCGAGATACCCGATTCTGCTCGCTATGTTTGCAAGCCGTAGTGTATCTACACATATATATTGCGGACAGAGTGTGCTTGGTAACGTATTGATTTCTGTGGCCGCCAAGATAAGGGTCAAAGGGCATTTTAGTCTTTCGCATTCTTACCCCGTCACGGCATTATGTAGTCGCGGTAACGCCGGGGTTTTGTGCCACCTCTAGCTAATTTTTCTGCCTCCCAAGAAATTCTCCACACCTGCAGGTTATACGTGCCCCTGGCTTTTTCCGTTTTTATATTTTTTTAACTCCAATCCCTAGCCTTATTACCTAACGTCGCTATTAAATACGCAGTTCGTATAATATGATATTCTTGATTAGAAAAGGTGCGCAAAACAGGAATCCATTGTCAGTCTTCGTCAGTCAGATCGATGCTACGGCATTTATTTTTAGTTTTACTTTATACAACTGTTACTGGAAACATCGTTGTTAGCTTTGTATATCAGTATTCCTGTGAATTACCCGTGTAATATCGTTTGTGTTCGCGCGAGCCCCCTAAACCACCCCGAACTTTCCAATTCGTGTCGGGAGTTTTTTACCTGCAGATGCACAGTTTTTGTTCGCGCTTGCGGTTTTCCGAATGTAAATCTTTTCAGAGGATCTCAAAATCCCTAGGAAACCGGAGATGCCATTTCTGGTTGAAATGGAAGCGTCATCAGGTTTAGGTCAGGAGGGACGGCGGGGGTGCAGAGAATCTCTCACTCCCGCCGATCTGCTCGGTACAGCTTTACCAAGAGTATGCGACACATTCCCACAGCTTCCATTGGTGGATCATTCTACACACGGGACTGAAAATGTTGACTCGAATAATAAAGATTCGGGTCGTATGAAAACTACCGTGTGATGTTTGTGAAATTCATCGCTGCCGCACCCTAAGATATATTGTTTTATTTATTATTTATTCCTATATTACGTTTCTCGTATGCAAGGATTCTTCATTCTTTGACACTGATGTGATTTCTAAGACACGCTGGGGTATAAGCCTGTAATGAAACTGTACAAGTTTCGTTTTCGTACATTGACGCAGTTCACATCTTCAATCAATACTTCCATTTTAAAACAATAATTTGAAACTTGTTTTAAGCTGAAACTGCTATCTATTCACAGTAGATGTCGCAGAACATGTAGAGATTATCACTGTAGATGGTTGCAATAACAATCGACCAATAAGTACAAGCGAATTGTATCTGAAAAGAAAGTGAACCTGTAATTTGAAGTTCTTCTTAAGAAGGAATGGTTGAATTATTCTGCTCAATCATTCACATCGGTGAGTTGCAATTTTATGATTGATTGTCAGGTCGACAGGCCAAGTTTCCCATTGTTTTGATTATTTACATATATGATAATCTGCAGATAAAAACAGGACGATTACATTACAGGATATTCTCTTTCGTGTTATATACATCACCATCATTTTCCAGAAGTTGTAATGTGACAACTGTAGACATTTTCCTGGCATCAGCTTGTTCACGGCAAATCAGATTTGCATCGCAACTGCCACCAAAGTGCCTCACTTGAGACTTAAAACACAGTATACATGAAACTCGAAAACTTTGCTTAGTTGTTGATTTTTACAGTTTTATCACGTTTTTATTTTGTGCTGCATGTGAAGGGCATTATAATTTTTTTTTCAAGTAACCTTGCCGCAGCATGATTTGCTTGATCATGTATAGGTTTACGTTTTTCATTCACAATAGAGGAGAGTTCTTTTAATTTAAATTCGAAATATGTCGAGCGTGCACCTCGTGAATTAGAAATGGAGAACGTCTGTGTGTGTGTGAAAAATAGCATTTATGGAAGAAAAAGTGGCTTTTAAAAGAAAAAAAATAACAGCTTTAAAGTGCCGTGATTTATATTCAAGAGGTTTTAAATATTTTTTACGTTACTTTTCCATTCTTGCTTATTCGATATACGTAAAGGATGTGGGATATGTTAACTTTCCGTTACGTTGCGAATATTCATAATACAGGCAGTGGTACGTCAGCGTTTCTCAAACATTTTCAAGTCGCAAGAGATCGATTAAGAAATTTTCAGCTCTAGTCGAGATATCTCAAGTTCCTGGTTAATAATAACGAAACGGTATCAGGAACTTCTTGTTTGCTGCAGGTTTAATTTTTTTTCTTGGCCGTTCGGCATGTACATTCCTATTTTCTCGATCGGTCTGATTTACCAAGGCCGCCTAGATAAACAGATAGAGAAGAAGATGATACACAGTTTACGCGAAAGCACCGGAACCGCTTTTTTATCCTCCAAAAGGAAATCCGGAGAATGTTTTTTTTTGATGGGTTGCTGTTTCTCAGATTTAGATGATCCAGCTGAGGCTCGAACTCGATGCGCCTAACTCGCAGGTGTTTACTCAGCCAGTGCACTGGATAATAATAAAAAGGAGAATCCTAAAATCAGGAATTCTACATTCTTAAGGGAACTCCGTAAGTAAGCGAAAGTTGATAGTATAAATGAAATTGAAAGGTTTTAAGTTCTACTTGCTACTAACAAATAAAGAACAACATAATTTAAACGTTTTTGAAAGAAAAGTAATGAGAACAATATTAGGTTCGATGAAAACAAGAGATAATGAAATTAGAAGAAGGATGAACCATTAAATAGAGAAGGAATGAGATGGTGAAAGTATAATAAAACGAATTAAAGTGATGAGAATTAAATGGCTTGGACATGTTTGGAGATCGGGGACTGAAAACAAGATCAAAACAATAATGGAATGGGTACCAGCAAATGAAAGAAGAAGAGGTAGACCAAAGAACAGATGGTTACAAGAAGTTCAAGAGGATATAAAGATCGTGAGAGTAACTGAATGGAAGGAAAAAAACAAGAGATAGAAAGAAATGGAGAGAAATTGCAGAAAGCTTTAAAATAAAAGCATAAAACCCCTACACTATACAGCAAGAAAGCGGGGACTAATTCATCCCAAAATGCGGATTGTAAAGGCTTCATCAAGGAAGCGACGAAACTCCACTTGGGAGTGTAGTGCCATGATCAATCAATCAAGTTCTACTTGAATTGTTTTCATGCTGACCATGTTGCTAGACAATAGCACGATTCTCTTACTATACAGTGTGTCCACATTTTGATGCTCACTATTGAGATCTCGGAAATTGTAAGAGATACGAAGTCGGTTAAATTTAAAAAGATTTGGCTATTTTGGAGATCAGTTTACTTATGCTTTTGTTTTTTCAAAAACGTTCATGGCTTACTAGATATTTATTAAAAACGAAATTATCTTATTTTTTTTTAAATAAAAAGCATTTCCCACTTAGTTTGCCATGGCTTTAAACATTTGAAAATCATTGCTTTTGTCAGATAAATTACGTTTGTTATGTGACAATTGCTAAAACAAAACAAACGACGCTTTTAAGATACTTTACTGAGCATTCACAGATAGCATCAAATAAGTAGCTAATGCCCCATAAAAGCGTATTTATTTTGTTAGCAATTTTTGCATAACAAATGAATTTCTTTGATAAAACTCCTCTACTTGGTGTGTTAGATGTCATGGCACACTAAGATAAAAAATGATTTTTCACTTCATAACTCGGTAAAACAAAAGAATAGCTATGTCAAACCATGTATCGATGAAAAGCATTTAAGGCGTGCAGTTCAGTAATATGAAAATCAAGTAGGCGTTCCATTAGAAAAAATTCTGATTTACGTTTCACCGCGGAAATAAAACAAAAGACAATTGCGAAAATAGTTTTTTTTGTGTTTCGGAGTAGATTCTTTAAAACACCCGCTTTGCGGTTCTTTCTATCTTTGCTCGTTCCTGAGATATTTCACTTTAAAAAAACTAGATAATTTCGTTTCTAGCAAATATCTAGTAGGCCGTGAACTTTTTTGAAAAAACAAAAACTTAAGTTAACTGATCTCCAAAATAGCAGAAACTTTTCTAATTTAACCGACTTCGTATCTCTTACAATTTTCGAGATTCCAATAGTGAGCATCGAAATGTGGACGCACTGTATTCATTAAAATCCCAAACCACTTATTGTTAGCATGTCTGTGTAAAGTATTTCTTTGCAATCGAAATGGTGTAGACTGTTGTTTGACGAAAGCGATCTAAATTTCAACTGATCTCATGCAAGTGGTTACAATACAAAATACACAAAATTGCGATGCTCTATTTCTTCCCTCTGTTTATAGTACCTATGTTGGCATGTTTTGAAGCATCTAGACAGGAAAAGAATAAGAATACAACTGTTACTCTACAAATGATATTTATACACTCATCTAATAGGTATATCAGCAGAAAGATAAATTTTTCTCAAGATTACCTGATAAACACATTATTGCTTATTGGATAGCTCCTTACAATCATCTATTTTGGTCGCCAAATGAACAATTTATTAGCTTGATGTGGGGGGCCTTTCGCGTTATGAATAAAACAGATCGTTTTAAGGTTTGGATGTTGATTGGTACCTTCTTAACAAATATACAGATGTGGTGCCAAAACAAATTGATACTGTTTACTTGATGTGTGGTTATTTTAAACCAAGACATCAAAAAGAGTGAAATCAGAGAAGTTTGCTCAATTATTGTGGAAACCAAAACTTTCAACGTTATTGAATGAAAAAAGAAAAATTTGAAAAAACCATGTATTATGCACAGTGAGGCAAACTTATCGCTCCCACAGAGAAGTTCAATGTTCACCTTCGTAAACGTATTCCAGAATAAAAAATTGTTGAAATTTTTAATAAGAAATTGCATAGTAGTTGTTTCATGCGGTATCTATTGTTGATTGCATGGAGAGTTTGGTTCTTCAGAAGATATTTTGCCTGATCAGGATGATGTAAGATCTTTAATGTTGCAGTGCAGTACTACAAAGTTTACATTGATACCCCTTGAATTAGAAAGTAGTCCTTACATTGATTAGTCAGCTTGATCGTGTATTGCCACATACATATGCTCATCGCGATATCGCGCTCGTCTTCAAGAATTGTATGTGATTTACTTTTTTCAGACCGTTCCTACTCAGAAAACACTCGTACCTCTCAAAATATGTTGGCATAGTTTATGATAATGTTGCAGTTTTAGTACGTTTAGTATACAGGGTGATCAGTTTAAAACTTTCCCACCTTGAATAACTCTTTAATTAGTACAATTATCAAAAATTGCTGAAACGCGTCGCTTTTGTTTTGGAGGGGGACATTTAATAACCTACTCGAGTCAGTTGAGAAACTTTCACCCTCCTCCCAACCACTCCCACCCCAAGATTTTAAACGGCACTACCCCATGTGCTATATAACATTTTAAAGGGTATAAAACTCAATCTTTTACATCAAAGAAAATCAAAATCAGCCTAGCCGTTCATGAACAAGAGACAGAAACGTATTGATTGAATTAAATACATTTTTGGCTCTAATTCACGAACGGCCAGGCCGATTTTAATTTTCTTTGAGATTTCTGATTTGAGATTGAGAATTTCATACCCTTTAAAATGATATATCACGCATGGGGTAGTGCCATTTAAAATCTCGGGGAGAGGATTGCTGGGGGAAGGGTGAGAGTTTCCCAACTGACTAGAGTAAGTTATTAAATGTCTCCCTCCAAAACAAAAGCGACGCGTTTCAGCGATTTTTGATAATTGTACTAATTAAAGAGTTATTCAAGGTGGGAAGTTTTAAAATGATCACCCTGTATAATACTTGCATGACATCGTTGCTGATATCTTACAAGGAATGCTTTCCTTAGGTTATGCATGATCAAGTTCCCGGGAAAATTGAAATTAAAAGTCTTAACCATGTTGCTCGACAGGTAACCCAAGTGAAGTACCGTAAATGAATTTTTATTTTGAGAAGCCAACCAAGGCAGTTAACGCTATAATAATTATAATATGTGAAATGAGAAGATCTAACTCACAAAAATATTAGCGTTGTAATATCAGATGTTATGGACTAATACTGTACATAAAACAGTTCATAGACATTTCTTGACCTTGAACCATAAGTAGTCTGTGGGAAGGCCTAGCCCGACCTTTGTTCGTAATTTAACTTTGTTTTAAGGAAGTTAATGGAAGGAGAAACCCGTGAGTGGGTAAAACCCAGCCCGTGTTTATCTTTCTTAAGGACAGTGGAGGATGAAGTCTTACCTTGGACCACCATAGCTGGTCCTTAAAAGGCATAGTCCGACGTCTTTGTAATTAACTCTTTGAGAAGATTAACGGAGGGTAGTACTCGACCCATTTTGAACAGAGGCGGCCACTTCAATAGGGATAAAAGACGAGGAGCTACTGCAGCGCGACGTGTTCCGAGCAGTCAGCTAACCGACATAGGTAGAGCTAAAATTAGATTTTTAATTGCTAGAAATCTGTCCTTTAGCGATGACTGTATGCTTCCTCCATTTTCATTACGAATATTCCTTGTTTGCATTGTTCATCGTTGTGGTGTCATATTGGGTCAACTCTTCCTTTTATTTTGACTTGAGGTGGCCAGGAAGTAGAAATAAAATCCGGTTACTTTGGATTTTTCTGACTTTCTTTCGTTTTTTTTTGCATTAGCTGAATTTACGTAAACAATGTAGAGTCACAATCATTGAAGACATTACTGTGTATTACCTCCCTGTTCATCAATCTTCGTATGCGCTGTTACATTCTTTATTGTGAACAACTCTTGATCTTAGACTTGAGCTATATTGTAAGTGGTTTTATCTCCAGCTAGGAGCTAGGAGTGTGTGAAATAACTCTTTCTACTGCAACTACAAACTCAAATATTTTGCCTCCTAGTAAAGTAGGTTGATTAAAGAAAAACACCCATGAAATTTTGCTTGTTAAGTACCTCTTTTCTGAGATACAGGATGTGAAAGGTCTGTCTATTTACTCTACCATCTCCAACTCCGATGACAGTATCTATTTACAGTCGCACAGAAGATCTTATCGCATACCGTTTCCAAGATATTTGGCAATCCAGACATTCCAAGAAGATTTAGAAAGATACGATTTTACTTGGAAACGATGCATCCTACGGAAAAAAATAGAAAAGCGGCCTTTTTGCCAAATTGAGCGTACTGCTTGTTCTTAACTCTCCGTCATTGGTGAGAGTATCCAACTTAGAAAGCATAAAATGAAAAGAATCGATATATCTTACGTTGTTAGTCGAATAAAGGGAGAGAAAATTCAAAATGAAATTCTTTAGAAGAAAATGTTTATATAAAGATGATAATGTTTACGAAACAGAAAAATATACGAGACCATTTCCGAATCTTGAGAACAAAAACGAAATTTACTCCTAACTTGATCGTATAGACGGTTTAAGCTCAATGCACAATAAGGAATATGGCCGTAAAGAGTAAAATAACGTAAAGTTACGAGAATGAGAGATTTGGAATGTACATATTGTATAAGATTAAAGATGGAATAATTGCAATATACCGAGTGTTTCAAATTCGCGTTTTGGAAACTATAATCCGTGACTTCTGATTATAGGAATTTCGTAAATCGGGAAAAACTTTTTTCTTGAGGTCTTTTTCTATCCCAAACATCATTGATTTTTCTAAATATTCGGTAATCTTCTAACGTTCTAGGTAACGTAAATACATTTTTATAGGTGACCAAAAAATATTTCCATTCATTAATGTCTTATGAAGAAAAAAGACTTGTCCTAAAAATACAGACTCAAAAAATGTAAAACATCCGAGCATGAAGAATCAAGGTTATTTGTTCTTATGTTTGTGTCACTAAGATGTTCATATTGTATTCAACTTATCCGTAACTGTAGGAAAGAGAGTTTTAGAAGACGGAATACGATGGTAACGTAACGGTTGCCGAGCAATATTCTAATATACGTTTTGTTTAGTTCTATTATCGAACCTTGCACCGAAATATAACAAGGTTGTATCTGCAGTGTCTTAAATTCTAAAACCTCGGGTTTTAAAAGTCTGTTAATGAATAATAACTTCTGTTGACTTCTTGTCAACTTTGTTTGATGTTCTTTTCAGTCTTACATTTTCATTAATCCTTTCTGAAGTCTTTTGTATAACAAGTGTAGTATTATAAACTACTTGCAGATAGAACCTTGTTGTAGTATTTATTAATGTTGTTATAATGTACGTAATTATAACGTTAAATATTAAAGATAAAACCTGCTTCCTCTTGCATGAAAGATTAATAGTTACAATATAGAAAATTTTATTTAAGCCCGCCATCTATTATGAGAATCACAATCATCTTGAAAGAGGGGGCTAAAAATGTTTACCGTCACCCCCTGTTGTTGTCGTGTGTAAATATGACTCGTAAAGGTTTATCTAAATCCCGGATTCGAAGTGTAGGTGGTACCACCCTTGCGTTTGGTGTTTTGTATTAAACTCGTGTTAATAAATCCTATGTTGCCCCTAGCTGTAGCGCTTTGCGCTTGTTATGGCGTACTCTAGCTAAAATTTAGCATCACCATAGGGGGTTTACGACTTGCCGTTAACTACATAATAAGCAATAACACTAACGCTGGAGGATTTGCACATTACTTAATTAGTGTTTAAACATTTTAGACACTTCTAGGTAGATAGGTAGAATAAACGATCACACTACGTATATTTTTCAACTTTCTTTTGTTTTTCATTAACATCACAGAACGCTTCAAGGATATCTTCTTGTTCTTGTTACAAAATAATTTGCGTTTAGAAAAAAAAAATGATGTCCCAGTTCTAACTTGCTAAAGTAAGTAATGTAGGTCAGTCAGGCCGCAATCGTAGGTAAGCAATTTGAAATTTCGCGCCTATCCACTCGTCGTTTGTGCATGGTATGTAAAATGACGTCTGAGCGCGAATTTCGCGGAACAGTAAAAGCCCGAACGTTGTGTTGTATGCTGCAGTGAGATGAAATCGATCCATTTTATCCAGAGGCATCGCGCTCGCACCTGACCTTGCGGCATGTGTCCGTCACTTCAAATAGAATGGCTGCCATATTTTAATGATACTCCTTCAAATGCAAGCACTTCAACGGTGTTTAGGTGAGTATTCAAATATGAACCCGGTCCCCATTCTTTTCGTTTATTTACCCGTACATCTTTCCCGTCAATTCTTTCCTGTTTGGCCGTTTTCCTTTGAAACTCGCACGTTTATAGTAAGCACTCGCTTGCTTGCCTAACGAGTGCCAGGAGTGAATATTTTACTCGATCCGTTTTCCTCTTACGCACCATTTTTTTTCTCCTTTTAATACAGCGATATTAAGCTATCGAATATTAAAGTTTGAGTAAGCAGATGTTTAAACAGCATCGGGTTAAGTGGCCACACCCCTGTTCAGCCTAGTTATTTACCATTTACCAGATTGCGGACACCATTCCATAATACGGTGGCAGGGCCGCTCTCCCCTTAGCCCAGACTCCGAAGCACCAACAGCGATAACACATCTGATGAACACCACGTCGTTTATTCTCCCATGGGGGCTCCTGTTTGTGGGTGTTAGAGTAGAACAGATGATGATGATGGAATGCTGCGCTAACGTTTCCTTTTCATCTGACTTTGTTAGATATCGATCTGGTTGCTTTACCGAACCGTGTGGATGTGCAATTGGACATATCCTGTACCGTACCCCATACAGTCCCTGTTCTACATTTCTCTACGTAATTTTTCTCATACGCCGACGAGAATATTTCATAATGCGAAACGGCAGTCGAACGTCCGTCGACGTGCAGAGAAGCAACGCTGATTTTTATTTAGTTCCAAGTGCCATTACGTAGTTACGTACGCACAAAAACGTATTCCCATTATAATTTTAGCAGAAACAATCAGAGTTGAAATTATAATCGTTAGTTGTTATTTGCATCTTGCAGTTTATTTAACGAAGAGTACAATTCAATATGTATTTTCTTAAAGAATAAAAGTCGGATTGCTCTTCCTGGTGCATAATCGTAAAATTTTTGTTTTTAAGTTGCACAATTTTTATGTTAGTGTGGTTGGTGAGGGTTGCGTAGGAGATTTTAATGCAAATAGATATTTCCATTGTATTCAGTTAGTATTCGTAATATAACGCAAGCACACTGTAAAGGTGAACGTGTTCTTGGTTCTCATAAGGAAACTATCGTCGAATATTATTGCATTCGAAACAATTAACGGATTAAATTCGTATTTCTTAGCTACCATAGTGAAACGCGAAATCGGAACCATCGTGCATTTACACTACTACATTCGAAACAATGCACGATAGTAGTGTAGGTAACACACTATTTTACTTACATTCAGTTCAAAAGAAAAATTTGTAGAAATATCAAATTCTCTCACTTCTCTAAATGTGCAATAAATTAATTTACTGAGAAATTGGGTTTTTTATTCCTGGCCGTTTACTTAAGGTTTATTACTTTTTCATATAACGGATCTCTTAATGTTTCGTGTTGCCTGCCACCTTGCTTAATTTATTTGGAAATTAAACTAAAAAATTTATTTAGCGAGAAAAGTTTTTCTCTTTAATTTTTTTTATAACGACATCTTGACACTGACACTGTTACAGCAGTTTAATCGTCTGTTAAAAGCTCATCCAGCTTTAATGTTAATGTTATACGTTCGGTCAACTGTTGGTTAAACCCCATGGCGTACACAAACCGGATACAACTGTGTGAACGTTGACCAGTTGGGCGTTTGATTATTTCAACGTTTCCACCTACTGTAGCGTTGTCTGGACAAGACTTAACATAAAACTCAATGTTTTTAATGTGGCAAGCATGATGACCTCATAACGTTTTAATCTCTGTTTAATTGTCGCGAAAGTTGAATAATATCAATTTTGGTAGCAAGAGGTTATCTAAATTTCTATTTTTCTCAAGTAAATAGAATACGAAACCACTCAAGATGTGAAAGACCGGCATCTGTTCAGTTTTGTTGCGATTCGGTTTGTTTTGGCATTGTGAAAGTTAAACGAGCAAACGCCGTAATTCCGGAGGGCGCAGATTTTGTGTGGGCATCGGTTTTGCGAGTGTTTTCTTTTGGGAGAGAAGTTTTTCAATTTTACACTGGCTCCATCTGACGGTTGTAATTGGGGGTGCACTGTGGGTGGGTCCACCCCGTTCCCGATCAATGTTGACACGGCACGCTAGATAGTCGTGACGTCACACCCGGGCTACTTCCGTACCGCCATGTTGTTGCTAATAATAGTCACAGCTTGCCTATTGCTCATTTACTTTTGTCAATCTTATTACGAGATGGCATTACATACTTTACCTGTGCTTGACTTTGCCTCCTCTTCGTTATGCGATCTCGTAGTGTAAGAGGTCACGATGCCGATGCCAAACTGACATTGTTGCCAAACACATTGAAAATCGTAAAATAATCGAAAGAAATGTGTATACATACACGCAATTGTTTACTTTTTTGTTTTAATGACAATCAATAAAGTTATTGCGGTTAGTTGAAAATACAAAAAGGTTTATGTTATAGTAATCCAGACATTTTAAGATATTTATTTTACAATGTAATTTCTAATCTGTACTTATAAAGATGTTGTTGAATCTCGAAATATACAGGGTGTCCACCATTCTAAATTTAAAGATAACAAAAATAACTATTTCTAAGTAATACAAAATTTGGGCCCTTTATTCAATCCCTCCACACAGCATAAAAAACTAGATAGATAGAAAAACAAAATTAATTATTTTGATCTCATTATTTATTCTGGTTAGTGGTTTTTTTTGGAACGAATTGTATCTGCTACTAAACAAATTTAAAGCAGTAGGGCTCCTATAAAATCAAAGGTGTGACATCGGCGTTGTTACAGGCGCTGGCGTGAAGATGGAGCATTTCCAGGCGGCGCTCGACCCCCGGAAACAGGAGCTCCTAGAGGCGCGGTTCCTTGGTGCGAGGGTGAGTGTCATTCTCATTCCTCCTTTAGTGCGGGTTAGCCACAAGCCACGCTTTCACGCACGCATATATACTACTGTATAACACAAGTCGCACGAAATTTTACCCAACATTCACGTGGAAAAACATCAGTTTAACTTCTGGGCATATACTTAACCCTTTTCCCTTCCTCTCTAACCTGTATTTTTTCATCCCATTAACGTATCGTAAATTACAGAAGTCACATGACACTAAATCTTTTATTTTTAAACGAGACCTTAATTTCTTTTGGCACGGTCTGAAACTTTTACAGTGCCAAGTTTTTGTATATTTTTTTTGTTTAGATCGAAATTTGAATTGCATTTTTCAACTTTTTTGTTTTTGTTGTGACAAGAAATCTTAAAAAACTTTTTACTACTACTTCGACTGAGAATTCTTTGAAAAAGTAAACTTGTATACTGAAAGTTAGACAGTCACTCAGTCGTTGTTAAAATTCTAATTTTCCCGTAGCTTCTTTTCGAAAAAGATTGAATTTTCTACAGTTGGTTACCTTTGCTAGCAATTAATTATTATTGTATGATAATGAATAAGCGACCTCATTATTTGTTGAACTGATAATAATTTCTTTTTCTGCAAGACCCAGATTAGTTTAGCCGACAGAATTTTTATCGAAAGTGATTTGTATTGGACTTCGGGTAGTGTGTATGGTAGGAGCCAGTGTTTGACAAGCTTGAAACTGAAACCTAAATCTTATCTAATTTGCATGAGAGAGGTCGTTAGCTACGACTACATTCCGACAATGACTTCATTTTATGTTCGGTGCAAATAAGTGAGCTGAATTTAATTTAGGAAACATTTTCCCAACGCAGTTCTCGCGGATTTCACAATAGCGGTGACAATTATTTAACAAAAACTTAAATTGCGGTATCTAAACTTGCAAAACTAGTTTTATGGCAGTTGTTGCAGTGTCGTAATCGCTTTTAGCCAGGTGTATCGGATAACGTGGGTTACGTTTACACGGCACCGACTTTTATCATCGATCGTGGACTTCCAACCTCGGAAATCCGAACTTGCGGCGGCAGTCGTGTTGTGTAGAATTCGATTTGAATCTTTTTGCGAAGAAAAGGAAACAATTTCGAGAGTGTTGCGTGTGTATATGTGTTCGTGAGTGTTCGTTTATAGTTCTAGGCCGTACTTCGATTCTAAAATTGGCAATGCTGTCGAGTTCGTGTGTAAATTTCACATCCTACAGTAATTCGAATGGTTTTATTTCTTTCTAACTTATTGTTCTTCCAAATACGCAAACGTGTTTAGGCAGATTAGCCGTGAAGCGAGCGGTTTTATAAGAATGGTGTCGTTGCACCTGGTTGCATTGCATTCTAAGTACAGTCGGCTTCAAAAGTTGTCTTGTCGAGATTAACCTTCTAAGGATATTAGTGCAGTAGTTTTTTTGAAGTTGTTGTCTTAGGTCTTTAGTGCGTGTGTATGCGTTTGTGTAAAAGTGTGTTTAGCGAGTAACGTCTCTATGAATTTCAAATTAATCGACGTGAAAATTGTTGTTGAATGGTGGACGGATGTAGTAAAGAAACCTTGGTTTAGATGTGCAGGTGAGATTCATTTTCTTTTTTTATCGCGTCGGGTCACTACTACTAACTATACTACTAGACGAACTATTCGTTTAAAAGTTTACGCCCGGGTTTTTAAACGATTAGAGGTACCGATTGGGTGCACATAATAACACTATTTTATTAGGCTTTTTCCGCATCATTACCATTCCGATGAAACTCATTGTTTTGTAATATTGTTAGGGTCATTACAGAAAACACCACAAGTTTCAACTAAATTGGATTGCTGAACGTTTCAAGTTTTCTTCAAATCAAATTTCTATTTTTATTAAACAACACAACTCGTTGGACATCACGTACAGTATGTACGTATTACAGTGCAATATCCTTGAAATTGGCTATAAAAAACAAACACAATTTAATAATGTTCGTTAAAAGAAAAATAGACATTAATAATTGGCATTGGGGATGCGTGTGAGTGTGTGTAAATAGTAACGATAAAGAATTTTTATTGAAGGATATAATTGGAAAAAAAAGAGAAAAGTTCAATTAGTTTTAGCCACGGCGACTTTTAAGATCGGTTTTAATTCTTTAATTCATTGTAACGCCTTCAAACTGTTTGGTTAATTAAAAATGCAATTACCATTTTAGCGCCCTGTTGTCCAAAACGGCATGCATTTCATTATTTACATAAGGTTAACAATACACAAATGCCTTAATACGGCGTGAAATTAACCGTTGTTATTACTACACAGACCATTTGAAAAATAGCGAAAACCTGTTAATAAAATATTGTAACTACCTTACAACTTTTCGTACAACGATCGCTCCATTCTTTTTTAACCTTGTGGATAGATGACCTAGGACAAAGTTATTAGTTTGCAATTCAAACGTCGCTTATTTAAAAATTTTAAATTTTATCTTTAGAACGCATCAAAAAAAGATCGTAACGTAAATAATAAATTCCGCGTTGTTGCTTTTAAATCATTTAAATGACGCGCTTGGAGAGAAAAAAGTGACAGTTGACTCGTTTTATTGAGCTTTTGATTTTATTGTTGTACATTAATGCCTCTCTTTAAAGCTAATATGGCATAAGCAAAGTGAGTGTTGATTCATTTGCGTGGGATTAGTAGGCAGGAGGATAATTTTGATACAGGCCACTTGTGCAACGAACGACAAGCAGCGCAGCGCAAGTCCCGTTCACACAGCAACATTGTTAGCCGAGCAATGAACTTCCAACGCAACACACAGACAACCGCGACGACTTCTCTCCATCCAGCCTTGTGATTTGTTAACCCGTCAGCACCCGGTATTTATACACATAGGACCATTTATATGCTGCTGCTACACTAAAATAACACTTACCTGAATGGCGTTACTTTCCAAATATCTCCCTTGAATACAATGCCGCGTTAACTTACCGTCATTACTTAATTTAACCATTTTGCTAATAATGTAATATGCAGTGGCGTACTTGGGATCTTTCAATTATTGGGGACAGTAGCAAAAATACTGACGAATGTGATATTCATATCCCCAAGGTTACTCCGGGCAAGGCTATCTTAAAAATAATTCGAAAAGTGTAGCAGGCGCTGAATACATTTTCATCGCAGGTTTCTATTTCTATTTCTGTTTCAAACATCTTACCTCAAATTGGCTTGATAAAACCGAATTCTGACATAAATAGGCATCTATCGTAAGATCAGTAGTTGAACTGACCGAGTCGAAGTGCTTCTCTATAAACACCAAGTAAATGAAGGCGCGGCAAGGAATTTATGTTAATTATAGCAGTGGTTGCTTGTTTTTTCGTGTTTCTGCTTATTTTTCTACATTTATCGTTCTCGTTGCCCCTCATAATCGAAATCAATTTTGGCTTGAACATGTTACCGATTATTAACTTAGCCCAGACAGACAGTGAACTGACCTTGGTGTCAGTTTAACGTACGGAAATTTCGAGTTGAGCTGCCCTTATATTTTAGCCTTCGGCTTGTAATTGCTTTTTCCAGAATGTAGTAGTAGATTTAGGTTCATCAGAGTCTGATGTGCATGAACGCTCCGCAATGACCTTTTCAGTTTTCTAAAAGTTATTCGTGACGATCGATTGGTTTTTGGATTTGGACATAGATTTTGTATCTTTTGTATTTTGGATCTTCATGGCTCGTAGAACTTTCGTGGTTTGTTTTCTGATAAATCTTTAAATCATCGTTTTCCAAAAATTTTTGAATCGAGTTCTGTATATAGGCATATCGAATATATAGGGTCATGGGGGGTGTCAATCGATCGGGCTTGACGAGAGGATCACCATGGTACCCGTTCTAGATGACGGAAATGATTTTGATTTTCCACGGAATTTTTTATGAGATTCAATAGCAAATCACCTAACCTAACCTAACCTAACCTAACCTAAGTTCACATGCTAATCCGCATGGAATCTCAAAAGCGCCGCTCTCGTAATTCTACTTCTATTGAAGTCTGTGGTTGGAACTGGCGTTTTAGAAAAAATGGTCATAACTTTTGAACCTTTCATTTCCGTTACCTGGAATTGGTACAGTCTCCATAATCTTGTCACCCCCCATAACCCCCTCCACGATATGCCTATACAGTGTGTCCACATTGTCCAAATTGTAAGAGATACGAAGTAGGTTAAATTTAAAAAGTTTTGGCTATTTTGGAGATCAGTTTACTTATACTTTGTTTTTTCAAAAAAGTTCACGGCTTACTAGATATTTGCTAAAAACGAAATTATCTTATTTCTTTTTTTAAATAAAAAGCATTTCTCGCTTTTAAGATACTTTACTGAGCATTCACAGATATCATCACGTAAGCAGCTAATGCCCCGTAAAAGCCTATTTATTTTGTTTTAGCAATTTTTTCATAACAAATGAATTTCTTTAATAAAACTCCACGACTTTGTGTGTCATGGCACACTATGATGAAAAATGATTTTCACTTCATAACTCGGTAAAACGAAATAATAGCTATGTTAAACCACGTATCACTGAAAAGCATTTGAGGCGTGCAGTTCAGTAATATGGAAATCAAGTAGGCGTTCCATTAGAAAAAATTTAGATTTACGTTTCACCGCCGAAGTAAAACAAAAGACAATTGCGAAAATAATTTTTTGTGTTTCGTTGTAAATTCTCTAAAACATCCTCTTTGCTGTTCTTTTTTATCTTGGATCGTTCCTGAGATATTTCACGTAAAGAAAAATAAGATAATTTCGTTTTCAGCAAATATCTAGTAAGCCGTGAACTTTTTTGAAAAAATAGAAGCATAAGTAAACTGATCTCCAAAATAGCCAAATCTTCTCTACTTTAACCGACTTCGTGTCTCTTACAATTTCCGAGATCCCGATAGTGAGCATCAAGATGTGGACACACTGTATACGGAACTGGAGCCAAATTGTTTTTCTTACTTTGCTATCTTTACGTGAGGCTTTCTTTCCCTTCTCTCTTAGTCCGATCTTGTTGCGTTAGAATCATCAAGTACTCAGTTGAACTGATAAGGTCGAGGTTTCTATAACCCATAGATCTATTTTGGAAGTGTCTTGTCTTACCTGATAGCAGTACGATTTACTGTTGTAGTGTGACAGAATGAAACCCTTCCGCTTGTGTTGGGTTCCAGCTATCATTGAGGAACTCTTTGATTTAAAGGTCGTAACGATTCAAGACGAATTGCCAGCTGCAGCTTCAGTTCGAAACTATTATGAAGTACATTAAAAGGGTTGTGAAATATCAGATAATGACAACATTCCTTTAACAGATATCGTGCTGCCTATTTTATTGATTTACTAGTTACTAAATTTAAGCCTTGAGGAGATTTTGTAATTCTGTTGAAGTCGAAAATGACAACAGTAAATTATTTTCGGGTACCAGTTACCTTCCACAGTTTAAAAAATACTGCTCCAAATGAACTAACTTCTTAACAGCTTCCAAAATAGTGTTGTCACTTCAAATCATGACACCGTGAATATTTCAACTTCTTAAATGAACCTCAGCTTTAGACAAGGCCGAATCAAGATAGCTGGTCGTTCTAGGCTGATAACGTAGTAGAGCCTATGCGGCTCCCTAGGCTTTAACCTAGCCAATTGGATAATATAGACCTGACTTTAAGAGTTTAAAATTCAAAGGGAAAGTGCTCGAAAATTAGGTTACAGTATCCAGTGGTAAACAAGAACATCCTTGTTAAAAATTCTATTGTTTGTGCAGGAATACTAGTTATTCCCACAGATGTATTTCTCAACAGTTAAATTTTAAAAGCAAACAAGAAATACAAACCTATACAAGTACTCCATTCATTGCTACGTTACATCTTCGATATCATACTGCATCTGTTGTTTGGCCAATAAAAATAAAGCACATCTTAGTTTTGGCAGCCTGAAAACCATTGAAGTAATCCAATCTAAGTTGCATTACTACATAAGCAGAGTTTTATACGATAAACCATAAAGAAAGTGCTATTTGCTTTTGATACTCATTGTCCAAACGCCTCACTGGCAGTGATGGCACAATCAGATTTTCATCAAACTGTTCGAGTGGCTGAGCATGTGTTAAGCAACTAATAGTTTTCTACCAGAAATTAAAATCTGTGACTGCAAAATCAAATCAAATAATATAGCACAGTCAAAGAAAAACATTGGGTGCGTTCCTCCGTGCAAGGACTCGCAAACAGTTTGCTGTGTGGCACTCAAATTCCAGGATGACCATTGGTTTTATTTTCATCTCTGGGATATAGTGATGCTGGATGATATGAAAAAGCGAGTTGAGGAACAAAAAAAAAGGGAAAAATGTCTATTGCGAAAAGCAAAACATACTTTTCAGATAGCATCTATCTAGACTTAAACTTTTGGGATTTTATGATAGGATCTGCTCATCCACATCATAGCTATTGCATTGGTTGACCAGTCAGCTATATCAAGTGCTTTGATTGTATACAGTGTATTTACTAAAACTGCTGAACTTATGGATACGACCGTTTGTTTTTGCAAAAGGTGCCCTTGACATGAACATGAGAATATCATCAGCGTAACTCCTCACGACCTTCGCCATATATCTTAAATGGTGTTGCTCAAAGATCATAAATCGGAGCTTTCGAGTTTGACTCGCCATAGAGGACCAAAGATTGATACAGAAAGAGATCTTTTCTTTAGTCATGACAGTAATTATAATCTGACACTAATTTACATTATTTTTTTTTGAAGGTTTCGCAAGTAAAGAGTGTCATAAATTTGAAAAAACGAAACTTCAGAAAACAAAAGAATGCAAGCGGTTGTTAACTATCTTATCGAATATACATGGTTTTGACAGCCAATTTCTTATCAAAATCAATTTAGACATTTTTCCTTCCTCTACTAGTCTCGGAAAACAAAGAAATGTTTAAAAGGAGAATAGTAGTATACCAAAAGTTCTGTTTACCAACGATTCTCTTCTGCACTTCTTTAAACTATAGGAACCAGAACAGCTACACAAAATTGGAATGTTGTAATGGCTATATTAAGATGTATGATTTTTTTTTTACTTTCCGTCATTCTTTGCTACTTGAAACGGTTTTTCTCTATAATAGATGAAATAAAGGAAAGTTGTAGGAATGCTTCACATTAGTTTCATTTTAATCTTTTAAGTAGGTTAGAATGTTTGTAGATAAAGCTGCTTTTTATTAGTCAGAGCAACACTTTTCAAGGAATTGCAAAAATCATTTACGCAAAACCATTTATTTCCTTTTACATCAGGCTTTTTTTCCTGTGCGGAAAAGATATCGACATGGAGACGAACACTTGTCCTCTTACCAAGGGAAATCTCCAAGGTTAAATTTCGACTAAAGCAAAAATTCCGTATCGTATTAAATACGGAAGTTAAGATAGTTTGGACTTCTACGATCAAATTAGAAGCCAAGAAAGACAGAAGTAGAGTTGGCCAAAAATCGTACTAGTAACTGAAATGTAATACCAAGAGCGTTCTAAATAATTGCAATTAAATTATGTTGAATATCAGTTTAGAAACTTTTGCAAGAAAAAGATGGATGTCAAAACAAGTTTTTGTTGCCAAAATGATCTTTGATCTAGTTTCTGTTTATGTTTTTAAATTTTTTTAACTATCCGAACTTAGTTATGGATCAACACAGAATTTTTTTAGCAGATCTAAGCCTGACGAAACATGTAACAAACGCTTTTGAAAAACATTCCGAAATGTTGCCACATTGATACTACAAAGTACGTCTTTGTAACCCCTTCCAATTTTTTGAGTCTATAACAGCTCATCACTTTTAGACATTTGAGGTTTTCTTTGAAGATGATTTTTTTGCTGTCGATACCTTGGTTTTGGCAAGTGCAAGAATGCATTTTTGCTTTTATGATCTGCTTGATACTTGTTGACAATGCCAAATTTTGAGAGAACACTATGCATCCGTATTGACGATATTTTTAATTTCTTCTTGGTTGGAATCGAGTTGAGAAATCTATCCTTTGGTCAAAATCTAGTTTGTAATGTATCTTTATCCTGGTAAGCTGTTCTGCGTTAGCAAAAGGTTATTCAACTATTTCTTATGGTTATTTGTTTTGTTTGGCATTATTCAAGTTTTTATTGTCATGGAGGTGACATTCCGGGTTATGGTCAAGTTTTTCAAGGCCTGCCACAATTGACAATGACACATTTACAACGAAAGCTTTAGTTCAGATTTCTGTCAGAGGAAAATAGTAATACCCATTCTTGTTTGGGCTTCAGTGGCATGCAAAATGTTTGAAACATTCGATTCTTTTGGGGTTGTTGTGCGCAAACGGGAGCCGATATTTAAAACCAAACGATCCTTTGGCTAGATCGACATATTGGTCTGCATCGATTATCCTATTTAAATCTGACTCGTGAGGGAGGTTAAAATCGAAGTTTCTCCATGTATATAATTTCCTAAGATTTTTACTCTTTTTTCAAATTGGCACTCTCTCCTATTTGCGTAACAAGACCATCTTTTGTTTTAGCTCGATAATATTAGGATTTTTTGCACACGGCCATTTATACGTATAAATTAGAATTTTAACCTTTAACGTTCTCTCGTGGCGAAACTGTAAGTGAAACAAACTTATTTTGGAGCTAAGAATTGCTATGGAAACAAAAATATATTCAAACTATTCCCAACCCGTTTATTGAACCGAAGCCAACTTTGTTCAAGAAAGACCTATGCATGGACGTCCCCAATAACAGGAGACCTAAATTTTGGGCATTAAAATCTATGAAGCATTTCCAAGCTGCTTTTCCTTTTCTTTACCGGTAAGTAACTCTATGATCGTCAGGTATCTAAAAGCCACGAGATTGGTAATTTCTGACATCCAGAAAACGCATCAAGCCAAAAAAAGCTCAATTTTTAGCATTTGGGCGTTCTCGTCCTTGGTTACTATTACGTGGAAATGAATGGAAACCTCCCAGATTTGGAAATGGACCAAACCGCTGTATATCCTTCAAAGCGGAAAAATGATCTTGAAGGTATAGATATTTTATAATTATACAGTGTGTCCCAATCTCGATGCTCACTATTGGGATTTCGGAAATTGTAAGAGATACGAAGTCGATTAAATTAGAAAAATTTGGCTGTTTTGGAGATCAGTTCACGGCTTATTAGATATTTGCTAAAAACGAAATTATCTTTTTTTTAAGTGAAATATCTCAGAAACGAGCAAAGATAGAAAAGAACAGCAAAAAGCATGTTTTAGAGAATTTACCCTGAAACACAAAAAAATTATTTTCGCAATTGTCTTTTGTTTTATTTCGGCGGTAAAACGTACTTGATTTTCATATTACTGATACATTGTTTGACATCGCTAGTCTTTTGTTTTACCGAGTTATGAAGTGAAAATCATTTTTCATCATGGTGTGCCATGACATCTAACACACATAGTCGTGGAGTTTAACAAAGAAATTCATTTGTTATGCAAGAATTGCTAAAACAAAATAAATACGCTTTTATGGGGCATTAGCTGCTTATTTGATGCTATCTGTGAATTATCTTAAAAACGTATTTTTGTTATGTTTTAGCAATTGTTACATAACAGATGTAATTTATCTGACAAAAACGAATGATATTCATATGTTGAAAGTCATGGCACACTAAGTGGAAATGCTTTTTATTTAAATAAAATAAGATAATTTAGTTTTTATGAGATATCTAGTAAGCCGTAAACTTTTTTGAAAAAACAAAAACATAAGTAAACTGATCTCCAAAATAGCCAAAATTTTTCTAATTTAACCGACTTCGTATAGCTCTTACAATTTCCGAAATCCCAATAGTGAGCATCGAAATTGGGACACACTGTATATGCTTTAGAACATCTACTTGAAATGAATTTGCAACAGAAGAAGGTCTTTTCCCATAGGCTATATTTTTTTGCGAATGTGTGTGTAAAAATAACCGAGATATCTTAGATACTGTATACCATTAAGGGCGTTGACCCATATTTGATTACTCGACATTCTGTTGCTATAGTTGCCGAAAAGTTGATTGGTCACACTAACTTTAGCATCAGTCACTAATGCGGAATTAAGGAAAAAAGGAAATTGATTGAATCGTGTTTAATTATTTAATACTAATATTAATTTGTTTTTGTAGAAAACATTAACGAAAATAGAAAATCAATAATTGTGTCCTACTAAAATTATTTGATAAGTACCTGTTGATTAAAAGTTCCAAACTTTTGCTACTACGCCACTGTTTATATTTATTATTCTTCTTCCAAGCATGACCCCGCATTAAACGTTAATGTGACATGTTGTAGTGTTAATCGTAATGGAATGTTGTTATCATTATCTTTGTGTTCAACACAAATCGCGCCGTTGGACTTTCATCAGATTTATTTTTGTATAAAAATCTAGTAATTACCATCATCATTCGGAAAGAAGTGTAAAACAATGAAAAGAAGAAAAAAAGAAAGTGAATTTCATTTTACCCTATTTAAAATGAAGTAGGTATTATTTTGCGAGGAAAAAGCGAAATGCGATTACAAAAATCCTCTAAACGTTCATTAAAGTGGAACCGAATTAATGCTAATCATCTTTCTGTCAGTGTATACTACGTGTAATACCTACGAGCCTCATCGTTTCGCCTTCCGCCCTTCCTAACGTTACGTTCTACCGCGTGATACACATTAATGACCATTGCTAATTAATGCCAAGCTATTTATAATTCTCGACGTGGGCGAAATATTTCTATTGTTGAAACGATATTTTTCCACTATGTTGCCAACGAGAGTTCCCTCTTCTTATATAAAATTGGAAAATGACGTTTTTGTATGTTGGTACTTCTTTCTCCCTTATTTCTTTTTTGCCGGCTATATTGATTTTTAACGCAGAAACAAAGCTGCCAAGCGTATATAAATATATAAATAGGTCAAGTTGTTGAGACGTTGGTGAAATTTTAAAACGAATAAAATTGATAATGAATGTAATTTGGCCAAAAAGAGAATCGAGAAAAAAGTATTGGATCATGTAAAAAAGTGGTAGCGATTTAGAAAAGGATAGATTTCCTTATTTGCAATTACCCTCGGTCGCTGGCGGCCGACCGGACGAGGGCGATGTTCATCTTCCAATTCTTCTCACCCGTTTGGATATTGCATTTACTGGATTTCAACATAGATGTCGTTTTATTCGATGATTTTCTGAATACAGCTTTAACAGCTTTGATGGTATCATGCAAGTATGTTTTAATTTGAAAGTTGGTAATTTAGAAACCTTTGCATAAAATAGCAAACCGATTATGGCGATATTAACGAGAAGCAGAAGAGTAATTGTAATTTAATGAATGAACGAATGGATAAATTGCTTAATTAAGAGTTTTTTTCTTTATTTTATGGCTTTCTACTCAACAAAAGGAATAGCTAAACGTAGATTCAGTCTCACATTTTTCAACAACAATCTACCGTAAAATAAAATACGTACAACAATAAATCGATGTTTATTGATCAAATCATATGACACGATTACGAAACGGAAAACAAAGGGCGTAACGTTATCACTTCCATAATTTAGAAATAACTCTTCGAGTAGGACGAAATTCTATGGGGGCATTAAAAAAATATCTTGGCGTCTTTATTTAGACCTTATCAACAGTTACGGTGTTTGTTTCGAGAGCTTACAAATTTATTGTGGCATACTTGCGCGATAAGGGCCGTTATTGGTGCAGGAAAGCTGGTTAACCGCCAAGTATTGTTGTCATCGTTATCAGTGTTGCGAATGCGAACTCTCTTATCATTAGCTACTCTACATATTAATCTAAAAATATGTACATATTATGTCCTTTTATAACCAGTCGTAAAAATATTTTATAGCAAACATGAATCGAGCGAGTTTTAATGGAACGTTTTAAAAGTTGTGGTAAGCGAGTTTTGCGTTTGTGAATTTTCCTAGGAAAACGCTTGCTTTTAACCTAACGGATCGTCAATCTTGTAACGATGTAGCCGATGGCATCGTATGATCGACGTACTTTGAAAATGTAGTGGAATTTTTGTGTCGCATTAAAATAACCTTGAATATCTATTGACATAATACAAATGTAGGTTGTTTTCTCAAGTTAAACGGCAATGTTTACAGTAATGTACGGGTGTTGGTTTGTTAGCGATGCGGCTACGCTGATTATGTCGATTGAACGACTCCCGACAAGGGAATTCGCCGACAAAATTTCACGTTGCGCGAGTTTATTATACGGATTCAAATCGAAAATGGTACAAAGCTGACTTCTAGAGAGATTCTAGATGGATGGAGTTGGCAGATCGTGGGGGTCACCTCCTCATTTTGCTTCCCCTCACTTTGTGGATGTTCGTCGACGGTTCTAGCTGATCAATAGCAGTAGCTTAGCCACGTATGTATTTATTTTACATGCACGGTTACACGTTATCAGCAGCGTGGCAACGTCGAGCTCGTCGAATATTTAACTTACATTTTTCGATGCCGGACGGGGGATTATTTTTTGCGCCAGTTGTTGCTATGCTGACCTGCTTTACATTGTTATTTGCTTAACGCGTTCTTTGGTTGTTTGTATGTGTTCACACCTCGCCATATTTACTTAATCGTTTAAGAGCGATCGGTGCTGGTTTTACTAACGAACTGAACTTAGGAGCCGGTTTAGGTATGACATTAAATTTCGACAAAACTTGCCAGTCTCGAATTTAAAAATTTCTCTTTAAATTTGTATTATTATGTAAAATCCGAGCTGTTTCTGTTTGAATATCATAAAATTCGACATTGGAAGTAAAGATAAGGTAGAACTTGTCGTACAGTATGTACACAAAATTATTATTTATAGCGATACCGTCCAATTTTTTTCTAATCATATAAATACTAGATTAGGTTCTTTAACAAAAAAATGCTTGATATTTGTATTAGTGACGTTAATCATAATGAACTCTTACTGAGGTCGAAAGGCGCAGAGATAATGGTATGTTATCCAATATGGCTGGTAAACACTTCGTTCACAGATGTTTGTCTTCTTATCATCGAGTTGTAAACGTAAATTAAAAATAGGATCTTTTTATTATCGTTCAATTTTTGACAATAGAATGGAAATTTTGTACGAACAGCTAGAAGTAGATGATATATCACACATTACGCACACATTTCACATAGAACACGACACACTTATCTAAATTATACTTTTATTATTATTAATCTCGAGTATAACAATAAAATGAGAGAGATATACAAATTGAATTAGAGTTGACAAGCGTTGACTGGAAAATCGTGTGGTCGTCGAATACGCAAAATAATTAATCTTGCACTAGAATATTAATGGTTGATTATGACAGTACGTACGTAAAGTACGTTCGGCACGTCGTTTTAAACTCCAAAACACGAACACGGTCGATGAACTCGTTGAAATGAAGAACAATCTTTTTTTTTTTAATAACACACTTCTTTAGAAGCGCGCAGGAGTATTACGAGGAGAGATTCCGCTAGGAGTGTTGATCCACCATTATTGCATTCCATCGGTCTCGGACTGTTGACCGTCTTGCCGGTTGAAAGTGAAGGTAGCCGGGGTAACGGTCGGTCGTCTCTTTCTGGTATATTGAGGAAGTGCGGGAGAAGAGGAATCCTGTCTCAAATGGAATAATGAGCAGTTTCACAATTCCACAGTTGCACTCAGCGTTGTTGCCAAAATGATCGCGATCGTACGTACAGAAGAATCCGACGGACGTAAAGTACATTCAGTGAACGAGCGGCAACTCGAACGTCCGCATCGAACGGCGACCGAAGCGCGAATGACGGTCATCCGAATCCTAAAGGAAAGGGAAACAGTCGTAGCCGCGACGGCATGCGCGACGTCGACTCGCGCGGCGCCAGCTGATGGCTAAAGGCGGTGTTGCCGGAGCGATGGCCCCGATGAATGGCATTGCAAGGTCTGGTTCGGTGCAGTGCGGTGTGATGTAGATATGTGCGGGAGCGGCCTCCGCCATGGACGGGCTTCTGAAGGCTCTGCTGGTGCATTACTGCTACCACCAGGTATACAAGTTGTCGACTCCTGTTATTTAGTCTGTGCACCACGTGCTTCACCGCGGCCTGACCTAGTCTTGGTGTCATCGATTTTACGGCCAGACAGACGTGCCATTTAATGCGTTCCGGTGGTACTGCTGCTGTTACCACCGTTGCCTGGATTTTAGCAGCACTTTTGTGTTTTGGTTTTTTTTTTTGGGAGTTTCAAAGTTTGAAAATGCAAAGTAATATGTTGCTACTGACGTCTCCTTTACAAGGAAAAAAATTGTTTACGTGCGTGTTTTTCAACCAACTTTAATTAAATTTAAATTCTTCTTACAACATGATGTTTTTAATAGCTTGGAACGGCTCGAGAAATCATTTCTATTTAAATACTTGAAGTGTTTGATAAAAAACAACATTGTAAATTTGTGTAGGCTGAGTTTACATTTTCCGTAGAGATAAGTTATCATATTACTAGAATTTTGAAAACCAACACAATGGATTTCTTCTTATTGAAGAAAAGTTCTTATCTTTTGGTTTTTTAAAATTTATTTTCTTTATGCTACGGTAAGGAATTGCTTGTTTGAGATTGTTTATGAGTTAATTTTCGTGGTGCATTTACTTCATGTGTACATATGAAAAGTGTGGGTGTTTTATCCGAGCGGAGTGATGCAATTATATTTATACACTTTGTAGCGGTTGAAAAATTAAAACCGAAAGACTTGGCAATACTTCAAATTGAATGTTATTCTAGTGTTAATTATTGGAAACTTGATTATAATGCATGTTAGCGACATAATTAAAGAATTTATAAGGATAACTAGCAGTGTTCAAGGATTTTTAGTTGTAATAAAAGTGCAATATGGAACACTTGAAATAATAACTAGAATTGTTACAAATTAGTTTTAACTTTTTTTTTCGTAGTGACTTCCGTTCTTCCGTTATGTTCCTAATAATACGCCGTAAGCCTGTTTTTTCCCTTCTAGTAGACAAACATTCTGTTATGTAGTGGTTCAAACAAGTATTAAACTTAAATTTTTCAAACATCAATTTTACGTCCAGTTCTAATTGTTAAATATAAAATAAACAGTTGGTTTTTTTTTTTTTTATTAATTTAACACTTTTGAACAAGGCCAGTCCTAATGTATTATGAAAACCAGTACAGGTAAACGATATCCCTTCGAGTGTGTCTGGTTTTATTATATCTTTTTTTTTCTTATTTTACCGGACGTTAAGAACCATTATTATCCCTGTGGGAACCTATGATAAATCCGTCCCTGCACTTTCGCAGTCGTTGGTTCTTGGCATTCGGCCAGAGCCGCCTCCATTTTGTTTGCATTCTCTTGGACAAATTGTACCGATACCTTGAGAGTATTATGTCGCATGCTCGGTGCCGCCGTGTGGGATGGTACACTCTCGGCAGCAGCTGTTCTCTGTTCTCTTTCCGGTTATGTATGTGTGACTAGTCTGTTCCTGAGGTTCCCTCTGTGTTTGAACTAAAGGTTTATCTCGTTTTAATATCGGTATTTTTCCACTGAACCTCGTTTGCGCCATGTAATATTAGGTTCATTATGCTTATATTATTTGCAAGTCAAAGTGATTACGTTTTAGTAGTGTATCGTCTGGTTTTATTACATTATTGTGCTTCAGAATTGAAAACAATCAGGTGGATAGTGTGATGATTCTAATATTGGTAAGAGTTTCGCTTCAGTATTTTAAGATTGTTCTTAAAAGAATTATAAACCGCTGAAAATTCGTAATATTTGGTTTGCTCCACATTCTCCTCCTCTGAGAGTATACGACGAAGTTTAGAATCTACTAAAAGGTCGCGACGAGTGGAAGGGGTGTCCAAAGCTGTACGAGATGTGGAATAATCAATATTGCACCCTTCGTCTTCAATATCAATCTCCTCACGAACTTCCTCCTAAATTGGTCCTTTTAGTTCCAAACCTCACCCTAGCTGCACAGGCCTACTCGATTTTATTTCTTTGTATGTATTAACTTCGCTGTAAAATAATTTTTTTCTGTTATTATCTTTGCGTTGTTGCATGTGTTTACAAAGTAGATTACGTGACGTGAGTAGTATGTTATGTTAAGCAAACTGGTATAGTGAAAATACAAAAAGATTCTTTTCATATTTAATAAAACCTGACCATCTTTTGTAGCATTGTACGAATGCAAACCTTACCTGCATGAATTGTCAATTCATAAACTTCAGTAGAACACTTTCTTTCACCTACTTCTTCGGTCATCTAAAGAGGCACACGATGGGGTTTCATAACCGTTAACTAGATCCATACCAAAATTACTCTTTGCAATTTCGTTTCAGTTTTGTAAACCATCGGAATGTGATCAATAAGAGAATTTCTGTGCTTGTTTGTTATTCGGGTGTTGTAACTATTAATAGAAGAGTTTATATGGATTAATCAATCTAATTTTCGGTAAATATTGTTTTGTTTCCCTAAAGTTGGGAGTTATCGAATTATTAACGAACGTTTCGCGTTGTCGAGACTAATAATATTTCGAAACAGTTTGCTTTTTATGAACGGTTAGAAAATGACGAATTGCAAAGCAGGCAATACAGTACATGGCATAACTTTCCCAAATGGTAAGCTCTTCGCAAGTTGCTGTTGTAGTTAAGCGGGTACTCAGGTCGATAACCTACATTATTAAGCATTCTATTATATGTCTTGTTGTACCTGGTTGGAATGGTCACAGTGCTCGCACTCTCAGTCGCACCACTCAGATCAAGGAGGCGTATTATCTTTTCTAAAAATATACCAACACTGGGTGAGTGGCGTCAGCACTCTGATTGATTAGCTACTAGTAGTGTAGGGAAAATATCTTCAACTCTAAACGATAGTGCAATAAGTTTCACAATGGCATTCTCAACTTCTCTCGACTAAACTGTACAAAAATACGAATTTTACCTATTTCGATTTGGCTTGTACGTAGTATTGTGAGGATCGTTTAAAGCCGCGACTTCGTGTGATTTTACATCGTTTCGCTAAAATTTATTATTATTCACGACCTTGAGCCCCTTTGAATGCGGTATGCCGTCATAATTGTAAAAATATTTATAAAACTCGGATATATTCTGGTTGTTGTGCAAATATTTATGTGAACTTTTCAAATTTGCCTATTCCACTGGTGATTTCTTAATTTTCCCGGTTAATGTTTCCTTAGCACGTTAAATGAGTTTATTCAAATGAAGAGCAAATGGCTGCTCGATGCAAGAAACGAGTCCAACTTAAAATTCTGTAAGTTTTAAACGTAGAAATTTTCTTTTATTGTTTACTACTATTCGAATAGTTTGAATCATTCATGGGCATGTATAATTGAAATTAGTTTCGTGAATGTGAGATTTTCTCTTTTGTCGATCTTGGTTTGGATATTTTATAGTTTGTCACTCATTACCATATTGTTGGTGCTAGATAAAAACAATAAATTATTGATTAAATCTTCTTAAAGGCTCGGGGAAAAAATTCTTCGTGTTACGTGTCGTAAATAAAATAAGCTCACAAAAACTCACTGTTATATTGAAGTTGCAAATATGTTTCCTAACTAATCATTACGGTTATAAAATTTACAAGTTTAAACGAATTCAGGAAAGTATAGAACATTTCTATATTGCGAAAGTAATTGAAATTAGAGCCCTTTTTTAAATTATAGTAATAATATGGAAATGGTTATGACCGTTTAAAAATAAAAGGAAAAACAAAACACTACACTGTTTAAAACTTGTTGCCTGAGAAATACTTATACATTATTCAACCATATTTACATAAATCTTTTCTTTCTTGACATGCGCGTAAAATGTTTTCTAACAGCTGACATGGAAGTATACGAGGGCCACACGAAAATTTGTAGTACTCAGAATTTAGGAAAATCTTATCTGCGCGGAATTACTTTTGCCTTTTCAAACTTTGAAAGCATTTAGTCAATTTATTTGGATTGTTTTAAAACTAACGATAAATGGCACTATCTACAACTCAGATCTGGAAGGAAAGTTCTTAAAAAAGTTTGAAAATAACCAGCAATCATTTGGAGCAAGATCTTGTAAAAGATTTGCAGTACTTAAAGCTTATGAGGCTCTAAAACATATTTGTAAGATGAAGCAGACACGAATCGCAATTGTGACAGTTTGTCTTTTAGGCAAAACACACATGAGCATATGACAAAATGAAACCGTGTTGGTCCCAAGAGAATGGCATAAAGAACTATTGTTCGTTTGCAGAAACTGGCGAAAATCTGAAATAAGCCATCCATCGATATTGCATTGTCCAGAAATCTCCTCAAACTGACTGGATTTTGTCGGCGTGTTTAGGCTGTAGTGTTGAAATGTTTCTTCATCAATAGTTAGCTGCCTGTCTCTTCTTAAGGAATCGTACAGTTTGACCTTTAGAACGAGATTTATTTATGTTAGATTCTCTACTCACTTGAAAATCGTGCTTTCTTTATCGAACTATGGAACCATCAAATATAGTAATCACTACTATAGTTCTAGAACTGATACGAACATTCTTATAGTACTTACCAGACGTTTATATACCATATGCGTACACGTATGATCTCATCGATTTTCTACACTTTTTAGGTTTTTTTTTTATTGAAGTTCGAGATGCGTACTTTAAATGTGCACAAACAAAACAGCTATAGCGTTCTTTTTCTTTTTATTCTTCTGAGGGCAAGCACATACATTGCACTTGTTTTTCTTAAAGGATCAGTTCTTAGTCACTGATAGGTCTACGTCCTTCGACTTTGTCTTCGCCCACCAACGAGGCCACTTGCGATAGTCCATAGTCGATCTTCTCTCTTGTAAAGGACCAGCAAAAAAAAAACAAAAGATAATCAGTCTTATCCTTTTATGTTCACACATCACACCGCAAACTATATTCTACCTCGCGTGAAAGTGAAGCAAAGTTGCTGGAGAATGAAAAAACCTTTTGCGTTTCCCACATTATCAAAACCTCTCGACAAAGACTCAATTAGATTTTATAATTAAATCAATATACAAATATTAGAAATCAAAATCTAATTAAGAGAAGCAATGAGTTTTACACTGATGTGTTTATTTTATACACTTACGTGCATAGAAATCGACCCACTGCACACTTTTGACTTTAACTGTATTGTTTTTAGAAATTATACGCCAAATCAAAACGAAACGTATACAGTTTGAAAGATGATTTAATATGTTTTGACATGGGTATAAATTTATCAAGAGTACGTGTTCGTTATGAAAAGTAGCAAGCAAAAACCAAAGAAACGCATATTTAGTGGATGTGGCAAATTTAAATTATTGTCTCTGCAACATTTTGAGCATAATTAGGTTTTTATAATTTCATCAGTATCAAAGTGTGTTAGTTCAATGCATACCACACCGGAATAAGTTGCCCAAGTAATTGTTTTAATCAAAAATGGACATAACCAGCGAATTGTTGCTGCGAACGTTATGAGGAGACTGAATCCTTTCATCGTCGACCAGGAACAGGCGGAAAGCGTTGTATAACCGAGCGTGATGATCGCTTCATTGTATCAACGTCATTAAGAAACCGTCGACTTAATGCGGTTCAAGTTCAACAAGAGCTCCGTGAGGTCCGAGGAATGAATATTCGCCAGTGGACAGTAAGACGAAGACTGCAGCAAAACAAACCCTGCAACTGGCCTAAAACTTATCCCCAGTCCACCGTCAAGCACGTCTAAATTTCGCACGCGATCATCTGGATTTGACATTGGAGCAGTGGGGGGTCTGTTCTGTTCTCCGATGAGACCAGGATATGTCTCTATGGCAGTGACCGGAAAAAGAAAGTTTACCGGAGACCAGGAGAGCGTTTTGTAGAGTGCTGCATTGAAGAGAGAATTGGATACGGCGGCAGTTCATGCATGATCTAGGATGGCATTTCTATGGACGCACGAACGGCCCTTGCTTTCATCACGAGGCCTGGCCGTGGTCGCGAGAGAGGAGGTTTAACAGTCGCTCGGTATATTGAAGAGGTCCTAGCAGTTCATGTGGTACCTTACATCGATTACGGCCGCACACTGCTAGAATTGTCCAAGATTACATTACAGAAGTCGATTTTTCGGTTATGGAGTGGCCGGTATGCAGTCCTGACCTAAACCCGATCGAATATTTATGGGATGAGCTGAAACGAAGAATGCGAGCTAGGATTCCAGCCCCAACGTCAATTCCAGAGCTCATTACTGCGGTAGAGTGGCTTAACATTTCACAAGAAACAATATCGAAGTTGATTAGATCTATGCCTAATCGTATGCGAGATGTTATTAGAGCAAGCATTATTAACAATGTTATGTTGTTATTGTTACCATCTTAGTTAATTCTTAAAAAATCATGTTTCTTCTGGTAATAAAATGATAATTTGTTTAATTCATTTGATTTCATAATTCTTAGCTTAACATTGAAGGAATTTCAATAAATTTATACCCATGTCAAAGCATCTTAAATCATCTTTTAAACTGTATAAGTTTTGTTTTGATTTGACATATAATTTCTATGAAAAATACAGTTAAAGTCAAAAGTGTGCAGTGGACCGATTTATACAGTGTGTCCACATTTCGGTGCTCACTATTGGGATTTCGGAAATTGTAAGAGATACGAAGTCGGTTAAATTAGAAAGGATTTGGCTGTTTTGGAGATCAGTTTACTTATGCTTTTCTTTTTATTTTCAAAAAAGTTCACAGCTTACTAGATATTTGCTAAAAACGAAATTATCTTATTTCTTTTTTTAAATAAAAGCATTTCCCACTTAGTGTGCCATGGCTTTAAACATATGAAAATCATTGATTTTTGTCAGATAAATTACATTTGTTATGTAACAATTGCTAAAACAAAACAAAAGACGCTTTTAAGATACTTGACTGAGCATTCACAGATAGCATCAAATAAGCAGCTAATGCCCCATAAAAGCGTATTTATTTTGTTTAGCAATTTTTGCATAACAAATGAATTTCTTTGATAAAAGTCCACGACTTTGTGTGTTAGATGTCGTGGCACACTACGATGAAAAATGATTTTCACTTCATAACTCGGTAAAATGAAAGAATAGCTATGTCAAACCATGTATCACTGAAAAGCATTGAAGGCGTGCAGTTCAGTAATATGGAAATCAAGTATGCGTTCCATTAGAAAAAATTTGGATTTACGTTTGACCACCAAAGTAAAACAAAAGACAAGTGCGAAAATAATTTTTTTTGTGTTTCAGAGTAAATTCTCTAAAACACCCTCTTTGCTGTTCTTTTCTATCTTTGCTCGTTCCTGAGATATTTCACTTAAAAAAAATAAGATAATTTCGTTTTTAGCAAATGTCTAGTAAGCCGTGAACTTTTTTGAAAAAACAGAAGCATAAGTAAACTGATTTCCAAAATGTCCAAATTTCTTCTAATTTAACCGACTTCGTATCTCTTACAATTTCCGAGATCCCAATAGTGAGCATCGAAATGTGGACACACTGTATGCACGTATTGCTCGAATTTTTAATCTTAAAGCAATTTAATATCTCTTGCAGAAAGAAACCTTGTTTTTGGAATTACAGTATCGATAACTCGATTAGAAAACAACATGCTAATCTTACGTATTTCGTTCTTTCGCAACAAATTCGAGCATTAAAAAAAGGCAATAGAAAGCATTAGCAAAACCAGGTGGATAGCTTGAAGTTATAGAGCGAAAAAGTATTGAATTGAGAATTAAGGATGTATTGTAGCTTTAGCTACGGTGACCGTATGTAGCAATGCCAAAAAAAACTGTAGCATCTTGGTGTGGCAGAATGATGTTATATCCTTGATCAACAGGAAATAGCTAATAACCTTTATGATAATATTTTGAAATCAGAGTGAACTACAATATTTCTCATCGTGGTAGCTGAAAACACGAATAAGTTTTGTTGAATTGTTGCGATTGCTTGCCACCAAAAGTCTAGAAATCCAATGACTAAAAGCTTTTTGGCTTATTTAAATTGAGGTATTAATCTCTGTTTGTTACTGTCATTATTGCTCTAAAGTCTAAGCTCTTTTACTAACAGAGATGGTTCTGGTTCAGCTTTTTGCTGTTACCTCACACATTACTTTTAGTTTTTTTGGTTTTGACTTTCGATGTGCTTCGAGTTTCAAATGGATGCACGCTTGTTTTTGAAAATGTTTTATAACAAAAGTTACAGCCACTCAGCATACTATTGTTTCATCCGCCTGCTTTTCTAAAATTTTGAAAAATCGCAACCAACCATATTAGACCAACTTTATTTGTGCAAAATTAAATATTCATTTTGTTCCGAAGAAGTTTTTCTAGATCAATTCAGAATTTGCACTAATTATTGGTCAAAATGTACCAACGATTTAATTGTCATCAAAATTACATTCAATTTTGATCTCGAATTTAACTGTCGAATCTTGATAAAACCTGATTTCATTTTTTAAAAGTCGAAAATGAGTTTTAAGCTTTATGGTAATCAAATCGTAAAGATATCTTACGAAAAGAGACAAAGGAAATCGTGTATTTGTTGGTTAACGAATTGTAGCAAGTTATAACCACCACAACCAGCAAAAACGTATATCATTTATTCGTGGTCACTAGATAATTACTGAATTATCTGTTTGCCTTTATAATTTTCATGATTTCCTCTATCATACAAGCAAATTCACCTAAATAATCTACTGGAAGGTTATTGGAGAGATTCTACCCTACACAGTTGGTGTTTCAGAAAACAGGAAAAAGGAGTTCTAATTTATTTAAGTAAATAATTTTAAAAACCTCTTGTAATAATATGTACGGTGTGACCAAATGGATTCCGCGTCAAGTAAACTATGGATATTTCTAAAATCGTACAATACAAGTTAAGAACTTTGGGAACACTTTTAAGATCTTTATTCGAAAATAAAATCTTTATTAAATTGATAAAAAGAAAGAATCTTTCTGTTTATCAGTTTTATGATGTCTGAATTATTTATTTGGTCTTACAACACTTACTAACTTAAACACCTAGTGAAGGTTCTTTACCATATCGGATTTACCGCTTCCAAATCATTCTTGCCTCGGATGAAGGCAAAACCAGAAGTATGAATAGCGAGGACAGCAAGGTACATCTTCATGAACTGTCTTTCAACACGAAGTCGATGTGAGAGTTATGCCTTTTAGGAACTTGCTCATCCCAAATGATTACTAGTTGGCAAGGCAACACTGAGAGACATTTAACACAACCAGCTTCTGATGGCATATCAGCTATAGACGTACGAACACTAAAACTATTTCCCACAAATTGAGGATTTTACTACTATCTGTAGACAACTTACAATAAATCAGTAAAGACTCTTTTTTGATTATTTTTTCTGGAAGTGAATAATTCCTCAGATACATCAGCATGTCCAAGTTTCTCGTTTCTGATATAGGATTATGAACACCGATGCGAGGCTTTTCTTTATCTGAAATCTGTTTCTTGGTGGTACAGTGTACATACATTTCTCCAATCAAAAGAAATCTTACTTGTGGAATTCATGTTTCAGTACCTTCCGTCGCATGGCGTACACCTGTATTCCTGAAATCAGCGAACCATTTTGCACTATTTTGCGGAATGGTTGATTGGTTAACATCTTTCAGACAGAATCGCCGAAATAACTTCGAGAAGTATTGACAATAGCGATTATTAAATTTGAAAGATTTCAAAAAAATTAGTTTTACTCTGTCTAATTTTTCTCGAATTTGAGCCCAGGTTTAGTCAACTATTGACTTTTTCTAGAGGCGTAACAGTTTTGTTTTAAAAGAGTATGTATGTTTTTGTTTTTTGTTCTGGTAGATGATATCCTTTGTTTTTTTAAGATGGTAGACGTTTGGTGTTGTAACGATGCACAAAATCGATTCATGAGCTAAATGAGTTTCTGTCTTGTTACATACCAATTCTAAATCATGGCATGAGAGCCCAACCTTGAAATAAGCTGTTATTATTCTGATGTGCATATCGATAAAGGTTTTGTCTGTTTTGACCTATGTAGTTGCATTTTTTAAAGCCACTCTTGCAAATGTTTGTACTAACTCGACCATTAGATTTCTTTGGAACATTTTAATAGTTAACAATTGGCGAAAAGTAGAGCAAAGAAGAGCTGTAGCTCTCAGCGCGATTACTATCTATATCTATTATAAAGTTACTTTTCTTTGTTCACTTTTACTCCTGAAGAAATGACAAAGTGGCTAGTTGCAAGCCAAACACAAAAATCGTTAATTCAGTTGTCTAATAGCGTCATTCTGGTATTCAGACACTATAGACTAATTTAGTGAAACAAGTCAAGTTCATTTATTAAAGAATCTTTGCACGCTACGTGTACCTAACTCTTGGTTTCTGATCTGTATGCTACATGTCATATTTTAAATGGAGCTCAAGGACAATGTTCGAAAATAACTTGTACACAATGACACGTGTACTGTATTATTATATAATCTACCGTCTATGGTGGTTTGTGCAACCCAAAAGAAGGAAAACTTTTGACGTTGGCGTTCTGGTTGACCTTTTCTTTGTTTGTCGACCATACATATTTTTTTGACTTTTTCTCTGACAATATCATTCATGACTGGAGAAAAATGAGATTTGAAAAGTCTAAATTGGTTTTTGAAAAAGAATTAGATCTCTCTGTCCTATACAGAAAGTGACACAATGCGAGCCGTCTTCGTTTGGTTTGGTTTGGTTTCATGAGTATTTTTGTCAGAAAGTCGAATTCCTCATGCATAGACAAATTTGAAACACCCCGTATTAACTTTTCGTCAGCTATTACCAAATTAATCATTTTGAACTGAATGTCTTCTTTAGAGATACTTAATTTCCGCATGTCTTTTGTTTGTTAAGTGAAAATCGGTCGATCGCGAAAGCTTTTGGAGTCGATCGCGGACATGCTGACAGCATTTCCTCGAAAAAATACAAATCAAGCTAATAATACGAGCATATATTAGAAACGAACATCGGTCCTAGCAGTCGATCGCTTGCCGCCTGAATATTTTGTGGTGGATCGCAGACACTACAAGTTTGAGCACCACTGGTTTAAATACATTAATTTTACTAACTCGAAAGAGTTTCTTGACGGTTCTGTTTCATTTATCTTTTGATTATTTGAATAATGAAGAACATACAGTGTGTCCAAATTTCGATGCTCACTATTGGGATCTCGGAAATTGTAAGAGATACGAAGTCGGTTAAATTAGAAGAAATTTGGACATTTTGGAAATCAGTTTACTTATGCTTCTTGTTTTTCAAAAAAGTTCACGGCTTACTAGATATTTGCTAAAAACAAAATTATCTTATTTTTTTTAAGTGAAATATCTCAGGAACGAGCAAAGATAGAAAAGAACAGCAAAGAGGGTGTTTTAGAGAATTTACTCCGAAACACAAAAAAATTATTTATTTTCGCAATTGTCTTTTGTTTTACTTCGGCGGTGAAACGTAAATCTAATTTTTTTCTAATGCAACGCCTACTTGATTTCCATATTACTGAACGGCACGCCTTAAATGCTTTTCAGTGATACTTGGTTTGACCGAGTTATGAAGTGAAAATTATTTTTCATCATAGTGTGCCATGATATTTAACACACAAAGTCGTGGAGTTTTATCAAAGAAATGCATTTGATAAGCAAAAATTGTTAAAACAAAATAAATTTTATGGGGCATTAGCTGCTTATTTGATGCTATCTGTGAATGCTCAGTCAAGTATCTTAAAAGCGTCTTTTGTTTTGTTTTAGCAATTGTTACATAACAAATGTAATTTATCTTACAAAAACCAATGATTTTCATATGTTTAAAGCCATGGCACACTTTATTAAAAAAAATAATAAGATAATTTCGTTTTTAGCAAATATCTAATAAGCCGTGAACTTTCTTGAAAAAAACAAAAGCATAAGTAAACTGATCTCCAAAACAGCCAAATCTTTTCTGATTTAACCGACTTCGTACTATCCCTTACAACTTCCGACATCCCAAGAGTGAGCATCGAAATGTAGACACGCTGTATAATCATAAGGTATTGTGTGTTCTGACGTTATGCTTCGTATTTGCATCAATAAAGTCTTTGAAGATACGAAGTGCTTCTTTAGTCAGTCGATCTTTGTTTCATTGTTTGACTCAAGTATTCCAATATTTAATCTAAATTTATCATTTTGGTTTTTTTTTGATGCAACCTCTTTTTGGACCTAAGCGATTGTCTTTACCAACATGAGTGTAACCACAAGCATTTCGAATTTGATATTGTCATTACATACCTCATTGTTTTTGTGCTATGGATTCTAAATGGGTCACTATGACAGGTTTGGAGATAATTCCCAAAAATGACAATGATTGGGTTTACCATATTAAGTTTTTTGGCATCAGCTGGTAACCTTCTCAGTGTTCTTGGTAAATAACGACTAACTTACCTTTACTGACCCCTTCGTTACAATTGTTCAAAGCATGGCTGGTGCCTTCAAGCATTTAAGATAATTCTGAAGGAATACTTAGTTAATTTCGAAATTCGGACGATTTGAATTTTGGTAAGGAACATTTGCAACTGGACCTGAAATGTTGCAACTTGGCTATATGTCAATCAAAGTTTAAAAATAATGTGAACATTATTGCAAGCTTTTTTTCTAACATAAACAAAGTTCGGCAGGTAAAAACCTAGAGGAATTCCTGCTTGAATAGTTTTCTCATCTTGCTAATCTCTTTTAGTATTGATGTAACTATTTTATTATACCGCTTATCAGTGGAAAAGTTTGCATATTGAAAATTAGAACAAATCTGTTATAACTAATTCCTCTAGACAGTTTTTTGTCTTATTTCAATTAAAGCATGCGCTGATTGACGTTTACTTCAACAGCAATTAAAATGTTGGTCATACATAAATTACTAGATCTTGCTATTTAGTCAGATGTATATGTAAATCACAATAATTTATAGTGATGCTATTCATATTTATAAACGTCTTTACTAATTTTGTTCTAATTTGAATATTTTTGAATTACGACGTGACGTGTGTCGGTTGGCGTGGAAAAGTTTTGTTTCAAGTTCGTTTTTGTTTCAAAAGTTGCCAAATCTAGAAGTTTGACGATTTGACAGAAAAATCTGAAGAATTAGAGTGGGAGAAGATTCTAGTCGGTTTAACTAACTGTTCTTTTGTTATGTTTCGCTTGTTTAATTAGGAAGACTTACCAACTACAGGTTTTTTTTGTTTTTTATCATTTAGAATTAGAAATCGTATTTATGAACTTAAGTAATCGTTGAAATACCATCAGAGAACTGTATCATCATTGTATTTCTCAACACAGCCGGTCATCATCAAATGAATCAGCCAGAAACGATGTTTCTTCATTTCTAGAAGTTTTAACGGCTTTTGTTCTCGGTCCCAAGAATATTATTGCTATGCCTTTTTTATGTGTTTTCCGGGTTACCTGTTTTAATTATTAGCGTTAGTGTGAACAGAACAAAGGCTTTGTCAAAACCGCAAATTCCAGCAATTTTTCTCGTCTTTTCAATTTCAAACTCTGTCTCCGTTAGCTATCATACGGTTTTTCCTCAAATTCAAGCTTGTTTTACATATTTCATCTTACTATACTTGGAAGCGTTTAGAGTATTTCCGGTTTGTTATCACTTTTAAGGTACTTAGCTGCTTTTTCTCCATTAGTTGAAAAATGATAAAAAAATCAACTTTTTGTATTGAAACCGTCAGAAGACGTGAACGGTTTAAAAATTCACTGTGATAGTAGTAATTTGTGGGTGTTGTATATACAAAATCTTTTCTTAGCAGGCATGAGTTAAATTTGGATTGTGACGTTTTAAAATACAGCTCCCTAAAAACGAGTTAGTAGCACTGTAAAGAATTAAAAGTGGAATACTGTTTGTTCCCTATGGTTTGTTGCATTCTAAATTAGTGACTCATTTCACTTGAGTTGTGATATCGACGTTGTAAACATTATCATATTAGTACTGAATGTGTGGTAAGAGGAAGTTGTCTCTCTCTACATATGTTATGTACGTACTACTTATTTGGTGTATCGAAAAGTATAGAGAAAACGTGATATTTAAAATTCCTCGTCGAGTCGTGTTTGGCCGAACGAAAGTTGCTCGCCATAGTGGAAGTGTAGTATTGAATTAAAACTATTGACATTTTTATATTGCAGCTCAGAAATAGCTAGTGAATAGATTTTTCAAGGACGTATATTAATAAACGACTAATGGATAACACGACCGTATTAAATAACGATTTTTTCCTTTACCTGTGTGCGTATGTGGGTTTCAATCGAGAATGCATTCAATAATAAATATCAACAATGTTCAAGTTTCATTAATCGTTTTTGCATCGTACTATAAAATTTTATTCATTTTTCGAATCGGGATTATTCAACGAACGGTACGTAAGTTAGGTATGTAATTTTATTTAGACGGATCCGCCTTCCAATTTCTTCATCATCGCAAAATGCGACTATAAGCTATTACTCGACCTGAAAAAATTAGCCGCTTCGGAGAGTGTATAAAACACGTATAACGTTGGCTGGTTCGTTCGTTTAGCGAAATATCGGATGTAGGTATTATTATTCTGATCGTTAACTGGCGATGCCTCCTTGTTTCAGATGTCAGCTGGATCCCAAATACAGATGGCACCGCAAACCACCGTCAATGCAACGCAGCCCGTTCATAGCCAAGACTCCAACATGAGTACAGGTACAGAAAAAGTTTCTCTAAAATAATCGAACTTTTATGTCTTGCTACAATTCGGTATAACGTATTATTTAATTAAATTTTATTATGTTTAATTGGATGTAATTGGAATGTTGAGATAGGTTAGTTTTGTTAATAATAGAAGTGGAATTATCGATTTGGGAAAATTAGATCCCTTAGTTCCTCGTTCAAAGTAAAACGAGACCATGCTGGAAGTTCTAGAAATTTCGGAACTTGTTCAATTTATCCCTTTTGATGAATAATTTAAATTTGTTTTTGGTAATACTTAATACGTATAATAATATTGGACTTGGCGTTCCCAGAAATGAAATGTTATCTGTAAAGAAAATTGAAAGATAAAGTAGTAACGTAATTTGTAAGTTGTCCGAATTTTCCATTAAACGACGGAAAAATTAACTAGCGTCAAAAACTTGTGGTTATAAATAGCCCTCATTATTTTGCAAGCTCATTTGTTTGAAATTAAAAATTGTAACATCTGTTTATCGTGGAAAATCACACGGCAATTTCTCCATAATTAAAGGAAAACTCACTATAAATAAGGGGAAACGTCTTTGTTTCTAGTAAATATCGAATATCTGAACGATTGTGCAAAATTACGAAAACTAATTTTTAATGTTTCTATTTACAATCGATGAATCATAAATTAAATTTGCAATTATCACATTGGTTATACCACAGTTATTACAGTTTGATATTTAAATTCAGTTAAAATCGGGGTCACAGGAAAAGTGACCTCGATCAAAATTTAGTTTTTATAAATGAAAATACTGCATCGAATACAATGCTTTTTGTTTCATTTAAAAATTCACTCGGTTGACAAGAGCAATTTCTAAAAGTGTTATGTACAGTGAAACCTCCCATAAACGGATACTAATCTGTCCGCTTAATATAAACGTTCTTTTCCTAATCTATCTCAAATTAACAATTTATCTAGTAACTATTTTGCTAAATTGAAAGTCAGTTGTTTCTTGTTGACAATTTCCAGCCTGCAAAATGTGCGCCAATATGACAATGAGAATTTAGCCGCAAGGATAACTACGGTTTAAGTCGATGATGAAATGTTATGTACAGCAAACCCAACATCCGTGAGTTATCAAACGCACTTGATACTTTGAACGATCAGGCGTCGCTTGAATTGAATCAGTAAAAGACTTTGACAGAATCTACACAAATTGACCGATGGGTTAGACATCTATCGGCAAGTGAACTAAAAGTGGATATTCCTCTATAACCTTGATACAAATAGTGGATTTGGTTCGGGAAAAAGGCTTAACGAGTAATTAAACAATTTTAAAAGACGTTGTAGATTTTGAACTTGAACTGCGTGGTAGTTAACAGAAGACCGTATTATTGCATCCAGAGATTGGAACTCGCTTCCTTTATGAAAATCGATTTTTGACATGTTTAAAAACGTGGAACACAGTATTGATTTTTTCACACTATTTCTAAAAGAAACTTGAAGAGACTTTTAGACCAGAACATAACAAGGCATTCGGTAAAAATCATGTAAAGAAAACTGCGAGGGCACTTTTTACCTCTAAATTATCTGTTGATACATACATCTTTTAAAACCACATCTTCGCTCATGAATTGACGAATCCACCACCAAATTCATATAATTGTAGACGCCGAAGAGCAAACGTTATTTGGAAAACTTAAAATTTAAGAAACCAAGAAATTTTAAATGAAACCTTCAACATTCTGCATCTCAGAAGCGACGCAATTTTAGACAAAGATACGTTTAGTTTAGTTGTCCTAGTTTTCTCATCTAGACCTACTTGTATCATGTATATTATTTCATTTGGGAACGCCTGTTTAACGCACCAATTAAAACATTGGCGACGAGAAGTGGAAAACTATATTAACTCTTACAATCGTAAAGAAATGCAACCATCATACGTACTACATATCGTTACATTCTGGATTTTGTGGATTACTTGAGACTTCTGATTGTTATGCTATGGATTTTGAAGAACTGTGTAAGCAGTTTCTCGAAAGAGTTTTCATGGAGAATTAGAAACTCCCAAAAGATAGAAAGTTGATTTAAGTAAGGAAAGTGAATACTTTCTTGTGTCCTTTATAATAGAAATCGTGTATGATCAAAACCGAAAATCAAGCATGCTAGAAAATAACAGAAAAAACATTTGATATCAGAACATGAATGGGACTTTTAATACCATAATCCACCCATTAGAAAACAATTGTTGTAATATAATTATAGATCGTTTATTTTTTACCGTTTTACGCAAAAAACTTGCGAAAATTACATTCAGAAAAAGAAAGGTTGGTATGCCACGTTTTTATGGACGCCCTGTATGATTAAAATTAAATTTGGGACGTGGAGGTATAGTATAATAGTTCATCATTCTTTGATATCTCTACAAATAAACTCTATCGTCCGTCTCCAGATTATTGGAACACCCTGCATACGACAATTGGCAACTCACTATATGGACATGTTCTTCTTTAATAACAAATTTAAAACATACATGATACTGTATGACAAGGCGGACCCTAAAATGAAAGCAACTATATTTATGGAGTACTACATTTGGTGGCAGTTCTAGCTTGATATTATTACTCTGCTTGGAATTTACATCCACGAAAACGGACAAGTAAAGGATACCGAAAAATGTTGGAAAACCGTCGATATCGTGAGAACTTCAAGTTCCACTCTGCTTCCAACGCAGCGGTCATTGTGTCCATAACCTCTCGGTGTCGATTAGCATGGTTTGATTGTCATAAAATAAATTCTTTGAGTTCGTTAGGTTGGTTCTCTAGCTAACCTACTAATATTGATTTGTCGAATTTACTTTGACTTTTGGTAAATTATTATTCTTCTTCTTTTGTACAAAGAATATCTTGAAAGTGTAAATGATGGCTAAACATTACGATGATATATTAAACAATAACAAATAATTATCGTGAAGCTGGAAAATCTAATTGGATATGATTTAGAATGATCCTCTAATCGAAATTATGTAACAACAAGGTTATTCATGTTTTGTATGCATTTATCGTAATGTAAATCTCGATTATATAGAGCGATCATTTTCATAAATTTCAAGGATATGTAAAGAACAGCTTGTTCCATTTGTATTTTTTAATAATATTGAAACAATTGAAGGTTGGTTCTACTTTGTTTACTTGAGTTTTTCATTTTTTTTTCCAAAGAGAACTTGACAACCATAACCATTAGATTAAAATAAAGAATGCACATTATATCAAAACTCTTTTTACGTATGTGTTTTACCAACATGGTAAATTACTAGTAACTTATACACACGTATGGGCATATAATATTTTACAATATCCGAAACAAACAAAAAATAATCATGACAAGGATATGAATTTGATTTGCGTGCGAATAGTCAGTAAATTTCAGTCTTCAGTAAAAAGGTTCGGGAGAAGTCTGTAACTTTTCCCAAAAACAAAAAGGTCGAAGAAAACTATCAGAAAAATCTTCCAGTGAAAAAAGTCGGAAGCCTTCTACATTTTTCTTCTTTTCTATATCTTCCTTACCTTCCTTTTTTTTGGTCATTTTCTATTTTTTCACTATTTTTGCCCTGACCGTCTTCTATTCCTTATTTTGGCTGCCACTTATCTTATGCCTTTCCTATCCTGTTTTCTTCTTTCCAGTTATTTCGTTTTATTTTCATTTTCTTTGTCTCGTTTACATCTTTTGACTTCTCTCGTTCTTTTTTTTTGTTTTTAGTACCTTTTCTTTCTGTTTTCTAATCTAGCCTTCTTCTTTTTAATAATTTGTCTTTCTTCTCAAGTTTATTAATTCTTTCTATCTCTTCAGTGTTTACCGCTCCATTTATAGTGTTTTTATCTATATCTTTTTTATACTTCTTCTTGGTTTTTCTTCTTTTTCTTCCCTTTTACTCTTGATCACTTTCTCAGCCAAATATTTGTATCTAATATTATTGTGATGTTCTTGTCTTTTCTTGTTTCTCTTGTTTCTCATATATTCTCTTTATGTCCATATCGACAACGGAAACACATTGGATCTTACATCTCTTTTCTTCACAAAATCTATTGTAACTTTCAATTTACTGATTCCACATAATGAAATGAATAGTCGTTAGTGTGAATATTGTAACTTACGGAAAACAATTGAAAAGAATATGATTAATTGTTGGCGCATGTTGCTAATGAGATAGGCCTATATGAGATGAGGTTAAATGATGAATCAACGCCAGATGGTTATTCTAGATCTACAAATCAGATAATAAAGTTTTATAGAATATGTAATTTTATTATAGAGTGTCAAAGTTTAAAATTCTTTGTTAATGTCGAGGTGGAGTTTTCCATTGGCATTTTTTTGTTTCTAATATCTTAGATCTAGCGAGATTTTCGTACGACGGCGTTTCGGCTTTTCAGATCCATACATTCATTTTTTTCTTATGGGCGTTAAGTTGATTGTTTCCATGGTTTGATAGGGAATTCTATGTAGATTATGTACAACAGCAGGTATCTCAGAGCAATGCCTGTTTGATTATTGAACTCATTGGCTAAATTTCTATAAGTTTGTAATCACTAGTGATTGGGAACTGTTTTGCGGGATTATAAACCAAGTTTAAACTTTACCTCAAAATGTCTATAATTGCATTTGTTTCCGAGTTACACATACTAACCTTTGTTTTTCCCACGGGTGTCATTTTTAATTAGACGCTAATTAAATCCGTGAAAATAAATCACAATATGTAAACATACTATAAAAATTGTACAAAAAAAAAGTAAATGGCAAAACATGTTCAAGTAAGTGTTCCATCATTTCCTAGCTAAAGGTGACATCTTCTGATGGTTGAGCCCACTGCCCTTTATAACATGCGAGGAGGGATATGTTGAAACGCTTATACTGCTGTTCGAAGTTCCCGAGTATTATTGTAGCTCTGCCGGTCAAGTATGTTTTGTATGTATCTTCAAAGAAGGAAGTCGAGAGGCGTCAAATCGGGGGATCTGGAATGCAAACCTATAGGTCTATACGTTGCAACCCATCAATTTTGAAAACGGATATCTAAATAATCACGAACAATTCTTCAAGGTGAACAATGACATACTCTTATCATCTAAGATTAGTGGAGGGTTGCGGGCATCTCCCGCCGGCCTTTTCCCGGCACGGATATTTCCTGGCAAACATGTAATATTGAGCTGGTTATAACCTCTAACCCAACCTCTAACCTAACTTCTAACTCAACC